>CM027085.1:7583508-8071140 GCA_015343265.1 Pao palembangensis | reverse complement strand
AGCAGAGACCATATTCATCCCACCCGTGGTGGTGCAGCTCTTATTTCTTGCAATATAGCAAAGTTTATTAGACAACCAACCCTCTGACAACCCCGGGTCAAGGCCAGGAGGCAGAGTCGCTGTCTTACACGGTTCTCTGCTACTTCTGTAAGACTGCTGCCCTCCAATAAAAATAACAATGAGACTAAAAACGCTAACAGTAACACTAAGTTTAATAATATAATAGAAGTAGTGTCAGTACCTCATCCTCCCACAGTTCATCTAGCAAATAATTTAAGAGGTGTTAATAATCTTAGAGGCCGTATAGTTAGAGCGCTAAGACCCTTAAAAGGAAGTTAAGAGGTTAAATAATCTTTTAAAAATACACACCAGTAAATACTCAGAAACAGTAAATAGAACAGCTAGATGTGGTTTATAGAATATACAAACTCTTTGGTCTAAATCTCTTCTAGTTAATGATTTAATAACAGATCATCGGTCTGATATTTGCTTTCTCACGGAGACTTGGTTGGGGAATGAAGAGTATGTTAGTTTAAAAGAAGCAACTCCATCACGTCAACTACCACTTTCCTCGAAGCGCAGGCAGAGGAGGTGGAGTGGCAGCAATCTACTACTCCAGCCTTAAAGTCAATCCAAAACCTAAACCTACCTCTAGCATTTTTGAGAGTCTCACTCTCAGCCTGTCTCACCACAACTGAAAGTCAGAAAAGCCAGTTTTATTAGTTGTGGTGTATTGGCCACCTGCGGCTGCTTACACACAGTTCCTATCTGAGTTTTCAGATGTCTTATCTAGTTTAATGGTCAGTAGAGATAAAGTCATTATAGTGGGCGATTAGTGGGCGATTATATAACATTCATATGGATGATGATACAGTCTTAAGACGGCGTTTAACTCACTTTTAGATTCAGTAGGGTTCTCTCAGTTAGTAAATGAACTGACGCACTGTCATAATCACACCCTAGAACTGGTTCTCACCTATGGTTTAGAAACTGAGAACCTGTTAGTTGTTCCTCAAAATCCCCTCCTCTCAGACCACTCACTTATAACCTTTGATTTTACTGTAGCAGACCGAGCAGCTTACTACAGCTGATGTCTCTCTGAAGATACCAGAGACAGATTTGGGGCTGGGGTTGCGGTGCTGCTCCCTCTAGCACCTTGTACTGGTGCAACAGATCATACTGATCTAAATGTTACTCCTGCAGGAATTGATTGCTTTGTCAATGACACTGCAGCCACATTGCATTTAGTTTTAGATTCGGTGAAGAGGTTCACACACCACTGAAAACTGGCTCCGTGGTATAACACAAATATCCGAACTCTGAAGGAGGCATGAAGATGGATGGAGAGGAAGTGGTATTCATCCAGATCAGCTGATTCCCAGTTTATTGACATGTACTGTAAGAAGGCCCTTCATAAAGCCAGAACAGCTAACTACACTTTATTAATAGAAGTAAACAAGAACAACCCGTGTTTTCTGTTTAACACCATAGCCAGGTTGACAAAGAGTCACAGCGCCATTGAGCCTTCTATTCTTGCACTCTTAGCAGTGAAGACTTTATGAGTTTCTTCTCCAATAGAATCATTAACATTAGAGAAAAGATTGATCAAGGTCTCTCTACGACAGCCGATGTGCTGCCATTGTTAGTAACAGTAACCCCATCTAGTCTTGATCCACCTCTGGACAGCTTCCTGCCCATCGACCTCCCTGAGCTGACCTCCAGCATTAATGGATCTAAACCAACAACATGTCTCCTGGACCCCATCCCAACTAAGCTTTTCAAGTCTTTCCTCTGATGGGGGCCTCAGTATTAGATCAGATCAATTTATCTTTGACAACAGGTTATGTACCTCAGGCGTTTAAAACTGCTATTATCAGACCTTTACTTAAAAAAACCTTCACTTGACCCAGGCGTCTTAGCAAACTATAGACCAATATCCAACCTCCCATTCATCTCTAAGATACTTGAGAGGCTGGTTGTCAGTCAGCTAACCGATCACTTAAACAGGAATAGTCTATATGAAGTGTTGCAGTCTGGTTTTAGAGCTCATCATAGCACAGAAACAACACTGGTTAAAGTCAGTAATTACCTCCTCATGGCATCAGACCATGGACTTGTCTCCATACCTGTTTTACTGGACCTCAGTGCTGCCTGTGATCCTGTAGATGACACCATTTTATTACAAAGACTACAACATGAGATTAGGATTACAGGGACAGCTCTAGACTGGTTTAAATCTTATCTATCAGATAGATTTCATTTTGTTCATGTTAATGATGTTTCCTCTGGGTGTACAAAGGTTCATCATGGTGTTCCACAGGGTTCAGTGCTTGGGCCAATCCATTTCACTCTTTACATGCTCCCTCTACGAAATATTATACAGAGATATGGCATACGTTTTTATTCTTATGCTGATGATACACAACTGTAAATCCATGGAACCTGAAGAAACAGAGTCGTTAGCCAGGCTCGAGGCATGTCTCAAAGATATAAAAGACTGGATGACGTCCAATTTCCTACTATTAAACTCAGACAAAACTGAAATCATTGTTCTTGGACCTAAACATCTGAGAACTAGATTATCTGACAGTATTCCCTCTTTGGATGGCATTACTTTGTCCTCCAGTACGACTGCAAGGAACCTGGGAGTTATCCACGACCAGGTTCCTTCCTTTATTACTTCTAGACTGGACTATTGCAACTCATTACTGTCAGGATGTCCAAATTATTCCATTAATAACCTGCAGCTGATCCAAAACGCTGCAGCTAGAGTTCTGACAGGAATCAGCAAAAAGGATCATATCTCTCCGGTTTTAGATTCTCTTCACTGGCATCCAGTGAAAGTTAGAATTGATTTTAAGATTCTCATACTAACATATAAAGCTCTCAATGGACTATCTCCATCATACATGCAAGATCTCATAGTTCCGTATATTCCTAAAAGAACACTCAGATCACAGAGTGCAGGTTTACTTGTAGTTCCTAGAATTCATAAAAGTAGACTCGGAGGATGAGCCTTTAGCTATCAGGCAGCTTTATAATGGAACCAGTTACCAACCTGGGTCCGAGAGAGGCAGACATCATGTCTGCCTTTAAGATCAAACTTAAACCCTTTCTGTTCAGTAAAGTGTACAGTTAGCCTTAAACAAAGTGTGTAGGGCTTTACAGTCAGTTGTCACAGCTACAGGTAGAATAGGGTCATCAAACTTTAATTTTTCAGTCTTTAGCACAGCTATGCTGCTATAGGCCCACGCTGCTGGGGACAGAAACATGATCCACTGAGCAGTTCCCCATCTCCTCAACACCAACCACCATCTCTACTCTCTCACCTCCTTTCCTCCTTTTCTTATCAGCAGGATTATCAGTGTGTCCAGTCTTGCTTGCTGTTTTGTGTCTCTCTCCCTGTGTCTCTCTTTCTGCAGGTCTCCTGTCTCCAGACGTTCATGCTGCACGGATCTCAGCCTCTGACAAACCCAGTGTTCACTGTCAATACCTGCCTATGCTGTTCCCTTTTTATTAAAAACTGCCTATTCTGTATTATGTATATACATATTATGTATATTATGTTTGCTATGTTTGTATTTCTATGATTCTATTATGTTTGTATTTCTATGATTCTATTATTGTGTTCTTCTGTCAGCCACCTCCTCAATGGAGTCCAGGCTGCAGCCCAAGACAGAGCCAGCTCTCTTTACCAACTTGTTAAGTCTCTTCCTGTCTCTGTCTGTGCTGCTTCCCTCCCAGCACACGATGGCATGAAACACTGCTGAGGCCACTAGTGTCATAGAATGTCCTGACAAGAGCCCTGCTCACACCAAAGGATCTCAGTCTCCTCAGCAGGGCGACTTTGGCCCTTCTTGTACAGTGTGGTGAGACCAGTCTAGTTTCCCAGGTATTTGAAAGAGTCAACTATCTCAAGCTGTCTCTGAAGGAGAGTAAGGGATTGCAGCCTCAGGGAGGAGACAGGTGTGCTACTTGCATCTGGCTCTTCAATGCTCTTCAACCCTCTTCTAAAAGGAGGTCCATGTAGCAGGACCGAGGTGGGAACCCGGAGCGTTTTAATGGGATTGTGTATTATTTCTGCTTCAGACAGGAACTAAAATCTTCTGGGAGTAAGTGGGAATTGTTGCTGAGCAAGAGGAAGTCCGAGATAAACCGCGCAGCTCGCCGCAACCAACTGTGACTCCGTTCCCGATTAGCGGGGAGAGAGAGAGTCAGCGAGCCTAGGGTAATACAAAGGAAGGATGGGAAGGAAATCACTGTGGGGAGGGCGGAAACACGCAGACGGGCAGCAAAACAATTCATTGAAAGAAACAATTCAGGGCGTCTTACAAAGAGAGTCAGAGCAGAGCAGAAATGGGGGTTAAAGGGCAAGATGGCACTACAAGGCAAAATTCAGAAAGCTTTCAGGGCTCTTTATTCACAACCCTTTTTGTGTTTGCCAAAGTGCCAGTGTCGATCATTAGCTGCATCAAACCCTCGACCCTGTGGTGGATTGGTATTGATTTCATAATCGCCGCTGTATGTCTCCTAATGGCTTTTACTATATGCGGCGAAGGCTGGGTCAGTTCAAAGTAATGAGAGAAGATCTGAAGATCTCTTTTACATGCAGTGTCCGTATGGCGCCGGACCTCTGCCAGAGCAGGTGTGCCGCATTTTGATAGCAGCCCTGGTCTGGTTTTAGCATTCCTGCTTTGAACGAAAGTAAAATAGTCACGAGCACCTCAGAGGACGTGTGCGAGGAGATGGAGTTCCTCACAGACTTGATGTCCCCTGTCTATTTCTGCCTCGGTGATTAGCGCCATACGCACCCCATGTTCCGAGCGTCGTTTGCATGCGATGCGTCATTCCACTTAGCTTGATGGACTGTCAGGGTATACAGCCTGCAGATCATTTGTGTACATTACCCACATATTCTTACTGCGGGAAATGCTGTTGAATGCGGATAACGCCACACAGGCAAACGTGGACACAGGCAAGAACATGGAGAGAATATGGGTGGGGGTGCCTCTAATGGCATAAAATGGAACAAACTGAATCATTAGTAGCATCTGAGCATATATATATATAGCATTTATTTAAAAGTATTTATTTTTATTTATACAGTATTTATTTAAAAGTCCAAACGTTACATAAATGCACAACAAAAGAAAACTGCTGTCAGGGCTGTCACCCCCTTTATGGTGTGTGCAGTTTGTCCTCTGTTCTCCCCGTAGAGGGCGCAGTTTCCCAGGATCCGGCGGTGGCTGTGCACTTGCTGCTGATCGGCTCATCAGCGGCTGATTTAGGGAGGCTGCCAGCTGGATCGTTGTTTGTTCCTACCTCACCTGCAGAGTGGTACCAGATTCGCTCAGACTCAATTTTCCTGTGTCTAGTGGATTATTTTTGATGAGTTTTTCCCTGTTTCCAGAGTCGCCCTGTTCCATGAGAAGAGTCTGAGTTCTGGTCATTCGGACACCGCGCAGTAAGCCTCCCCATGAAGATTTGGATTTTTTGAGGTTTTATGATCGTTGGTTTTTTCCTCCATTTTGGAGCGCTTTCTGTTCTTCCTTGAGTTTCACCCAAATAAAGGGTTATTTTTGCTTGCATTGTATCTGCATTTGGGTCCTAAACACAACGCCAGTGATCCTGGACTTCATGCTCGAGGCATACGCGCAGCGGGCCTGTGCCTGGAGGGCGGAGTTGGCACAGTCAATGGCCAGGTTGGTGCAGAATATGGCCAGACTGGACAGAGTGGAGAACTGCATTGTACGTGGGTGATAGAAAGTGCCTTAGTCCACCACCTCTGTTTAAAGATGGTTTTTCCAACTTGACATGAATGGCTTCCTTTGACGAGACCTGGTGACTCATTAACATGTGACCCAACAGACAAAGGGGAAGCACCCCAACCGAAACTAGATGAACGACCCTGCCAACCACCCTGCCAACGACTCTCAGGTGACCATCCGGGCCATTAACATGCCGATGGTCCACAGGGCTATATTTTCAAGCTCTGCCCCAGCAAGCTTAGAACTGAAGAAGCTCTCTGGAGAGAGGGCGAAACGTTTTCAAGGAAATCCAAAGTAGATCTCTCTGTGTCAACTGGACTGAAAGGTTTCCTTGAAAACGTTTCGCCCTCTCTCCAGAGAGCTTCTTCAGTTCTAAGTTTGCTGGGGCAGAGCTTGAAAATATAGCCCTGTGGACCATTGGCATGTTAATGGCCCGGGTGGTCCCCTGAGAGTCCTTGGCAGGGTGGTTGGCAGGGTCGTTCATCTAGTTTCGGTTGGGGTGCTTCCCCTTTGTCTGTTGGGTCACATGTTAATGAGTCTCCAGGTCTGGTCAAACAGCGTGAATGTTTGGAATGCTGACGAAATGAGTGGAGAACTGCATTGTACGTGGGTGACAGAAAGTGCCTTAGTCCACCACCTCTGTTTAAAGATGGTTTTTCCAACTTGACGTGGATGGCTTCCTTGACACCCCTCTCAAACCAGCAATCTTCTCTGGCCAGCACACGTACTTGACTGTCCTCAAAGGAGTGTCCACTTTCTTTTAGGTGTAGGTGTACTGCTGAGTCCTGTCCTGAAGAAGTGGCACGTCTGTGTTGGGCCATTCGTTTGTGGAGGGGCTGTTTGGTTTCCCCAATGTACAGTTCTTTGCATTCCTCCTGGCACTGTACAGCATAGACAACATTGCTTTGTTTGTGTCTTGGTGTCTTGTCTTTTGGGTGGACCAGTTTCTGTCTGAGTGTGTTGGAGGGTTTGAACTGTACTGGAATGTCATTAACATGTGACCCAACAGACAAAGGGGAAGCACCCCAACCGAAACTAGATGAACGACCCTGCCAACCACCCTGCCAAGGACTCTCAGGGGACCACCCGGGCCATTAACATGCCAATGGTCCACAGGGCTATATTTTCAAGCTCTGCCCCAGCAAACTTAGAACTGAAGAAGCTCTCTGGAGAGAGGGCGAAACGTTTTCAAGGAAACCTTTCAGTCCAGTTGACACAGAGAGATCTACTTTGGATAACCATGACCTGGATGAGTGAGAATCTACACAGACGTTTTCAAGGAAACCTTTCAGTCCAGTTGACACAGAGAGATCTAATTTTGGACATCTTAATATAGGCCAGTCGCCACTAGTCACCGTTAGTCACCAAAACTATGTGAGCTTAACACGTTTGTCCAATAAACTGCGCATTCTAGCTGTTTATATCTAAGACACCGAGATGATAATGACACAAACTATTCATTGAAAATAAAATTAAACAGATTTGCATTTATTTTTCAGAATATGAAACAGCAATACAATTCAACATCTTTAGTTGTGACTTAAGTGACTTAAGCTTCGCCAGTGCGCCATGTAACATTATTTATGTACATCATAAATTGCAAATGATCAGACTGTATCGACTCCCTTCCAGGTCAACAACGGACTCCTATTTTATTTAACTTATAATAATAGTCTGTCAAAAGTGTTATAGAAAACTTTAAGCTGTCAGATCTATCTGTCTGTCTATCATCACTAAATTAAATGCATTAATTTCCAAATTCGAGCTCTTGTCACTGTAATCAGGTCAAAATTTGAAGTGTTTGTAGCCCATCTAGGATCCAAAATCGAGGACATGTAGCTCCTCCAGCACGGCTGCCTGGAAGATCAAAGTTGTTGCAAGGTAGTCATTCCAGAATACGGATAATTGAACTCTGAAGCAACTCTGCAAGCCTTCACTTCGTGACCGCTGCTTTTAGACCCAAATCTTGTTTGCAGCATGGCCGAGAAGAGAAAATGGGGCCGTTTACGAGGCGGCACTTGTCCGAGATTCATTATGTCGGATAAGCTGAGAGTCAAAACAAGCTGATCCATAATAGAAGAGTTTTCACAGTTAATAGAAACGAGAAAATTACAAGGACAAAAGCAGAGCTTTTAGTGCTCACGCTCTTGTCAGAAGCGACAAGTTAAATGAATAAAAACTCAGAAAAATATTATACTTTCATGAACATAGCAAAGCATGGTTACCTGCAAAAAAAAACAAAAACAAAAAAACAAAACAAAACAATAGACACAAACGCAGTGATTTCCCTCCTTGCCTTGTCTTTAATGGTTTTGATCATTTCCATCTGCTCTGGAGGCTGTTTTTCACCTGTCAGATGATGCCACTTTCAAACCTACAAAGTGTCAAATCTTCCTGCACCTAAAAATGAGCTGGTCTGTGTGTGTGTGTGTGTGTGTGTGTGTGTGTTTTCTTGATTCTGTACATGCCAAGTACCAAAATCTACATTCTACCAGCCAAGTGAGGACATTTTAACTGATCCTCACACCTTCAAAGGACCGTTTGAGGGTTTAGACTTGGCTTTAATATTGGGGTTAGAGTTGGGTTTAAGTTAAGGTCAGGGTTGGGGACAGGCGGTTAGTTGTGAAGCCTACTACTACTAGTTGTGGGTTAGGGTAAATGGCTGGCTAATACAAGCCCATCAATATCCTCATTAAGATAGGAGTACAAGAATGTGCGTGTATGTGTGTTCTTACACATGATGGGGACAAAAACACACATTTCATACTGAAGACATTTTTTTTTTTTTAGAAAGGAAGGTTGTTATGTACGGTCCTCATAATTTTAAAAGACTACTTGAGGGCAGAGACTTATGAAGGTCAAGATTAGAATTGGGTGAAAGTTAAGTTTATTCTAAGAGTTGGATTTAGGTGCAATGGTTAGAGTTTGGGGCTGGTGAATGAAACAGATTTAGAAATAAAACGTCCATGTTTTGCTCATCTGAGACACTGACGTGGATGGATTCGTGTGAGCTAAACGCAGAAACATAACCCTTGGAATTATTCCAGCAAATAAGTATTTTTTTTTCCTCAGAAATCAGCAGTACCTTGCTGCATACTATTATAATGAACCAGACATGTGACGACACAAACAATAGTCTGAGGCTGTCTTCAATGACCAGTCTAGCTGCTGTCTGGCCTGAAATGATTGAAAAACTGTGCTGGTCCAGCAGGAAGCACTGGCCAAATTAATTTACTCAGTGGATGCAGACAGGCAGGAGATCAATAGTAATTCGATTCTTAATATGTTTCACTTTGTATAAGTTTGTTTGCAAGTTTGGCTGCAAACTGACGGAGCTTTAAAGGTTAGAACAATTTTCCATGCAGACCTCCGGCACGCCAGCGAGGACAGAAAGTTCAATACGTTTGATGGAGGCGTGTCGTTGTCCGCCTCCGTTCAGTGAGCCACAGCGGCTCTGGTCAGGACCTAGCATGTCCTCATTAGCCACTCGCTGTGGCCCCTGAAAAGGCTTTGAATCCTCTTCTCATTTGCTTCATTTTGGTTGCACTCGTGGGATTTGCAAATATGGGTGATTACTGTTCTGCTAAGAGTTGTTTGACAAGTTTGTCGTCCCCTTGCCTTTGCGAGCTGGGCGCCAGATAAGGAAATTTAGAGGTGTCATTAACGCGCAGTAGGCTGTAGTTTCAGGTTGATTCTCCGAAGCAGTTGACTTATATTGTAAATTTAGAAGTAACAATAGACAATTGGAGACTGAAAGTATACCCAGAGGGGTCTTAACATAAATAATATGTGTTTAAAACATATTATCGAGCCACACGGCCATCAGACAGGAGCTATCGCTTCATTTTTATTGGAGAGAACAACCTGACCCGATTGTGAACCTTTGCCCAAAATTATTCTTCGCGGTGTCGGTGGAGAGGTGAAATCTACCAAAACAGCTTTGGAGATCCAGGACTAAACGGAGTCACAGCCGAAACCAGTATGAGTGTGGGAAGCATCTGTCTTTCCATGCCAGTCTTTAAACAGGAACGGAAATATAGCTCCGTGTTGCTGCTGCAGTACCGTCCAAGTACCTGCAATCATTCCAGTTTGCCCCTTAATGAGCCATTTACATAATTTCTGTAGCTTTAAAAGTTCAATGTTTATCCCCTTGGCTGTGATGAGTTCACACTTTGAGCAATGGCAACTTGGTGGACGACGGACTCGCACACATACAATTTAAAACAGAAAAAAATGCTTCTAAATTGCATCATGCCTGCTTCCCAAATCCCTGTATGTCATAACATTTAAACTGAACGGTGCCCACTATTATCTATACCTCAGAACTGCAACTTTTTAGGACGTATAATAGTTTAAATGTTGGTCTTAATGCAGATTTTGAGCTTCATGGGCCCTTTTCTGTTTGAATTCTTGTGTATATTCATCGATCATAATGTGGAACCTTGCGTGGGTGAGTGGGGCAGCACAGCTCTGATTGGGTTTGCCCTCAGTTTAATGAACATGCTGTCTGCCGACTACGGAAAAGTTGTTCGCCGTGTTTTTTTAGCCTCTAATATGTGCCATTGTTATCTCTCATGTCCTGTTGATAGATGTCCCGTGGTTCCCAGCAGGGACCCTCTTCATTACTGCACCGCTCTAACCACCCCCCTTGTGTTTATGGGCAGAGTCTTAAATCGGTTTTCCGGATTCACGTTTGTGTCAGAATAACTGTGCAGTGCTAATTGACCTCATGGCTGAGGTGGCAGTAAGTGAGGGGAGGGACAGCATGGTGGGCTTACTGGTTCTTGACAGTGATGAAAAGACATTCGAAGACGTCTGCCAAAATGTCATGAAATCTTACTTCAGTGCCCTCTAGTGTCCATATGTAACATCTTTCGACTGGAAAAAATCCATAAATGGTTATGACTCTAGTGTTAGACTTTTAACAAATGCATGCATCGTCTGCATAGGAAGGGGGAAAACAAGACCGCAGGGGTGGGAAGGAGAAACAGTGCCATTTGGGTACAGGCTTCAAGATTAAAGAGGTTTCTGATTAAGATGATAATCAGAGTCAGGAGACAGAGGAGGAAGGGAGACTACAAGACACCAAGAGGTGAGAAGTCCTGGTTGTTGGAACCGGTGGTCTGAGACGTTCCTAATATACAAAAGGCAGCTATCAGGAAAGGCATTCCAATATACAGAGACATTCTAAATACAAGAAATAGGTATAGGTATTTAAAATACAATACGTTTTCTTTGTTTTCTTCCTCAGAACCAATAAGGTGAGGGAGAAACAGTCAGTGTTCAACCAGCATCACCTGGCCTAAATTCGAGCATGAGCTCAGCAGACTATCCATCCATCCATCCATCCATTTTCTGTACCTGCTTTATCCACACTTTGGGTCGTAGGGGTCTGCTGGAGCCTATTCCAGCTGTGAAGGAGCAAGAGGCGGGGTACACCCTGGATAGGTTGCCAGCCTATCGCAGGGCTAACACATAGACAACCACTCACACTCACACCTATGGTCAATTTAGATTGCTCAATTCTAACTAACAAGCATGTTTTTTGGACTGTGGGAGGAAACCGGAGTGCCTGGAGAAAACCCACGCATGCACAGGGAGAATATGCAAACTCCGCACAGAATCGCGGATGTGAACCTTCTTGCTGTGAGGCGACAGTGCTAACCACTGCACCATCGTGCCGCCCTCTCAGCAGACTAAGAGTGCCATAATTTACATGACCATGTTGAGTGATTGAGTGATTACAGTCCTGTCTTCCACTGGTTGCATCCTTGACTCTGTTGGAATCACTCTCCCCTCATCAAGATTCAAGATTTTACCGTCATGAGTGCAATAATTACTGCAGCAATTTCAAGCAACCAAATTCTTAGAGCTCAGCTCCATCAAGGTCATACATTATACATGCATAAATTCAGCCAATCAAGTCTACTACTTCACTGCTATCAGTGAGCCTCAGGGTATTTGTTTTAGTTATTAGCGTGAAGACCATAGTGTGTGCTTCAGTAAAGTCCATAAGAAACATATATTTGTTTATAATATTCTGTATTCTCCATATTTAGTGACGGCTAAAATGTAGAACAGGGGTGTCAAACGTGCGGCTTGATGTCGCAATAACAATTCTGTTAAGCAACCAAACGGTTTATACTAGGAATGAGCAAGTATAGGAAGTGTAGTGTAGCATGGATGTACCTTGTCTTTCCGTGCAACGCCTCGCGAACGCCATGTCGCGTGCCGCGAACCTCCTGCATACTTTCGCAGTGAGTCTGCCAAGCAGTCTGTGATGCAGATGGAAAGTTGTTTGAAGAAAGATGGGAAGGCGAATACATGTTTGTGCTTCAAGGACAAAAACCGTTATGTCTTTGGTGTTATGAGCAGTGTCGGTTAACAAAGAGTACAATTTACATCGGCATTTTTACACCGCACACGCCAAAGTTAGCCTTTCAGAAAAACAAAAAATTCTCCATCACAAAATCTCGCATTACTAATGACAGCCCGTTCTACACGCTGTTCTACGGATCGCCAACGCAGAAGACCTAAAACCAGATACTGACACACTGGTCATGGAAAACGGCGTCAGACATCTGGCATAGGAAAGCATTTTTAAAAACCTAATTAAAATATAATAAACTGTTAAACTGTTGAACTACAATTTAATGATTGAGCTTGCCTTTTGTTTTGTTTTTGTTATTTTAAGAAATGATCAATGAGGATGGTGGAGAGGGGATCCGCTTGGTGTGTTCAAGAACAGGCAGCATCTCCTCATCAACTTCACCTAAAAACTTGCGCCAAGTTGTGAATTGAGATAACCCTGATTTTGTTATTTTGAGTTTATTACATATACTATTTTATATGTAAAGCAATTAATTTAGTCTTTACCGGTTTATGTGTTTATGCAGACAAATCTGCAAGGCTGCATGCAGCCATTTGTTTTTGTAAAATGTTACATCATTCACACATGTTCTTAGCAGCTCACAATTGTTAGTTGCACTTATTCTGTTCTGAACCTCTAAACTGAGAAAAAGTTTTTAAATAAAGTTTTTAAATAAAGTTAATGTCAGTTAGTGTTGGATGATATTTTTCTTTATTCACTTGGATAGTTTGATCATTCATTGATGGAGTAATATGGGTTTCTTAACCTGACAATTTAAAAGGATTTATGTTATAACAGAGCAACTATTAAACATACATTTTTTTACATCTATGCAAATGCATATATAATATTTATTATTTGAATAAGTAATAAATTCAGTTATTTAATATTAAAGAGTAGCTACATTTATTTTACATTGCATTTGGTTACAGTTATATTGTCTTACTATTACATGCGGCCCTTTGAGGACAACCCTTATGCTAATGTGGCCCTCGGTGAAAATGTTTGATACCCCAGCACTAGACTATAAGCGGCATTTTGTCATTAGTAAGGGCAAATTACAACAATAACGTGCTGCGGCCACGTACTTCCCGTGTCAGTCCTTGTTGGGAAACTGGCAGCGCAGTTGGTCACGCCTCCTGACGGAGAGAATCACGCTGTGTGGACACTCCCGTCTCAGACGAGTCTTGTAGCGTGAACACTCAATGCTCCCGCCGATCCTGTCAAGTTGCACGGTCTGAAAACCCGGGTGCCCCGCCAACTCGAAAAAAATCATGCCGTGTGTACTTGGCTTAAGTCAGAGTCTCCTGTCCACTGACCTTGCAAAACCATTTTTCTATCTCCTGTTCTTTCTTGTTGCTCTGGTGCAGCTGCTGTGCTGCTCCATTTCACTTTCTTATTTTGCGGCAGCGTCCATGTCTGCTCTCATCGGTTGGAGCTCTTTCTATGCCACTGAGAGCAGACTGGATATCTAGCAGATTTGATATCCAGTTTTACGTCTGAGACTCCGCACGGGGCGTCATCAGGCTCATTACTTGAGTCTTCGAGGTACTTAACTCAGTCGTCAAGCGGATTAGTGCCTCACCTCGATTTTGGGTGAGGGCGAGTCTAAGACGCTGAAAATCATGCCGTATGTACTAGGCTTTAGCCAGGTCTTGTTTAAGAGTTAGCTTCTCAGTTCTTTAGGTAATAACAAAGTAAAAATCCAAAACCTACTTTATATGTACTTACTGTATACTTTTATAGTCTAAAGGTCAGGAAGGCCACAGGGTTGGATGGAATCAGCCCCAGACTGCTCCAGGAGTGTGCAGACCAGCTTATTGAGGTGGTTCTGTACATGTTCAACCTGGGCCTTTGCCTGGAGAAGGATCCAGCCCTGTGGAAGACATCATGTGTGGTTCCGGTCCCCAAGACAGCCCACTCCAGAGAACCGAGCCACTACAGACCCGTGGCCCTGACCTCTCACCTGATGAAGACGATGGAGAGGATTATCCTCAGCTACCTCCGCGACCAGGTGGACTCAGCTCTGGACCCACTGCAGTTCACGTGTCAACCTGGCATTGGCATGGACGACACGGTCATCTACCTGCTGCACCGGGCCCTGTGTCACCTGGAGGCCTCTGGAGTGAGAGTCATGTTCTTTGATTTCTCCAGTACCTTCAAAACCATCAAGCCTTCGCTGCTCAGGAGGAAGATGGAGGATGTGGGGGTGGACCAGCAGCTGGTGGCGTGGACAACCAACTACCTCACCAACAGACCACAGTATGTGAAGCTGCAGGACTGTGTGTTGGAGGTGGTGGTCTGCAGCACAGGGGCTCCACAGGGGACCGTGCTCTCACCATTCCTCTTCTAACTGTACACATTGGACTTCAGACACAATTCTGAACAGTGCCCATCCAGGGTTCGGACATTGAGATAGTGGACTCTTTCAAATACCTGGGTGTTCATCTCAACAAGAAACTGGACTGCTCTCACAACGCCGACGCCCTGTACAAAAATTGCCAGAGTCGCCTGCACCTGCTGAGGAGACTGAGGACATTCTACAACACTGTAGTAGCCTCAGCAGTGTTTTATGCCATCATGTGTTGGCAGGGAAGCAGCACAGACAGAGACAGGAAGAGACTTAACAAGCTGCTTAAGAGAGCTGGCTCTGTCCTGGGCTGCAGCCTGGACTCCATCGAGGAGGTGGCAGACAGAAGGATGTTGGCCAGGCTGACATCCATCAGGAGCAACTCCTCCCACCCTCTTCATCACACTGTGGAGGCCCTAGGCAGCTCCTTCAGCATTAGACTGAGGCATCCTCAGTGCAGGAAGGAGCGCCACCGCAGGTCATCCTTCCCCACAGCCATCAGACTGTATTACGCAGTATAGGTATCGCACAATCTACCTCATGTGCAATAACTGTGTATGTGCAATATGGTTTTCATAATTTATGTACAGCACGGTACTTATATATATATATATATATATATATATATATATATATATATATATATATATATGTTATTTGTGTATATAGGGTTTGCCATATTTATTCTTATTTTTATTTTTTTCTAAATTTTCCTTTATTCTTTTCTAGTATTTATTTCTTAACATATGCTGCTGCTGGAACACTGTAATTTCCCCTTTGTGGGATAAATAAACATCTTCTATTCTATTCTATTCTATTCTATTCTATTCTATTCTATAAAATGTCTATTACAATTATTCGTGCTTTACAGTAACCCAGAGCCATATGACCCCCCTGAACAAAATTACACCATTAATACCTGCATCACATGTATGTAAAGAGACAACCATGGTAACTTATATCATGCATAACAGATCATACATTGATCTTACATATGGATCATGTTGTCATGGAGCAGCTTAACTGGACCTATCTGAGCGCTAGTTCCGGAGGGAAAACATTGCCCAAAAAAAAAAAGACATTTAAAGGGGATTACCCGCAATTCACTTAAAAAGATCAGTGTGGAGTCAAGATTTAAAAAAAAAAATCAAATCAAAACAAAAAAAAAAAAAAGTTGGGAAAACACAGGTGGTTTTAGTACTCTATACATAATCAACTGCAGCACTGCAGCAATATATGCAAAATGCTGTAGGAGCAGCATTTATACTGTATGTAATTTAAAATAACACCGCATCCCCTCAGGCAGCTGGAAACTATTTCTGTGTTTTTTTCTGGGCAACAGCAGCATGAAAATACTGCGCATCGCCAAAGTGACAGATAACGGTGACTCACGAAGACAAAACCATTTCACCATGTTCAGGTGTAGTGAGAGGGTTCAAATGGCAGAGAAAACACCTGATGAGAACCTCTCAGACACATCGAAAGGAGAAGAAGCCTTTGGACCGCTCCAACCCCTTTATTTTTGTCAGGAGTCTTAAATAATTACGTTTGTCTGGGTTGCGTAAAGAGTTGGGCTCCTCTGGGGAATAGTACTGAACACTCCTGTCACTTTAAAGCCCTTAAACGTCGTCTGAAGATGTTTACCAAGCCTTCGTCGCAACATTAGTATTGTACTTTCATCAGCCTGTAAATACACAGCAGCAGCAGCAGCAGGCAAGATCATTATGAAACCCAACCATAACGTTTGATGATATGGAACTTTGAATGCAATGAATGCATTCTTTCAGTTCGTGGCCATCTTCCTCTTAGGTTTTTCTATTTTTTTTTTTTTCTTACAGATTTCCACTCATTTCCACTGATCACCTCTAATGTATAAAAGAGAAGTGTTGAGATGGAGTTTTCACACCACAAGACACAAATCAATTGTGGGAACCAAATAGCTTTTTGATTAAGACCCTCCTGCTGCCTAATGAAAAAAAAGAGTCGACTATATGTTCCTCTTCCTCTCCGGGGTTATTGAACGGGAAGTTAGAATCCATCAAGATGGTGACCCTTGTTGTGATTAGTAGGAAACGTGAAGTCCCACACTTGAGGAATGAAGCAAGGGAGTCGGTGCAGATGGCAGCTGGTGGGTATTGGGTAGTGGGTATTGATCGCACCCCGAAAACTCATCAGGCTGTATCTGTAAATGCGTCCGAGTAAACCGTCATGATTCCCTGGGTGACTAATGACAGATCTACAACTGGGGGTTGCAGGATGCCACAGAAAAATAAGGCTTTCTCTGCTCTTTGTAATATTTCAGTTGTGTCGCCAAAGCATCAATGGCATTCCCGAATAGTCCACGTGTGATAGCTAGTGGTTATAGACACTAGAAAGTAGAGCTGGAAATCTGTGCAACACTACACTAAAGAAAGGAAATAAGGAGAATGTATGCACGTGAGAGATTTGGTTTCAGGTGAAGGAAGGAAGTGTTACACTGTGACGGCTCCTGAGCCAGTGGTGATGTTGTGGCGCTGGTGTGCTGTCTTTCGTTTGTAGGTTTCCAGCAGGGTGGGGCTAACCCAATCAGAGCACCTGGCCAGTGATCTGCAGGTTATAAAGCTCTGCCTGATCCAGCGTTTCTCTCTATCCACCCTGCCTTGGCACCTCTGCTCCGTGTGTGATCAGCTGCTTCACCTCCTGTTTGATTATTGTTATTTTTTTTGGCACTTACAACATCCTTCACTCACCTCATTCATGCACTTACCCACACCACTGATTCTCATTCTCACCTCCCATGTTTGGGTGTTTTTGAGATGGAAAATAAATAGTTAATTGGTTTGGATTAAGCTGGCTTCCTCTTCTCTTTGTGGTCCAAACGAGTGGGCCATAACAAATTGGGGGCTCATCCATAGGAAATTGTACTGCTACGCGGTGTTTGCCGTTTGGACCAGGTGCATGTCGTTTCTGTGATTGGGGTAAGTGTGGCTCTGCCTGTGGCTGTGTTTGTATGTGCGTGGTGCCTGTTGGAGTACTTCCCCAGTTAGGTTCAGAGGTGTTTCCCCTTTGGGTTACACCTGGGGGGAACTTGTAGTGTTGGGGTACGGCGGTTAGAGCTTCCCTTCCCCCTTTTCCCTAGTGTTGCTCGGGAGCACATCCATGGTTGCAGAGCGGTTGCCGGTTATCCGGCCACTGTTTCGAACTGCTGGGTTGCAGTGCGTAAATACCTGCTACCAAGCCTAATGAAGACTAGGGAGGAGTAATTTTTGCTAGGCAGATGGGGGGAATCTCCAGCTGGGTTGCCTTGTGCATGCGGGAGAGTTGCACAATTTATTTTGTCCTGGTCTCTCTTCGTAGTTTTTGCGGTGCGTAAAATGGATGACTTGGTGAAGAAATTTGTTGACGCGCCTAGTGAGAAATTGTTGGATCGGTGCACAAAAAAGCAGCTAATTAAGATAGCTGAGCATTTTGAGGTAGTTGGTGATAAAAAAAATCAAAGGATTTAATAAAAGCTAATGTTAAGACTGCTTTGGTTAAAATGGGGGTACTGGAAGTTGAGGAACAAGTCTCACTGGTTGAGGGCACAGGGGACCCTCCTCTGCCACTTATGGGGGGTTCAGCAGTGCTCTCTTTTGAGTGAAGGAGTTGATGTTGCTATGCATGAAGCTGGAGCAAGAAAAGGAGCTGGCAGTAGAAAAGGTGTGGCAAGGTGTTGAATTGGAGAAGGTGCTGGCTATTGAAAAAATGCGCTATGAGTTGCAGCAGGCCAAGCTGGATTTAAAGTTAAATTTAATAATAGATGGTAAACTGGATAAGGAATGTTGTGCCCTTTTGGTCGCTCCGGGATTTCGGGAATGCACAGTGATTAAAGTGATTTAAAGCTCACTCCAAAATGTAGTGAAATGTAGTCTGGCTGATGCTCGGGAGTGGCCTGAGTCCACTCGCTGTTTAATGCTGCAGTGTGTGCTAACTGGTAAAGAACAAGAGGTCTATCCTTTAAGTGCCACAGATTATTTAAAATATTTGGTTGTGAAGGCTGCTGTCCTTAAGGCATATGAGTTAGTTCCTGAGGTTTATAGGCAACATTTTAGAACATGGAAGAGGGGAGATAAGTCGCACCTGGAGTTTGCCCGTGATTTATCTACTCATTTTGATCACTGGTGTACAGCGGCTGAGGTAGGTTCTTATGAGGGCCTGCGCAATTTAATAATCTTAGAGCAGTTTTAAAGTTCTGTACCACATCGTATTTCAACCTATATTAGTGAACAGAAAGTTAAAACTGCTGGAGAAGCTGCTGCATTGGCTGATGAGACGGTGCGAGAGACAGAGGAGAGGGGGAGATGGAAAAAGGAGAGGGGTAGAGGAGAGACAGGGAGAATAGAGAGAATGTTGAGCAAAAGCTGAAGGATCCAGGAAGGGCTATGGAGAGGGTTCTGGATCCAGCAGCAGTACCAGGCCTCAGGAGAGTGGAGATAGGAGATCCAGCGACAGGCTCCGGAAGTGCTGTAAAAATGATGGAGCACTAGAGCTCCGGGTGAGAGGGTGGGTTAGTGCTGAACCAGGCATGATGAGTGAGTCCCCCCGCCTATTCTGAAAGCTCGGTGTCTATAGATCTCCCCCAGCAGAGTCCGAACAGTCGTAGCTATAGACTTTGGCAAAAAGCAGGGTTTTAAATCTACCCTTAAACATAGAGAGGGTGTCTGCCGCTCGGACTGATGCTGGTAAGTGCTTCCACAGCAGAGGAGCTTGATAACTGAAGGCCCTGGCTCCATATCTACATTTGGAGATTCGTGGTATAACTAGTAAACCTGAATCTAAGGAACGTAGCATCCTAGAGGGCTGATAAGGTTCAATTAGATATGTGATATATGATGGTTCCAGACCATGCACAGCTTTGTAGGTTAGGAGGATCTTAAATTTTCCTCTAAATTTAATTGGATGCCAATGTAGGGAGGCCGACACAGGTGAAATGTGATCACGCCTCTTAGTCTTAGTCAGAACACGAGCTGTGGAGTTCTGAATGAGCTGCATAGTTCTGAGGGACTTTTTTGGGCATCCTGATAAAAGAGAGTTACAGTAATCCAGCCTGGAGGTAACAAAGACATGGATAAGCTTCTCAGCAGCATCTAAAGAAAGGATAGGCTTGATTTTTGCAATGTTACGAAGGTGGAAGTAGGCCGCTCTCGAGATTTGTTTTATGTGCGTGTTAAAAGACAAGTCCTGATCAAAGCTATCACCCAGGTTCTTTACAATGGTGCTAGAGGCAGGAGCTAGTCCGTTATGAAAGCCTATATCATTAGCTAAAACATCTAAGATGCTTTGGACCGACTAATAGAAGTTTATAGAACAGCCTATAAACCTCAATAGAACAGTTTTGTCTGAGTTTTGTTAAGGTTTAGGTGCGTTGAGGACCCAAACGCAGACACGAGGCAGGTTTTTGGAAAGGAAACAACCCTTTATTGGGTGTACGCGAGAGGATGAAGGCGCTCCCTCCTTGGGGACGTGGAGAACAAGGGAAAAAAACTGAAGCTCTGCAGCCAAAACAGGAACACAATACCGGCGTCAAACCACGCATGAAGTGACACAAACGATGAATTGACAGGCACACACAGTGTCAAACAGAGTCAAAAGGAGGTAGACAGAGCCAAAGAGAGTAAATGATCCAGCAAACGGGACCAGCTGGCAGCCTCCCCTTATCTGCCGCTGACGAGGTGATCAGCCACAGGTGCGTGGTCCCCACTGGATCCTGGGGACCCACGCCCTCTGCAGAGGAAAGCAGGGCAACTCGGGTAATTCTTAAAGGGCCGGCAGGACGGACCCTAACAAGTTTAACAGAAAAAAGTTGTGGGTCATCCAGGACTTAATATCTGCAACACAGGATTGCAGTTGTGTTAGTTGATTGCTATCATCTGGGTACAATTGGGTGTCATCAGCATAACAGTGAAAAGGTATTGAGTGTTTTCTGATCACATTGCCTAGTGGGAGCATGTAAATTGTGAATAGGAATGGGCCAAGGACAGAACCTTGTGGAACCATAGCTAACCTTAGTGAGCTTGGACAAGTTTTGATTTACATGTACAAAGTGATGTTTATGTGATAGATAAGACTTAAAACAGCTTAAAGCAATTCCATTTATACCAATTTGATTTTCTAATCTATGTAAAAGAATCTGGTGGTCAACGGTATTAAATGCAGCGCTGAGATCCAGAAGGACAAGTACTGAAACAGGCCATTAGTGACTTTTACCAGTGCGGTCTCTGTGCTGTGATGTTCCCTGAAACCTGACTGAAAAACTTCAAATAAGCTGTTTTTGTGGAGGTAATTGCACAGCTGGCTGGCGACAACTTTCTCCAAAATTTTTGAAATTAAGACCAGGTTGGAGATGGGCCTATAGTTTTCTAAAACCCCTGGATCCAGAGTGGGCTTTTTTAGCAGGGGTTTGATTATAGCAACTTTAAAAGTCTGTGGGACATAGCGATGTCAGGGACAAATTAATAATGTCTAGTAAGGAGGTGCCAAGTAAAGGGAACACTTCCATAAGTAATCTAGTAGGAATAGGATCTAAGAGACAGGTTGTTGATGTAGAGGAGGAAATGATAGAAGCCAATTGTTAAGGGCTAATAGGGAGAAATGAGTCCAGATACATTTCTGGCTAGTGGTTATCTCCAATGTGTGACGGACAACTTTGTGGTAGGTGATGCTAGGAGGTCTTGGATGTTATCTCTAATTGTTATAATTTTTTCATTAAAGAAGTTCACAAAATCACTGCTCTTTAGATGTGGAGGAATGGATTGCTTGATAGAGTTATGACTCTGGGTCAGCCTGGCTACAGTGCTGAATAAAAATCTGGGGTTGTTCTTATTTTCTTCAATGAGTGATGAGTAATAATTAGTTTTGGCTGTATGCAGTGCTGCCCTGTATGTTTTTAGACTACCTTGCCAGGACTGGTAGAATTCAACTTTTTTAGTTGAACGCCATTTCTTCTCTATGGGTTGTGATCTTTGCTTTAGCTTGCGTGTTTCTTGAGCATACCTTCTTCTAGTTATTGTCACAGCTGTTGCTCTGCTCTGCTTCAGCTCTCACCCTCCCCTCCCTGTCACACTTCTCCTGCGCTCCCGTTCAGGCACACCTGAACCGTGTTTCTGATGAGCAGCACTGGCTGCTCGTCAGTAATCAGGGCAACCTTACAAATAGCTGACTCTGGAACAAACCGGTTGTTGGATCGTTCGTTCGGTTCGTTGGTGCATTTGTGTGTTCCAAGTACACAGTATTTAGAGTATTCTTGGTCTGTTTATTTGAGTTTGACAGCCGTATTGGAACCGATTCTCTGTAGTTTTCTGGTAGATCTGTTTATTAGAGGTTGCCTGGTCCTCTGTCTGCTGCTAGTAATAAATCTCATTTGTTCTTCACTACGTTTGTGTCGCTCTTGGGTCCTAACCGCAAACCCTGACAGTTATACTTTTTTCAGAGAGAGGTGCAATTTGGTTAAGCGTGTTGTGCAATGAGCCTACAATGCTATCAACAAAAGTATCAATGTCACGGCAATAAGGGCTAGTGCATGAGTCCCCTGACACACTGAGCCTGGGTATTGTACTAAGAATCAACAGAACTGCTTCCTTAAATTTGGATATAGCATTATTAGACAAACATCTATTGAGAATGCTTCTGTTCGGTTTTGTGCAATCAGCTGAAATAAAATCAAAAGTTATTAAATAATGGTCAGACAAAACTGAATTCTGAGGAGATAGTTTCAACCCCATATGCTAACACAAGGTCTAGGGTGTGGTTGAAATAGTGAGTGGGTTCATGCACACATTGACAGAAGCCAATTGATTCTAATATGGAGTTGAATGCAGTAGCCAAGCTATCATTAGCCACATCCACGTGGATGTTAAAGTCACCAATAATCATAACTTTATCTGATTTAAGGACCAGGCTTCACAAGAACTCCAGAAATTCAGATAGGAATTCGGAGTATGGGCCTTGAGGACGATACAAAACAGTAAATAAGACTGGCTGGCCAGTTCTCCAAGTGGGATGAGACAAGCTAAGAACAAGACTTTAATGAGTTATAACCTGTGTTTGGTTTAGTAAAGATGGATAAATAAAAATCAAAGATCACTGCAACCCTGCCTCCTTGACCAGAGCAACGGGGGGCATTGGAGTTAATATGGCTAAATGGAGTAGCCTCATTCAAAGAGACACAGTCATGCTCAGACAGCCAGGTTTCAGTTAGACAAAACAAATCAATATTTTTTTCTGATATGAGCTCATTAATAAGTACAGCTTTTGAGGACAGGGACCGGATATTCAATAATCCACATTTAATTTTCCTATCTGGTACTATAATAGCAGAGCGGCTAATTTTAATAAGATTATCTTGAACAGCTCCTCTACTGCGAACATTACTTTTAGGTCTAAATAAATGAGGAACAGACACCGTCTCTCAGGTGACTGTTCTAAGAGAGTTGCAGAGGAGTGTGTAGCACTGCAGCTCTGCCCCCTGGTCTCGGCTCTGAAAGAGTCTGGGTCTTGGAATGCTGATAAAATCGGCCAAATTGCTAGAAATTAGACTTGCTCCGCCCAAAGTAGGGTGGATGCAGTCTCTCCTAATTAGACCAGGTTTTCCCCAGAAAGTCTGCGAATTGTTAACAAAACCCACATCGTTTGCCGAGCACCACCTCGATAACCAGCGATTGAAGGATGAATAGTGGCTATACATTTCATCATGGGCAGAATTGGGCAGGGGTCCAGAGAAAACTACAGAGTCCGACAATGTTTTGGCATATGAACACACCGACTCAACACTAACTTTAGTGACCTCCGATTGTCATAGCCGGATGTCATTACTGCCGACGTGAATAACGGTCTTGCTGTATTTACGTTTAGCCTTAGCCAGCAGTTTCAAATTTGATTCTATGTCGCCCGCTCTGGCCCCCAGAATGCAGACTATGGTCGCTGGTTTCACTAGCTTAATGTTTCGCAAAACAGAGTCTCCAATGATCACAGCCGATTCCTCGGCGGGTGTGTCGCCGAGTGGGGAATACTGATTAGAAACATTAAGTGGTTGGTGGCACTCGGTGGGCTTTGGTCTGGAGCTATGCCTTCTACGGACAGTCACCCACTGGCCCTGGTTTCCCGGCTGCCCGGGAGTTGCTGAAGGAGAGCTAAAGGCTAAGCTATGTGGTTCTGCACTGGCTAGCGGGGCCTGGCTAACTGCAGCTAGCGGCTTGGTTTCAGTGGTGCGGAGCTGGCATTCCAAATCGCTAAGCTTCACCTCCAACCTAACCAACAAACTACATTTTTTATCAAGTGGTTGTTCCACAAAAATACCCTAAGTTAGTTTTGCAGATTTAACAGTGTCACAAAGCCAGATTCTTTCCCACTTTCTTGGATGGAAGATTGCATCGATCAGGTGGGGGCTGCCAAGTTTGTGTCTAAGCTGGACCTCCTAAAAGGGTATTAGCAAGTGCCACTCTCAGCCAGAGCCTGTGAGATATCTGCATTTATAACATCCATTGGCTTGTACTCATATAAGGTAATGCCATTTGGTCTCAGGAATGCACCAGCCACCTTCCAGCGCCTTATGAATTTAGTGTTGGGTGATGTGTATTTGGATGATGATGTCGTATATTCTGATGACTGAGAAATGCACTTGTTGCGTTTTAAGAAAGTGTTTGACTGTTTGGCCAAGGCACATTTAACTGTAAATCTGGCCAAATGTGAAGTTGCTAAAGCCACTATAGTGTATCTAGGGCATGTTGTAGGTCAGGCCAGTGTGCGCCCTGTGAGGGCCAAAGTCCAGGCTATTGACAACTATGAGCCGCCCGTGACTAAGAAAGAACTTTTCCTTGGGTTATTTCGCTATTAATGTTCTTTCTGTAAAGTTTTTTTTACTGTTGTCGCTTCTCTGACAGACCTTTTGAAAAAGAAAGTTAAATATGAGTGGCCAGTAAGGTGTCAGAAGGCTTTTGAGAGGGTTAAGGCCCTCATCTGTAATGCTCCTGTTTTAGCATCCCCTCGGTGGGATTGACCCTTTAAAATAGAGGTAGATGTAGATACAGCCAGCTGATGGAGGTATGGAAAGACGTGTTTGTTTCTTTTGGAAGAAATTTAATAAACATCAACTTAATTATTCAGTGATCGAAAAGGAAACACTTGACCTTGGTTTGGGCTCTGCAGCATTTTGGGGAGTATGTGGGTTCTGGGCCAGTGGTGGTTTTCACAGATCACAGCTCTTTAACTTTTCACAACTCCTTGCAGTGTCCAAATCAGAGATTGATGAGATGGGCTCTACTCCTCCGGTCATATTGCTTGGATATCCAAGGATAATGTGGTAGCAGACGCACTGTCTAGAGCCCCATGCTAACAATGTCTTCTGTTGACTTTGCCCTCCTAGTTTCTCTTTGATAGTCTCCTTAATAGTGCCTCTAGGATCCAGTTGCTGGGGATGTTAGAGTGATGATGGGGCTGGGTAAGGTAAGGTCAGTGACGCTTATGTTCTAGTGGATTATTTATAGATTTATGCAAATGTAAACTGGACTAGGTATCAGATAGCCGGGGGGCGGGGGTATGTATATGTATATAGTGACTAAGCCTATTTTTTTTTTGGCACTTACAACATCCCTCACTCCTTCACCCACCTCATTCATGCACTTACCCACACCACTGATTCTTATTCTCACCTCCCATGCTCTTTAGTTTGGGTGTTTTTAATAAATAAATAGTTAACTGGTTTGGATTAAGCTGGCAGAATGTCTTCCTCTTCTCTTTGTGGTCCCAACGAGTAGGCCATAATATGCACAGAACATGAAGACCACTGCTGCAAATGTCCCAAAAAATAGAATAATAGAATAGAATAGAAGTACTTTATTTATCCCAGACATGGGAAATTGACTTGTCCCAGCAGCATCGTCAGTATTAACTTATTTACAACATATTTACAATACAATAATGTGCAATATGAGTGATATGACTATCACAAAATGATCAAATCTTAGATAAACTGTAAGTAAACACAATGCAGTAAGAACAGAATGAGCGTGCGTGTTCACAGGGGATTTCCTCCAGCTACACTCTAAACAAACAAACATTTTACAATAATCATGTCTGAGGGAAAAACCAAAATAAGAAGCCACAACCTTAAAATCAGTTCTTCTTTTATTGGTGCAAAGGCCCAATTCACAACTACCACTGTTGAATGAATGTCCTGTCCAGATTAGTTCACACTGCAGCACGCCTTCCCTTCAATCCCAGCAGGAGAATCTCGATGCCTGAAAACCTCCTCAGATGCAGCTGAAAGCTCTCCGAAGCTGGTGCGGGCCTCACGCTGCGCTGACACAGATACAAATCTTCCAGTTAGGTGGACAAACGCAGGTGTTGATGGCCGGTAGCTCTCACCCTCTTCACATGTCCAGGCAGGCTTCTCCTCCCAGGAAGCCCTTTCTATGTCTGTAAATTTCCTGCACCCATGCATCCCAGCCACACAATAACCTGTTTTTTTCTTTTTTTAAATTTTTTTATCCTCTCCATCGCCAGGTCCATAAATGGTCGCTCGGTGTGGCGACGCGGCGCCAGGGGCAGCAGCTCATGGTGTGCCTTGAGCTTGGATGACTGCTCCTGATGAACCGTCTGATTCCCTCCCCTCACACTCCACTTTTTCTCTTAATTTACTTTCACACAGTGCCCTCCCTCAGCTCCGAGAGACCAAAACACAGCGTGCGGAAAAAAAGGCGATTGCATGGCCCACGTGCTCCAGCGGCTAGTTTCCAGGGCGGCGTATATCTCAAATAAATTCATTCTGACTTATGCTCATCCTGTGGAAAATGAGTGCAACAGAACGTGCAGCCTCTAAGGTCGCTCTAGAGATCACCGTGGACATGTTTTTGATTGAGAGCTGCACAGATGGAAGGAGGGTAAGTTGAATATCGTTATTCGGTCCGTTTCCTGACGGTTTCCAGTCGTTTCTGTGGCATCATTTGCATATTTGACCTGGACTGGCCACGTCTGTCTGCGTGCAAAACCCAAACCTAGACCACCTGAAATGACACTGCTTTAAAAAAAAAAAAAAAAAGGCAAATCTTATCTTAACGTATTGACGCCCTGGTTGCATTTGTGGACTTTTTGGTGGCGTTATCTAACCGATTACTACACATTCCTGATTATGAATCTGTACTTAGTCAATTTTAGTGCCGATAAATCAAATAAAAAATATGAAACAACTGCTTTTGCAACTTAGTTTTAGAAAATGATCTTTGAAGCGCGGCGCGTTCCAGGTAACTGCATGATACGATTTGATACCTGCTTGATCAGGAGGGAACTGGGTGACTGAATAACACCGGTTTTGTGCATAAAAACCAAAGTGAAATGCTGAAGGGAATGTCTGAGTACATTGGACACAGCCGCCCAATGAAGCCTTTGTGCGTCAGGAGCAGTGTGGCACTCACATCGCGCCATGTGGTTACAACTCACAAGGCACATGATACGAAGTTGTCACGTAATTCCGCCTCCTTACCTGGATACGTAGCCTCTTCTTGCCTTTACTTTTCACCTTTAAACACATTTCAAGTTTGAATATGTGATACATCTGAGACACCCAGTTTGTCAATATATGTTTGAAATAACCCACTTACGCATGTGGTCAATATTAAGATGATTGGAAGAGTGTGAAGTGTTAGGAAGAGATTTCTTCCCATCCTTTTAGAATAGAATAGAATAGAATAGAAATACTTTATTAATCCCAGACATGGGAAATTGACTTGTCCCAGCAGCCTCGTCAGTATTAACATATTTACAACATATTTACAGTATAACAGTGTAAATATTTGAATCATACATACATGACACCACATTTCTAAAGGAATTTGGTGCTGAATCTAAGCTGCCACTGATTTCTAGAGTGGGATGCAGTGCAAAAGATCTCGGTTAAACTCTAGAGTCTAGACCACAGGTGTCAAACCGATTCCACAAAGGGCCGTGTGGCTGCAGGTTTTTGTTCCAACCAAGCAACAGCACACCAGACTGAAGTCATTTAATCAACTGATCTGAGTCTTCAGACAGCTGATTGGTCAAACTCTGTGTGTTTGATTGGTTGGAACAAAAACCTGCAGCCACACGGTCCTTTGTGGAATCGGTTTGACACCCCTGGTCTAGACCAATAAAACAAGCTCTTTAAAAGAAAATATACAGCACAGCAAGAGCCTGTGGAATGGAGGATGTTTTTCCTGATAATATCCTCGAAGGTAAAAAAAAAAAAAAGTTCACAAAACTAGTGTTAGGAGCCGGCACGGCCGACCCGTTGTGTTGTTTTGATTGACCGCATTCTGCCCTTTTTCCCCCAGAGGGCGCAGGCGACCCAGCCCCCAGCTGGTTTCAAGCAGCTGTTGCTGATCCCTCATCAGCAGCTGATATAAGCCTCTGACACCTGTCTTGTTACCCGCATGGTAGTATCCGTGGATTGTTCGCGTCCTTGTCTCTCTTTGCTCGTGTTTGGACTTACCCTGTTGTTCCTTCCGAGGTTGCCACGGCCCGTAGAGGGGGATTCGCTTTTTGTTCCAGCCACGGTGTGTGTACCACTTTCCGTCCCGCCCGCCGACTGTCCTTGGTTTCCATTCAATCCTCTGTTGGAGTGCCTTTCATTCGTCTCGTTTATGTGGTAGGCACATTGTTTGTGTTGAGGATTAAAGGGAGAAATTTTCGCTGTAACCTGCATTGTGTCTGGTCTGTTCTGCCCCTGGACCCGGCCTGAACTGTTTCTTAACAGAACGATCTGACCGACATGGATCCAGCAGAACAGCACAGACACGCGCTATCAGCTCAGGGTGCCAATCCTCGGCACTCATGATCCTGTCGCACAACATCTCACCCAGGCTATCCACGAGCTGGTAACTTGGCCGGAGTCCCTGTCGCCGCCGGCTGCTGATGCGCGCCCGCCTCCCCGTGACTCCTACGCTTGCGATCCCGTGCCGTTCGACGGGGATCTTGAGAAGTACCGGGGGTTTATGCTGAAATGCCGGCTCATGTTCTCCTCGGACGCGGCGAAGATAAACTATGTCATCGGGTTATTGCAGGGAAAGGCTCTAGCCTGGGCCCAGGCGTCCTGTGCGCGCACCCACCTGAACACACTCGAGTTCGGCGTGTTCGTTAGGCGGTTTGAGTGCATTTTTGACCAGCCGAACAAGCAGCTGTTGCTGATCGCTCATCAGCACCTGATTTAAGCCTCTCACACCTGGTCACCGGCGTCGGATCGTCTTGTCACCCGCATGGTAGTATCCATGGATTGTTCGCGTCCTTGTCTCTGTCTTTGCTCGTGTTTGGACTTACCCTGTTGTTCCTTCCGAGGTTGCCACGGCCCGTAGAGGGGGATTCACCTTTTGTTCCAGCCAGCCACGGTGTGTGTACCGCATTCCGTCCCACCCGCCCCCTGTCGTCCTTGGTTTCCGTTCAATCCTCCGTTGGAGCACCTTTCGTTCGTCTCGTTTATGTGCTAGACACATTGTTTGTGTTGAGGACTAAAGGGAGAAATTTTTGTTGTAACCTGCATTGTGTCTCGTCTGTCCTGAGCCTGGATCCAGCCTGAATCGTTTCTTAACAATCCAGTCATGTTTGTAGTCCTATGAAAGTAGAGAAGCTACCGAGTCAAATGATAGCAGCCATTCTGTGGACTGCAATACCCAGCTGAGGTCAGATCCATGTGGTCTCGGCAAGTCCGGAGTGGCTATTCGGGAGCACTGGGAGGATTCCCGGTGGGCTGTCCGCTTAGAGGGTATCGAACGTAAACCGTGGGCCGTTGCCGTTGATGGCGTTCATGAGAGAGAGAGAGAGAGAGAGAGAGATTTGATTTTGAAACAAATCTTTACTTGTCGTTTTTTACATTGAACACATTCTGTTCATCGTATTTTCAGAAGTCAGGATGAATGTGTACATCAATAAATAAGTAGATAAATAAATAAATAAATGAATAAATAAATAAAATGAGTTTACATGAGTGCATCTCCAAACTGCAACGAGTCATCCGACAAAAAACAAAAGACATGATTAAAACACCACTCTTGCTCGAATGATTCCAAATCTCCAGTTTCTTTGTAAAAATTAAAATCAATGAGGAGTCTGGACTTGATCATGTTTACACACACAGTGACTGGTTCAACATTGATCCCTTCTGCTATCATCTTCTTGCGGCTTAAGTACACTGCCATCTTGGCCTGTCCTAAAACAAAGTTTAAAAGCTGGCACTTGTGCTTTTGATGACGTGTGTATCTAAAACCAAGAATAAAAGACTGCTTGTTAAAAAATTCCCCACACTTTGTAAAAACAACTTGTAAGAATAAAAACAATGGTGATAAACGCTGGCATTCATAAAAACAGTGAAAAATTGTCTCTCTGTGGTCACAGAAGGGACACTTATCTTCCACCGTCTCATTAATGGTTGACACAAAAGAGTTGACTGGAATGATACCATGGAGGATTCTCCAGTGGAGGTCAGCATGTTTCTTGGAGAGTGGAGGTTTGTACAGCGCCCTCCACTGTGGTCCGCAGGTTGGAGCTAGGCTCAGGTATCTCCTCCATGGTGTGTCAGTTCTCTGGTTCAGTCTCTCTCTGTTTATTGTTTTCACCATCATTTTGTATAGCATTTTTCCGGTCGCGTCTTGTAGTGAAATAAAAGACGAGTTCTTAAGTAGGGGACCGGAGCAGTCTTTAAAATCTGGTGCAAGAAGAAAAGCAGGAAAAGCTTCTTCCCCCACCACCATGTCTGTAGATGAGGTCAGCAGCAGGCGGTCATGGCACGAGAGTTTCGCCTTCCAGTAGTCCAGCAATTTCTGTGCGATCCTCTGTGAGCATATTCCTAGTCGTGCAGCAAAGCCGGAAGGGTCGTCCATCTGAGGGCCTGTCAGTGCCACCACCTGGCCCAGTGTGACAATCCTAGCAGCCGCCATTCTCCTGGTTATCGTCTCCCCCGTCCAGCTGGGGAGGTCCAACTTAGTCCCCCATAAAACCGGTTCTTGCTGGAGCCAGTATGCGGATTCCGCCTGTCCCCTCCTTTCTTTGGCTACCATAGTCCACACCTTAAAAACACTCTTATAAAAACATGGCAGAGGAGATGCACTCATTTTTGGTGTGTTCATTAAAAATAAATTAAAATCTTGACCAAGGCCATTAAAACGCTGCAGGATACACTGGGACAACGGTCTCCACAGAGTGTCCTTTGTCCCAGTTAGGAGGCGCTGCAAAAATTGCAGCCGAAAAGCAGCTCTCCTACTTTCCAGATGAACTAGGCCCTGACCTCCCTCATCTTTGGGGAGGAAAAGGACACTCTGTGGGATCCAGTGTAGATTGTCCCAAATAAAATCAACTAAAACTCTTTGGATTTGACTAAGGAGGGGAGCCGGAGGTTCAACACACATCATTTTATGCCACAGGAATGAGGCGACTAGATTATTGACAATTATTGTCCTACCTCTGTAGGACATCTTTGGGAGAAGCCATTTCCATTTCTCTAGCCGCCCCTTAACTCTTTCCAAAGAGTCTTCCCAGTTTTTTTTCGTAAAGTCTCCTTCCCCCAGGAAAACCCCAAGGTAACGTAGTCCCCCTCTTTTCCACTGGAGACCACCGGGTAGTGTGAGACCTCCTCCCAGCCCCCCTCCAGCCATCAGAGCCTCACTCTTTCCCCAATTGACCTTAGCTGACGAAATTAAACCAAAGTCGTTCACAGTATCGGTTAGAATATTAATATCTTGTTGTGAATTGATTAAAACAATAAGATCGTCAGCATAGACAGACAGTTTAAAGGTCACGGGGCACTGTGGAAGACGTATGCCAGCTAGCTTCTGTCGTAATTTGTGCAGCAGCGGCTCGATGGCTATTGAATATAACATCCCAGAGAGAGAGCAGCCCTGCCTCACCCCTCTCTGGATCTCAATGGGAGCACTCAGCCCACCATTGATTTTTAGAACGCTCGCGATGTCACTATAGAGCACTCGGACCATGGCTATAAAGCCAGAGTTGAACCCGAAGGCAGCTAAAGTCTGCCACAGGTACTGGTGTTCAACTCGGTCAAAAGCCTTTTCCTGGTCTATGGAAATAAGACCAGTCTGTGTAGCCAATGAACTGGAGAGTTCCAAGATATCTCTGATTAGGGTGACGTTGTCACTGATAAACCTGTTGGGCACACAGTAGGTCTGGTCAGGGTGGATGATGGACGACATCACCTCCCTCAGTCTAAGGGCTAGAGCTTTGGACAGGATTTTGTAATCTGTGCACAGCAGGGACACCGGTCTCCAGTTTTTTATGTCCTGCGGGTCTCCCTTTTTTGGCAGTAGGGTGATAACTGCCCTTCTGCAGCTCAGGGGTAGTCTGCCTGCTTTCAGACTGTCCAGGACTACCTCTAGTAGGTCACCACCGATGACGTCCCAGAAGGACTTGTAGAATTCAGCTGGCAGGCCGTCGATCCCTGGAGTCCTGCCATTTTGAAGGCTTAAGGTGGCAGCGTGGAGTTCCTCTAGAGTTATCTCTGCCGTCAGCTCTGTGTTGATGTCCTCGCTGACCTGAGGGAGACCCCTGAAGAAGCTGTCTTGCACGTTTGGATTACATGACCACTCACTCCTATAAAGGTTTTTGTAGAAACCAGCAGCATACTTCCTGATCTCAGACGAGTCTGAGATTGCAGAGCAGCTACCCGTACGTAAGGAGTGAATGATCTTCCTTTGTCCGTTCTTTTTCTCTAACCCAAAGAAAAAACGGGAGGGAGCGTCCATCTGTGAAACGTTCATGAACCGAGACCTGACCAGAGCGCCCTGTGCTGAGGCACCCAACAGGTTGGCCAAAGCTGACTTTTTGGACTTGAGGGTATGTAGTAGCCCCCCGTTTTCTGTAGAAGCAGCCGAAAAAGTTAGTGCTCCTACCTGCTCCTCCAGATCTTTCATTTTCCTCGTCAACTCCCTAGTGACGCCGCGAGTCAGCTGCTGGCAGAGCTGCTTCACCTGGGCTTTGCCAAAGTCCCACCATTGCTGTAAATTGACGAAGGCAGACCTGCTCTCTCTGTGGGACAACCAAAAGAGTTTAAAAGCATTTCTAAAAGCCTGGTCATTTAAAAGAGTGGTGTTAAAGTGCCAGTAGGCACTCTTAACCCGGACATTTTTAATAAAAACATGACAGAACACAAGAAAATGGTCGCTAAAACCCACAGGATTGATAACACACCTTTTAAAAATATTTAAATGGTGTTTAAAACAATAAAATCGGTCCAGTCTGGCTAGAGATAAAACCATTCCCCTACTATGACTATAAGTGTACTGTCTTTCTTTTAGGTTAAAAGTCCTCCACACATCGGCCAGCTCGCAACTCTCTGTCAGCTGTCTCAGTGCGTGGGCTGAAGCTGGGTGTGGCTCAGGATGGTTCCTGTCTAGGTGAGGATTCTCAGTGCAGTTAAAATCCCCCCCTAAAAACATAAAACCATCGTCAACGGAATTTTTGATGCAGTCACTTAAAATGCTTAAAAACGTTATCCTCTCCACCGGGTTTGTGGGAGCATAGACATTTAAAAGCACACATTTTACATTTTCAAAAACAGCTTTGACTTTCAGTAAAACACCAGGAATGACTTCATCAACAGTAAAAAAGACAGGTAGGAACCTCCTAGCAAATAAAATTCCCACCCCTCCACTCAGACTGGACCTGTGGCTTAAAATGACCTCCCCATTAAAAGCTCTTCTCCAGTCATTTTCATTGTTTGGACAGCTGTGGGTTTCTTGAACGAGCATTATATCAATGTTTTTAATGTCCATCAATTTAAAAACGGTAGCTCTTTTAAGATCAGTCCTAGCTCCGTTAAGATTTAGGGTGCTGATGTTAAAATCACACATTGATAAGAAATAAATAACGGCAGTGAAGGCATTCATTAAAAGGTAAAATAATCTAAAAGCCATCATCCTCATTGATGAGTTGGTTTTTTACCCTTAAGACCAGTTTTCTTAGCCGATAAATCTCCTGGTCATTCAAAAGCTCCTCACTGCTTTTCCCTGATGATTTCCTGGTTAAAACCCGAGCTGACCTGACAAAGGAGAGAAGGTCAGGAAAAAACTCTCCAACGTTTGGCAGTCGGGCTCCTTTGGTCTGCTCCAGGAACGTTTTAATTTGGGCTGGGGAGTAGACCGGTCCAACATTATCCTGAGACTGTGCCAATTCACTTGCTGGCTCAGTGGACGCCAGCAATTCTTTATTTGCCTTTTTTGACTTATTTCTTTGCCCTAAGTCCGTGTTTTTCCTTTTTTGTGCAATTTTAAATAATTCATCCTCAGACATGTCTTCAACCGTTTCTTCAAGTATGACCCTCTTCTTTTCCTTTTTTTTCTTGTTTCTAACAATTTTAATATCATCTATCATCTGTTCGTTCTCACTACTGGAACGCGAGGCAGGTTCTTCCACTGATGAGTGGATCGATGTTTCGGGAACCTCTCCCACACTAGCGTTTTCTGCGGTAACCGGGGTCTCCACGACCGAGGGCGGCTCCTCAGTGGGGGGAGCTCCCCCATCGAGCGTCGCCATCGGAGCGGGAGCCACCGGCTCCGCCACAATGGCAGAATGAACTACTATCGTGGCTGAATCTGGGGCTGAGCCAGCCACAGCAGCGGCAAAAGACCGCGGAACCTCGCTCGCAGCCCCGCCAGCAGCAGCAGCCACGGCAGGCTGAGCCGATTGAGCTCCGCATTTCTCGGGGCAGGAGCGGACCTGATGTCCCTCCGCTCCACAGCCAAAACACCTCATGTTTTCTGAGGACACAAACACCATGTAATTGTATCCTTCGACGTTTAGAGAGAAGGACAGGTTCAGGTGACTTTCTTTGTCTTTCAGAATCATCATTACCTGTCTTCTGTGACAAACAACGTGTTTTAGCTTCGGTGATTTGCAGCCCAGTGAGACCATCCTGATGGGGGAGATCAGCTGCCCGTACCGGGACAGCTCCTTCACCAGTGACTCATTTTTTATGAACGGGGGTGCGTTGGATATCATCACTTTAGTGGCCGGGTTAGAGAGAGGTGAGACGGTGGTGAAAGTGTCCTGTATGACCACTCCCTTCTCCACCAGCTCGCTAACCTTAGCCGTGCTATCCAGAAAACACACAATCGCCCCGTTCATCCGCGACGCCGACCTGACGCTCTCGTGCCCCACAACGTCTCCTATTGCCAGTGCCGCCTCCTCCACCGAGCACTGCACCGCGGGGCTGAGTTTGACCGCATGACGGCGAGTCAGCTTCTCAAACTCCGCCGGTGCAGTCCCAACAACCGGCATACTGCCGAACAAAAGTGGCCTCGTGGCCAAGCACACACACTCACACACAACCTACGCCAAAAAAACAACAAGCAAACAAAAAAGAAATAAAGGACCCAACTCATACACACACTCACCCAAGAAAGAAAGAAATGTTTTCCAAAGGAAAACTCAAGAAATTTGAATCAAAGATTCAAAAATCGCTCTCAGCTCCGCGCTCACACGCCACCTCACACACTCAGAGAGAGAGAGAGAGAGAGAGACTTTGACTTTTAAAACACACTTTATTTACAATTTATCGTCTAATAAATAATTAAAAGACGATAAAAAGGTTACATATTTAAAACAATTGTTGTAAAAAGCTAAAACCAGGTAAAACTTATGCAAGCTGGTTTAAAAACACCAGCTCTTCTTGTTGGGTCACCCTACACAGGCCTTCCTCATACCCCCATAGCTGGGTGAAGGCCTCCAGGTTCTTGGTCTCCCTGTAGAAGCAGAACTCCAGCCTGATTCTGGCCCGGACGTTCTGCCTCCACAGGGAGACCAGTTCACACGAAGTGTCCGCCTTGATTCTGTCTCTTCGGGTCACATAGATCGCCATCTTGGCCTCACCGCTCAGGAAGTTTAAAATCTGGCACTTTGCTTTTGTTCTTTTGTCATATTTAAACCCACCAATAAAAACAGGGGCCGTGAACTGAACACCAAAGGTGCTAAAAACAGCAGTTAAAAGGCTAAAAAACGGGGTCAGTCTGCTGCAGTCAGTGAACATGTGGTAGACTGTCTCCCTCAGGCAGCAGAACGGACACCTGTCTGCGACAGTGGAGTTTAAAACCGCGACGAACGAGTTGGTGGCAATGGCGCCGTGGAGGATCCTCCACTGCAGGTCTCCAGTCCTTTTCCTTAGGGGAGGTTTGTAGAGGGTCCTCCACTGTGGATGCTGGCCCCCCAGCCTGGCAGTCCACGCCGTGAGGGGACGCTGGCTCAGGTCCCGGGCGTTGGCCACCTTGGTGCAGGTGGAGTAGATGATCCGTCCATCCGCTCTGTGCAGGCTCAGCGCTCCCTCACCACCGGATCCCTGCAGGAGTCCGCTTGGCTGGGTGGGCTCAGGGCTCAGCTGGAGGTCAGGGAAGGCGTCCGAGGGGTCCGGCAGAGCTTCTCCTCTGGACCACCTCAGGAGAAGGCTCCTCTCTCTGCCTGAGAGCTTCTGTCTCCAGAGCTCCAGGCTCCTCTGGGTCCAGCGGGCAGAGCGGATGCCCAGCACAGTGCTCAGGGTCTGGATGTCACTCAGCGTGGGTCCTGCCGCCTCCAGCAGCTGCTGTAGTGTGATGACCCCTGAGCGCCTCAGTGCTCCCGTCAGTCCAGGCAGGGCGTCACAGCTCACGTCCAACCTTCCCCCATAGACCAAAGGCTCCTTCAGTAGCCAGTGCAGAGAGGTCGACTCACTGTGGGCCCATTTCAGCCACGCACAGGACCTAAAAACACTACGGTAAAAAGGGGACAGACCGCCTGTCGACAGCAACTTAAAATCAGTTAAGAACAGAGCCTCATCTAGTCCCAAACCGTTAATCTGCCTAAAAACACACTTGGCCACCTCCCTCCATACCAGATCAGAAGGACCCATTAAAAACCTTTGAATAAACTGAATCCTGAAGGTGGCAGCTCTGCTGGCCAGGTGAACAAGGCCCTGGCCCCCCTCATTGCGAGATAAGAACAATATAGCCTGTGGGACCCAGTGGAGACCATCCCAATAAAAGTTCACCATCTCTGTCTGAATCTGGGCCAGCAGCCCTGGTGGTGGCTCCACACACGCGAGACGATGCCAGAGCAGAGAGGCTACCAGATTGTTTAAAACCAGTACTCTTCCTCTGTAGGACAAGTGGGAGTGAATCCATCTCCACTTGCCCAGTTTTCCTTTTATTTTCTCAGTCAAGCCCTCCCAGTTCTTTTTCATGATATTGTCACTCCCAAGGTAGATGCCCAGGTACTTCAGACCATCATCTTTCCAAGTTAGTCTGTCTGGGAGGACTGGGAGGCCTCCAGGCCACTCGCCAACCGCAAGGGTCTCACTCTTTCCCCAGTTCACCCTTGCGGCCGACACAGCTGAGGAACGACTGGTGGTGTTGTTTAGTGCATCCACATCTTGCTGATCTCTAATAAAAACCACTAGGTCATCAGTGTAAGCAGATAAAACCACACTTTTTGTAAAACCAGGTAAAAACAATCCATGGACCGTTGAACGCAGTCTATGTAAGAGGGGTTCCAGGGAGAGTGCATAGAGCATCCCCGACAGCGCACAGCCCTGCCGGACACCTCTATGCACCCTGAAAGGAGCACACAGGCTGCCGTTGACCTTCAGCACGCTCTCAATGTCACTGTACAACACCTGGATCCTGGCAATAAAGCCTGCGCTGAAGCCGAACCTCTCCATCACCTTCCAGAGGAAGCGGTGTTCAACACGGTCAAAAGCCTTTTCTTGGTCTAATGCGACCAAGCCGATGTTCACACCTAATGAACTGGAGAGATTCAGGACATCCCGAATGAGGCAGACGTTGTCTGCCATGGTCCTGCTGGGCACACAGTAGGTCTGGTCCCGGTGGATGACCTGCTCCATAGCTTCCCTCAGCCGGATAGCCAGAGTCTTGGAGAGAATTTTGTAGTCGGTGCAGAGGAGAGACACCGGGCGCCAGTTCTTGATGTCCTGCAGGTTCCCTTTCTTGGGCAGGAGCGCGATGACGGCCCTCCGGCAAGACACGGGCAGAGTCCCTGAGGCCAGGCTCTCGTTGAGGACATTCAACAGATCAGGAGCCAGAATGTCCCAGTAGGCCTTGTAGAATTCTACAGTCAGTCCGTCGATGCCCGGAGCTTTCCGGCTCTGCATGGTCTGGAGCGCAGCATGCAGCTCCTGCAGGGTCAGTGGACGCTCGAGGCTGGAGTTGGTGTCCTCAGACACCCGAGGCAGTCCGTCACTGAACTCCTGGAACTGTCCGTTGGTCTCTTCGTACTCGCTCCGGAACAACGCTGAGTAGAATTCCACGGCCCTGGCTCTGATCTGGCTTGGCTCCGTCAGTTCCCGCCCGGTGTCTGACAGTAGGGAGTGGATGGCCTTCCTCTGCCCGCTCTTCTTCTCCAGGCTGAAAAAGAAGCTAGAGGGAGCATCCATGTCATTGATGTTCTGAAACCGGGACCGGACCAGGGCTCCCTGCACCTTTGTGTCCAGCAGGTCGGCTAAAGCCTTCTTTTTAGTTCTGAGGCCTTCAATGCTCCCTCGATCTCCAGTGGACTCACTTAGGCTTTCAAATTCCACTATGTCATTCTCCAGATCTTTGATGGATCTGGTGATGTGACCAGTGACATTGAGCGCGTGCTGCTGACACAACATCTTAATCAGGGTCTTCCCATGGTCCCACCACTGCCTCAAACAAGTAAAATCGTTCTTTCTTTGTCTAAAAACACACCATAAAAACCTCAAAGCTTCTTTAAAACTGTGATCAGACACTAGACTCGAGACTCGAGACGAAAAATGCCAGTATGCACTCTTAGGTGAGATGTTTCTGATAAAAGCACTGCACACAACCAAGGAGTGATCTGAGAAGCCAACTGGTAAAATTCGACACAATTTAAAGATGCTAAAATGGTGCTTAAAACAATAAAACCGGTCAAGGCGGGCTAAAGTTACCGCGTCATCTCTGTAGTGGGACCATGTGTACTGCTGGCAGCCTGTGTGCATCCTCCTCCATACATCCACCAGGCCATGGCAGAAGACCAGCTGCCTCAGAGCCTGCTGGGAAGCTGGATGAGGCTCCGAGTGGTTACGGTCTACTAAGCCGTCTTCAGTGCAGTTAAAATCTCCTCCTAAAATCAGTTAGTCTGTCATCCTGTGGCTCTGCAGCTTGTTGCTGACTGTTTCTAAAAAGAGCTTCCTCTCTGCACCGTCATTTGGAGCATAGATGTTCATAAAAACAATGTTAAACCCGTTAAAACCAGCCTCTAAAAGCAAAAACCTCCCTGGGACGACGTGTTCCACTCTGAGGGAGGCCGGGGTGAAGGCCTTAGAGAGTAAGATGGCCACCCCAGCGCTGACAGCCGTGTGGTGGCTGAGGAACACGCGTCCTCCCCACTCTCTGCTCCACCAAGTCTCGTTGTCCTGGTCGCTGTGTGTCTCTTGTAGAAATAAAACGTCGATGTGCTTTAGCCTTGCCGTTTCATAGATGACGGCTCTTTTTCTGCCGTCTCTGGCCCCATTTACATTCAAACTCCCCACTTTAAAATTGTTCATCAGGGGAGTTAAAAATGGACACAAATAAAAACAATATAAAAAACCAATAAAAGCAAGCAAAGTGCCTGTTTGTGCCCTCATCACTGTGGTCCGATTTGTCTTTTCACCTTCAGGATCAGCTTTTTCAGTCTAAACACTTCCTTGTCCGTGAGGTCCGCCTCAGTTCTGTTTTTTACGTGACCCTTGGCGGATTTATAAAAACATTCCTTGTCCGGAAAGTAGTTTTTTAGGATGACCCCCTTCATGTTCTTGGTCTCTTGGAGGAAAGTTTTTATCATCCTTGCAGTGTAACCTTTCCCCCCCTGGCTGGCTGGTCCCTGGGAGTGGGACAGGTTGCTGTCGTCAGACACACAGTCCTCACCCTCGCTGCTGTCTGACCACTCAGCGTTCCTGCGTGTCTGCCTGTTGACCTTCGCCCCAACGTTGTCACTCTGTTTGCAGCTTCTCCTTTTTTTTTGAAACGCCAGCAGGCTCCTGTTCCATCGCTCCCTCATCCCCACCTGTCTGCCCCTCATTCATGCCACCTACTTGTACCTCACCCACCTCACCTGTCTGTTCCTCACCTGTCTGCTCCTCACTCACACTATCAACCTGCACCTCATCCACTTTATTAATCTGTTTTTCACCATTTTGTCTCTCACCCATGTCACCTAACAGCCCCTCACCTGTCTGCTCCTCACCTGTCTGCTCCTCACATCCTTCACCTTCCACCACCTGTTCCTCCGTTTCCATATTTTCCTGCTTTTCAACTGGTGTGTTTGTTTCTTCCTCCTGAACCTGACCAGTCTCACCCTCCCGGTTCTCTTCCTTCACTCCATGATCGTTCTCATGTCCTGCAGCACTCACGCCAGGGGGGACACTGGCACTGGCGCCCTCCACAACCGCGGCGGTAGCCGCCGCTCGGCGTGGTGCAGCGCGGGGCGTCGCAGCCATAGGCTGCGGCTCCGGCTCGGAGCGCCGCTCCCCGGACCCGCCCGGGGCTCCGCCATCCCGGCCTCGCTCCTCAGCGGTGGCACCGGCGTCAGCTCGGAGCGGACACATTTTAATTATGAGTCCTTCCTCCCCGCAGCCGAAGCACTTCATGGCCGCTGAGGAGACGAAAAGCACGTAGTCGAACCCTTCAACCCTAACACGGAGGCGAACCTCCAGGTCCTCGCCCCGGTTATTGAGGATCATATAGACCTGTCTATGGTGGGAGACTATGTGCTTTAGGAGCGGAGATCTGCACCCAGACAGAACCTTTTTATCAGTGACACGATTTTTCCATGTCTGGACAGCTCCGCACACAGGAATTCGTCACTTATGAACGGAGGAACGTTCGACAGGGTGATCTTGGTTGCAGGCCGGCTCAGCGGCAGAACCTCCTCGAACGCTCCTCCAACACTGAGCCCTCTCTCCACCAGAAGATTGGCCTGCTCCACCTTCTCCACAAACATTACCACCACGTCGTTCATCCGGGCCGCGGATGTGATTGAGCCATGCCCGATTACTTCCCCCACGGCGAGGGCTACCTCCTCCACGGTGTGCGTTGACCTGGCACCCACTTTGATGCCGTGTCTCTGCGTCAACTGGGAGAGATCCCCACCACTCACCGCCATGGCGCAGGGAACGCCGACCAGCCACACAAAGGCAGACCGGTGAACCCGCAAAAAAACGCAATCCAACTAACTAAAACTACTCACACCTAACCACCACACCCCACTCACACTATACTGACAAAATAATTCAATAAAGATCAAAAAATAGGTTTTGAATTTGGTTTAGGTTTCCAATTTCGCTCTCAGCTCAATAGATGCCTCTGCTCACGCTCAGAGAGAGAGAGAGAGAGAGCGAGAGAGCGAGAGAGAGAGAGAGAGACTTTGACTTTTAAAACCACACTTTATTTACATTTTACCGTCTAATAAATAATTAAAAGACGATAAAGGTTACAGGTTTAAACAAGTGTTGTAAAAGGTTAAAACCAGGTAAAAACTATACAAGATGATTTAAAAACACTAGCTCCTCTTGCTGGGTCACCTTGCACAGGCCTTCCTCACATCCCCACAGCAGCTTAAAGGCCTACAGGTTTTTGGTCTCCCTGTAGAAGCAGCACTCCAGCCTGATTCTGGCTCGGACGTTCTGCCTCCACAGGGAAACCAACTCACATGATGTCTCTGCCTGGATCCTGTCTCTGCAGGTCAGGTAAATTGCCATTTTGGCTTCACCACTCAGGAAGTTTGAAATCTGGCACTTTGCTTTTGTTCTTTTGTCATATTTAAAACCACCAATAAAAACAGGGGCCGTGAACTGAACACCAAAGATGCTAAAAACAACAGTCAAAAGGCTAAAAAACAGGGTCAGTCTGCTGCAGTCAGTGAACATGTGGAAGACAGTCTCTCCCAGGCTGCAGAATGGACACCCGTTTGCAACATTGGCATTTAAAACCAAAACAAAAGAATTGGTGGCAATGGCGCCGTGGAGGATCCTCCACTGCAGGTCTCCAGTTCTCTTCCTCAGAGGAGGTTTGTACAGGATCCTCCACTGCAGAGACTTGCCCCCCAGCCTGGCAGTCCACACCTCTTCAAACGCTCCTCCAATGCTGAGCCCTCTCTCCACCAGGAGATTGGCCTGCTCCACCTTCTCCACAAACAATACCACCGCGCCGTTCATCCGGGCTGCGGATTTAATCGAGCCATGCCCGATTACATCCCCCACGGCGAGGACTACCTCCTCCACGGTGTACGTCGACCTGGCACCCACTTTGATGCCGTGTCTCCGCGACAACCGGGAGAGAAAGTAAGTTTTGAATTTGGAAAAATTCCAATTTCGCTCTCAGCTTGCTTAACAGATCTGCTCACGCTCACAGAGAGAGAGAGAGAGAGAGAAAGAGAGAGAAATACAGAGAGAGACTCCGGCCGCTCCGCCCCTTCGCAAGACTGAGTGTGCAGCACCCAGGTGAAGAGAAAAGAGAAAGGATATATAACAGAGAGAAAAAAGAGCAGAAAAAAAATAAAAAACAAAGGCGGGGCAGAAAAAGCCCGCAAAAGAAAAGCCCTGGAGGCAGATGCAGGGAAATGTGAAAAACTGGAGAAGTTTTTCAAAAGAGAGTCTGAGGGTGAAAATAATGACACAGGTAAGCTGGCAGTATAATATGACGATAGCAGACTGCTATTGCTACATCTCTGATCTGGACTGCTATTAGCAAATCCGGCTATTAGCAGTCCAGATCAGCGATACAGCCTACAATATAAAACACATCTAAATTTCATATTTGAAAGAATAATGATCCTATGCTGTATGAAAAATGGCCTGATAAAACGCCATGTGCTGTAAAAAACTGACTTGATAAAAAAGGTATGTAAAAAGAAAATGACAAGATAAAAACAAATTAAATGAAAAAAGGAGAGCCCTGTATAGATGGCCTACTTGTATTTTGTTTTTAGTTGTTAAATCAAGTACACCTGATTAAGAGTTATAAACAATAATTTTCAAATTTTGATTCTTGTCAGAGGCAGTGCCAGAACCCATTAGTGTGCTCAGAGCAATATATGGAGTCACTAATACACACTATCACACAATATAGATGAGCTGCACAACATGATGTGAACAATTTTCTAATTAGTCCTAGTGCCACAAGTATTTATACCCACATGCTGTTACCACTGTCTTTATTATACCTCTGTGAATCAATAATATAGAATATAATATGAATGACAGAATAATAATTTTTCAATTTATTTATTTATTTATATAGCACCTTTTACAATAAAATTGTCTCTAAGTGCTTTACAGAGGTAGAAACCCAGAGCCTGAACCCCCAGGTAAGCACAGTGGCAGGGAAAAACTCCCTTTTAACAGGAAGAAACCTTGAGCAGGACCAGGCTTACAAGGGGGAACCATCCTGCTGAAAGTTGGCTGGGTAAAGGAGGAATAAAAGAGGGAGACAGGACAGAGAGAATAAAGAGAGAGAGAGAGAACAGATACAATCATAAAACCAAAGAAATACAGACAAAATACAATCATAGAAATACAAACATATCAGACATATATACACATAATACAGCATAGCAGGTTGTTATAAAGAGATGAACAGTATAGGCAGGTGCCGACAGCGGACCCTGAGTTTGCCATAGGCCAAAATCCGTACAGCACGAAGGCCTGGAGACGGAAAACCTGCAAAGAGAGAGAGAAAGAGAGAGAGAGAGAGAGAGAGAGAGAGAGAGAAGGGGGGAGACACACAGAACGACAAGGAAGACTGGACCCAGATAATCCCGGTGAAAATAAAAGGAGGAGAAAGAAGAAGAAAAGGAGGAGAGGACGTGAGGGAGTGGTTGGTGTTGAGGAAGTGGGGAACTGCTCAGTGGATCATGTGTTTGTCCCCAGCAGCGTAGGCCTATAGCAGCATAGCTGTGCTAAAAATTGAAGAATAAGAGTCTGATGAGCCTATTCTAGCTATAACTGTGAAAACTGACTAAACTAGATCTGTCAGCCCTACACACTTGGTTTGAGGCTAGCTATATGCTTTAGTGAACAGAAAGGTTTTAAGTTTGATCTTAAAGGCAGACGTGGTGTCTGCCTCTTGGACCCAGGTTGGTAACTGGTTCCACAGTAAAGCTGCCCGATAGCTAAAAGCTCGTCCTCCCAGTCTGCTTTGATGAATTCTAGGAACTACAAGTAAACCTGCACTCTGTGATCTGAGTGTTCTTTTAGGTATATACGGAACTATGAGATCCTGCAGGTATGATGGAGATAGTCCATTTAGAGCTTTATATGTTAGAAGGAGAATCTTAAAGTCTATTCTGAATTTCACTGGAAGCCAGTGAAAAGAAGCTAAAACTGGAGAGATATGCTCCCTGGTGCTGATTCCTGTCAGAACTCTGGCTGCAGCGTTCTGTATCAGCTGCAGGTTTTTAATGGAATAATTTGGACATCCTGACAGTAATGAGTTGCAGTAGTCCAGTCTAGAGGTAACAAAAGCGTGGACCAGTAAGAAGGATAATAGAATTTGAAAACTTATTTTGGAAATGAAGAAAATGTCCGGAAGTGTTTTAGTCCAAACATTTTTCTTGTAGAATTTTCCAAAGCTATACAATTTCTTTCCCCACTTTGTGATTGACTGCAGGTGCAGATGAGTCTGATAGGGCCGCTGAGAGAAGTGTGAGAGCCGTGTCTACACAGGAACAGTGCTCAGTCTGTGAGAGAAGCTTCGCAATGGTTAAATTTATCAAAAACAGACTCAGGTTAACATTATTCCAGAAGCATAGAGGCATTTGTGCTCATATTCCTGAGAAAGAAATTCTTGTCTTTAGACACTGACACTGTTATAAACAAAGTTGCAGAGAGTAACGCACTCCTCAGGTTTTCATTGCTGTTTTAGTGATGTCCTTAAGCTCAACAGAGAAAAAGAGTGTGAAAATAAAGTGGTTTTGAAAAGTAGTTGTGTGTGTGTTGTTAATTTAAGGTTGTGAATGAAACATCTGAGGACTAGATTATCAGATAGCATTCTCTCTTTGGATGGCATTACTTTGTCCTCCAGTACGACTGCAAGGAACCTGGGAGTTATCTACCACCAGGACATGTCATTTCTCCCTCATATTAAACAGGTTTCTAGGACCGCCTTCTTTCACCTCCGTAATATTGCCAAGATCAGGAGCATCCTGTCACAGAGTGATGCTGAAAAACTCGTCCATCCTTTTGTTACCTCTAGACTGGACTACTGCAACTCATTATTGTCAGGATGTCTAAATTATTCCATTAAAAACCTGCAGCTGATCCAGAACGCTGCAGCCAGAGTTCTGACAGGAATCAGCACCAGGGAGCATATCTCTCCAGTTTTAGATTCTCTTCACTGGCTTCCGGTGAAATCTAGAGTAGATTTTAAGATTCTTCTTCTAACATATAAAGCTCTTAATGGACTATCTCTATCATACTTGCAAGATCTCATAGTTCCGTATATTCCTAAAAGAACACTCAGATCACAGAGTGCAGGTTTACTTGTAGTTCCTAGAATTCATCAAAGTAGACTGGGAGGACGAGCTTTTAGCTATCGCGCAGCTTTACTGTGGAACCAATTACCAACCTGGCTCCGAGAGGCAGTCACCACGTCTGCCTTTAAGATCAAACTTAAAACCTTTCTGTTCAGTAAAGCATACAGCTAGCCTCAAACAAAATGTGTAGGGTTGATAGATCTAGTTACAGTCAGTTCTCACAGTTACAGGTAGAATAGGGCCATCAAACTCTTATTCCTCAATTTCTAGCACAGCTATGCTGCTATAGGCCCACGCTGCTGGGGACACAAACATGATCCACTGAGCAGTTCCCCACTTCCTCAACACCAACCACTCCCTCACCTCCTCTCCTCCTTTTCTTTTTCTCACCGGGATTATCTAGGTCCAGTCTTCCTTGCCGTTCTGTGTCTCTCTCCCCCTTCTCTCTCTCTCTCTGTCTCTCCCCCCCTTCTCTCTCTCTCTCTGTTTTTACAGGTCTTCCATCTCCAGGCCTTCGTGCTGCACAGACCTCGGCCTCTGACAAACTCAGGGTCCACTGTCAGCATCTGCCTATGCTGTTCCCTTTAAAACCTGCCTGTACCGTTCATCTCTTTATAACAACTTGCTATGCTGTATTATGTGTATATATATATTATGTCTGATATGTTTGTATTTCTATGATTGTATGATTGTATGTGTTCTCCCTCTCTCTCTCTTTATTCTCTCTGTCCTGTCTCCCTCTTCTATTCTTCCTTTACCCAGCTGACTTTCAGCAGGATGGTTCCTCCTTGTAAGCCTGGTCCTGCTCAAGATTTCTTCCTGTTAAAAGGGAGTTTTTCCTTGCCACTGGGGGTTCAGGCTCTGGGTTTCTACCTCTGTAAAGCACCTAGAGACAATTTTATTGTAAAAGGTGCTATATAAATAAAATTGAATGACATAAAATGGGCCGTCCCAACCATGAAACCCCAGGGCTGAAAATGAGGGCCACTCTGGCCCTGGTGGTCTGACATGGTTTTTCCGCCCTGAGGGATCAGGAGTGTGAGTGAATGCAGGGACCGGGGCGCATTCATACACCTCAGTGGTGTGCAGAGCGATTGGCTCCACCGTCTCCCAGCACCATGAGGAGGAAACAAGAAGTGGTTGACGGAAAATAAATATTAGTTATTAGTGAACCATTAACTTAATTATTTTATGGGGAAAAGTGATATGTTAAATCCCCCAAAACTTTTAATGAAGTTTTCATTGTATGAAGTCAATAGACAAACTCACAGAAGATAAAACACACCTTTCCTGTAAAGCTCTTCCTTTTATCAGACCATGGAATTAAATTAATTATTAGTAGTAAATGATGCTGAGGGACATCTGTAAATATTAGTTAACAATCTCATGCTTAAATAGGTCCAGAAGTGAATTTATGTATTTATAGGAGGATATTCATAGGATTGTATGCAGATAACTTGCTAACTCGGTCTAAGCTAAAGATGCTCAGTCCTTTTTTCAAGACTTCAGTTGAATAATTTTTTTTTTGTATTTTTAAGAAAGACATTTGAAATAAAACTGCTCACAAGTGGGGATTTTGGGAATTACTGCTGTAGGTAATCCCCTCCACACGGGATTGGCTGCGAGCGTACCGACCATTTACTCATTCAGACCTTGCTTCCATGTAACCTGCCCAGCAGCTCTGAGCTGTCAGACAAGCTGAGGTGCCTCTGAAGGTTTAATTAATGGAACTATTGCCGACTCTTGATTGAAACTGCTTCCCTTTTCCTCTGTTCCCTTTTTACTGTATTCCACCCAAAGTAAACTGGTTACACTGGGTCATTACTCTTATATAGTACATCCTGTGTAGTTGCAGCTTTTTGCCGCACTTCTATAATAAGAAATTTCATCTGCGCTGGATCTGGGGGCCCATGGGTATGCAGTCTGAAAAATTAAGCCAAAAGCAAGGTATGGCTGCATACATTTGCTACCTGGTAGCAGGTCAAAGTCAAAACTGTGGCATATATTAAAGGAGCGAGACGCACAGGTTCATTTCTTGATCAAAGAGTGGACAAATCTACTTTTTTTTTTTGCTCCCAGTGCACAGTGTGCTTTATCTGTCAGCTGTTCAGTTCAATTAATAAGTGGGTGTGTACGTTCTCGTTACTATTCTATTATGAACAGGAAGCAGATGGAGTGAACATCAGGACAAACCCCAGATCAGAGACAGCGATGCATGTGTTAGCGATTCGCTAAATATCTTAAAATAACACACACTCAATACACTCTACACTACAGTATAGTGTAGAGCAGGGGTGGGCAATTATGTAGCCTGAAGGGCCACGTTGGGTTGTAGATCTTGATGAAGGGGCCGGCCAGGTGGTGCAGGAAACTAACCCCCCAAATGAAGATGAGGTTAACTTAAAATCCTGCTTGATGGACTATTGACTGAAAAATATTTTAAAGAGCCATTAAATTGGTCCAACTAGAGATGGATGATGAAGCTCCAAATGATGTTTGGCCCCACCTTCTCGAGAAGACGTGTTAGCATGCTAGCTGAAGGGGGGGTCTGAACCTTTGTCTAACCAATCAAGCTGACGACCCTCTTCATTTGGCTTTTGGAGACATTATTGTGAAGACTCTGTGGGCCGGATTCAATAGTTCATCTGGCCACTTGTGGCCCCCGGGCCTTAGTTTGCCCACCTCTGGTGTAGAGTGATACAAAGTTACATAACATCTTTGGAAGATCAAAGGTCCAAGTCCATCTCCTGTATATACTTAGCCTTGTTATGAATGTCTCATTATGAAAATCTCATTTTATAATTTTTAGAGTCCTGTTTGCTAACAAACAAACAAATCACATAACCTCCTCCTTTGGCCAAGGTAAAAAAAATGTGTTATCAAACACTTAGATAAGTGCTTAAGTAACAAACGAAAAGTTTCCACAAAAGTTCAATTTAAAGCCCAAAATTTAGTTCACCAGTTTTATCCAGAATGTCTGGAAACAGTTTGGCTTTTATGGTTTAATCTAGGCTATTGCTTATTTTCTGAATAGTTTTCTTTTTTTTTTTTTAATTAAATCTTGTTTTGTGAAGATTTTACACAAATTTCATCCAATGTGGCTTGCAGTCCACCAATAGTTATTATCAAAAAAAAAATCCATCATATAAAATAAAGTTATATAAAGTCACATTTTCTTTTCTGCGAAATTAATAATCCATTTTAATCCAACATGGCAGCTGCAGATCCGCGACCTCCCACCCTCACATTTTTTTTTTTTTTTTTTGTCAAACAGTCGGAGCTTTAATGCCGGTTTAGTGAACATTTGGCACACATTGTTTCCTCACACCGCTGACTATCACTGACTATGCGATTACACAAACCGATGGGGATTTTAAGATATTACATACGACCTGTGGAAAAGAAGATAACACTGGCATGGCCCGTCAGACCGAATTGGTTTTTCTCCACCAAACTTGTGGACTTGTCACAGCCGCTGCTCTGCTCTGCTTCAGCTCTCGCCCTCCCCTCCCTGTCACACTTGTCCCACACTCCCGGCACACCTGATTCATGTTACAGACGAGCAGCAGGTGCTGCTTGTCAGTAATCAAGGCAATGACATAAAAAGGCAACTCTGGAACAACCCAGTGTCGGATCGTTGCTCACTTTCCTGCACACTTCTGATTTGTTCAGATCCCTTGTTTTTGATGTACCTGAGATCACCCGATTCCTGTTTTGTTCACTTTGGAAATAAATCCGATACCTTGCACCGCAGTTGTGTCGCTCTTGGGTCCCTTCCTGCAAACGGCCTGACAGGACTTGTGGACTGAAATTGCTCTCTGATCGTGACAGTGATTTATTCTGCCAAGGAAGTCACAAATTTCTCACAATTTTCCTGGAAAATGTACATTTTTTGGGTTGCAAATTTTTTAGGTTTTTTTTTTTTTTTTTTTTTAAATGGGTTGCTTTTGCAATTGCACTTTAATTGCATTAAAATCCGGTTTCCACAACTACTGAAGAATATTTTTTATCTCTGGTTATACGAGTATGAAACTATGTATATATGGTATTCATCCAGACGCTGCGCCCCCTAGAATAATTTTAATATAAAGTACAAAAAAAAAAATCTGCTGAGAAGAGAAGCACTTCACACACAGCAGATGGGGAAAACCTGCTATAAATGCCACCCACTTTATTCAGACACCTCTTCTCGCTGGAAGCTCTCCTGGCGTCCACTACGGTGAGTGTGAGCTTAACTGTCCACAGACGGAGCCGAAAAAGCTTGGTTGACGGGTTCTCGCCCCCCTGTCGCCAGTGTTATGCTTGTGCTATTGCTAGGTGTTCCGCGTTCTGTGCTACCGTGTTAGCTCGTCGAGCGCTGTGCCCGGCACCTCACCATGGCCCGCACACGTGAACAGCAGCATGACCACCCCGCCCTGTGTGTCTTGCTACTCAGTCGCCATTTCATTGCACTCCAGGCATAATGGTTGAGAAGGACTCCCGCACCAAGGGACCCAGAAACTCCGAGCCGGGTTTGTGTAACTGTAGGAACCTTATTTCCAGCAGGGACCGACACGAAGTTTGCTCCAACTGTCTCGGGCTGAAACATGCCCACCAAGCTGTGGACATTCCCGGCTTGTGTCGACTGTGTATTGTCTTCACTTTAAAGAGTCTCCGCCGATGGCTAGCACGCCAATCTAGCCTGTCTGGGGTTGATCCCTGTTTACCCTCCACCACTTCAGGCTCCAAAGAGGACAAGGGATGGGGGAACACAGCTGAAACAGCTCCATCAGCCACAGACAGTTGTGGCTCCCAGCTCAAGCTGGCCTTGGATCTCCCGGCAGAGGAGAATATCCTCGACCTCGAGGTGGGCAAAGACAAGGACATTGGAACTTCCTCATCTCGGAAGACGACAACGACGTTGACATCTTTGTCACCCAGACCAGGGCCGCACAGCCGGTGGCCTCCACCGCACCACCGTTGGGATAAAGCAGCACTCCAGCCCCTCCCCATTCTACCGTGTTCATGCTGGAAGTTTACAAATGTCCCCTGGCCCGTCTCCGTAGCCGAGTCCTCTAAATCCCGCTACAAGGGGAAGACATTGCGGCTGGCCAGAGTCACGGCTAAACAACCTCTACTGCTTTTCCAGAAGATGTTAGAGGAGCTGGAGCACTCCTGAAAGGACGGCCCTTAGTCGCCCTTAGCCACCCTTAGTCTAGTCGCGCCTGGCCGACCCCTCCTGTGGCTCCGGTCCCAGCCCAGCCAGCGCGTCCTGCTCAGGCTGCCTCTCTCCAGCCCAGGAGGTAGAAGAGGGCAGTCTGACTAGGTCCTCTCTCCGCTGGTGACTCCGTTGACATCTCTCCATTTTCCAACTTCACCGGCCAGTTCCAGTATGCAAGAGGAGCACCCCTGCGTCTCTGCTGCTCGTCCACCTCCCGCTGGAGATGGAGACAGAGCCGGCGGGGTCGCCAGCGCTGGAGACGGAGCCGATGGGGTCGCTGGTGCTGGAGACGGAGCCAACAGGGTCGCCTGCGCTGGAGAAGGAGACGGAGCCTACGGGGTCGTCGGCGCTGGAGAAGGAGATGGAGCTGACGGGGTCGTCGGTGCTGGAGAAGGAGACGGAGACGGCGAGGTCGCTGGCGCTGGACATGGAGACGGCACTGGAAATGGAGACTGCACTGGAGACGGCGCTGGAGACGGAGACGGTGAGGTCGTCGGCGCTGGAGACGGAGACGGAGCCGGCGTCGGCGGCCATGTCCTCGGAGCCCGCGGCGCTGCCCTTGGAGCCGGGTTGGTTCCAGTCTGAGCCTTAGGGAGCTCCCACTCCTTGGCTACAGAAGCCTTCCTTTTGGAAGCAGGGAAGTTGCAGGCACCTCCCGCCTCCGGGTCTCGTGGGGTCCTCTTTTGTTTCCTGGAAGGCTCGGCCGCCACCGTCGGGGAATCCTCGGCCAAGATCAGCACACCTGGACCCGACAAACTGCTGTGACTGGGTGACGAGCTTGGAGGGACTTCACCCTCTTTGGAGAATGCCACTGGGACCAAGACCACCTGCGATGACTCACCAGGGGGCAGGCTTTTCAGGTGCCTGGAACAGGAGGAGAATCCGGGGAGAGGCGGAGCAGGGGCGGACTTGGCTGGCGTAGGGCCAGGGACTGACTTGCCTGGTGCGGGGGCTAGCTTGGCTAGTGCAGGAGCTGGTGCTAACTCGGCTAGTGCAGGAGCAGGCACTGACCTGGCTGGTGTGGAAACAGGAGCTAACGGGGATAGCACAGGAGCAGGTGTTAACTTCTCTATTACAGGAGCAGGGACTAGGTCAGCTGATGCAGGAACAGGGGCGAACTGGGCTAGCGTGGGAGCAGAGGCTAATTCAGCTACTGCAGGAACGGGCTGGGCTAACGCGGGAGCAGGTACTAACATGACTGGTGCGGAAGACGGAGCTAACTTGACTAATACAGGAGCTGTGGCGGACTGGGCGAGTCGAGGGCCAGGTACTAACCGGACTGGTGTGGAAGCCAGAACAAACTTGGCTAGTGCAGGAAGCAGGTCGGGTGAACCCGTGGACCAGCAGGCAGAACGAAGGGGCTCCAGACACATGCGGAGACTGCAGCATGCTTGTCTGGACCCAGAGAGACACCCAAAGCACTGGGGCTGGACCACCTATGCCCAGACACTCCGCCAGAAAAACCAGGAAGCGCAGTCGGTCTGCAGCTCACAGGAAGTGGTGGAATCCCAGCCGGATTCCACGGAAGACCTATCGGGGGAGAGCTCCGGGCTGGTTCAGGTGGGTGGCCGCCGTCCGTGAGAGCTGAGCGGGGTCCGGAGTCAGCATCGGCAGGAGCAGCCACAAGAGCAGTGCCAGCAGGAGCAGTACCAGAGGGAGCAGTGACAGGAGCAGCAGCAGGAACAGTACCAGCAGGAGCAGTAGTAGGAGCAGCAGCAGGAACAGTACCAGCAGGAGCAGAAAAAAACTGAGCCAAAGCAGGAGCTGTGGCCGTAGCAGGCAGAGGAAGCATGCTGTCCACCTGGACAATGGACTGACTGACAGTGTCAGTCAGGCAATGATCCAGCAACAGGGACCAGCTGGCAGCCTCCCTATATTAGTCACTGATGAGGTGATCAGCGGATCACTGCTGGATCCCGGGAACCCGCGCCCTTTGCAGGGAAAACCAGGAGCGACTCACACACACCATAAAGGGCCGGCAAGTCAGACCCTAACAGTTGCTGTCATCCACAGTCTCACTTCTCCTTTTGTTTTAGGAATGGACTTTATGAAACACGCGTCTGTTACCATTCATGTACCTACCAGAACGGTGTTTGTGGGTGATGAGCTGCCTCAGTGAACTTACCTTCCTCGAATATCATGTCACCCCGTCCGGCATACATCCTGATGCTGACAAGGTGAGAGCTGTGACCGAGTGTGAGGTACCAACTACTATGAAGCAGATAAGGCAATTTCTTGGCCTGACCGGTTACTACCATCGCTTTGTGCAGGATTATGCTAAACATGCAGAGCCACAGTTTTCTCTCATGAAAAAAGACGTCCCATTTGACTGTAACAACAACTGCCAGGCGGCCATGGATCGCCTGAAAAGCAGCATAACCTCTGCTCCGGTCCTGAGGTTCCCGGATTTTACATGTCCTTTCTTCATCCACGCGGCTGCATGCAATGCAGGCCTTGGTGCCGCGCTAATGCAGCGAGATAATGAAGGCAGGGACGTCGTAGTGGTCTATGCTACTGCTTGGGCTGTGCACAAGTCAGAGAAACCATATTCTACTCTGGAAAAGGAGTGCCTGGCCATCATATGGGCCTTGGAACACTTCAGACCATATGTCGAGGGCCTCCACGTGACTGTGTTCACGTACCATAGTAGCCTTAAGTGGCTCATGTCCTGAGCCAGCCTCTCTGGCAGGTTGGCCCGGTGGTCTCTTCGTCTTCAGGACTTTGACTTCAGTATAGTCCAGAAGCTGGGTGACAGTAACAAGGTCACCTGTCAAGAAATCCTCTCCCTTCTGTAGACACTCCAATTGACCTCTTGCCTACATATGCATTCATGGGTAGCCTTGACCTCCGCACCCTACCTCCGGTGATATTGGCAGATTGTACACATATATGGCAACTGCAGATGAAGGATGAGGTGACTGGTGAGCTGCTACGGCGGTTGGAGTGCGACCCGATGACTGAGTCAATCTGTCAAGACCTCCGGCAGTATACTGTACTGGATGGTCTCCTGTATTTTCATGACCCAAAATCCAAGTGTGGTCTTCACCCACTGAAACATTTAAAACTATACGTGCCCACCGCCATACGTGGGTGTCTGCTGAAATATTATCATGACCACCCTACGGCTGGATACCTGGGTATTGCAAAGACTCTGGCCTGCCTGAGGCTCTGGTTCTTTTGGCTGAATCTGGCCTCCGATGCCAGGACCTACGTGGCCTCTTGTGCGGTGTGTCAGGTCTCCAAAACAAGGCAAAGAAAGCCAGCGGGTCTCGTGGTCCCCATTCACCCGCAAAGGCCCTGGGAGTACACTGGTGTGGACTATGTTGGTCCACTGCCCCGCACTCAAAGTGGGAATGCTTATGTTAGGAATGTGATGTTTTTGCCAGGGACGGTGCTCCTTCATACCTCATATCGGACAGAGGGACGCCCTTTGTGAGTGACCTCTTTGAACATGTTGTTTTGGCGCTCGGGACTGAGCACAGGCAGTTGGAGTTGGAGACGCCACTTGACCTTGTCACTCAGCCATCGTTTCATGGGGAGGACGATCCAGGTGTCTCATACTCGGACTGTTTGAGGTCCTCACTTCAGGAAGCACATGATTATGTCCAAGCCTTGCTTTCGGAAAGTCATGAACATCAAAAACATTTCTATAACCTGAGGTGGCAGCAGGACTCCTTCCAGATTGGGGACCTTGTCAGAGTTAAGACAATCTTAAGATGCTTTGACTAACTTTACAGCCAAGTTGGCCCCACTGTACACTGGCCTGTACCGTGTCACCCGGAGGCTATCTAAAGTGAACTACACTCTCACCAAGGTTGATACCGGGGAAGATGCAGGGGTTTTTCATGTTGTAAACCTTCAGCCAGTCCATACTTGGGCCTTAGCTTCATCCAGATAAAGCACTCACCATGTGACTGATGATGAGCAGTGCCTTGATCTTCCAGAGACTGTCCTGCCCTCTGGCCTGGAGCTTGCAGAGTCGGGTGCTCCAGATTTCGATGCAGCGTGTTTTTTCGGGGAGGTGCCTACTGACAAGGTTATCTGTGACGCTGACTCTGACCCCTTGCACCCTGTCCAGGTCTCTGTGTGTGAGGCGGATGGACTGACGCTTGATATGTCTCCGACTGACTCTGTGCCCAGCCCTAATGGCCGTTACAAACTAAGAACCAAACAGGCCCCCAGGGTCACCTCTGATTGGTCAGTTAACAGGTGGACCAAGCCTTATCATACTGCCAGGATTGACCTTGAGTGATCGTTCTTGGCTTTGTTAGTGTTGATAGGTTGTCCCACACCTGAGGTTGAGTTCTTTATGTATTCTTCCTCCAATGTTATAAGGTACTGCTGAGACGCTGGTGCCAGACTTGTCTCATGAGCCTAAGTTTTTGTTTCCTATCTGTCTTTTGGGACTTTCATTGTGCTTAGTGCTGACATGTATGCCAGTTACTAGACTGTGTCACTGTGACTCAGCCTGTGTGGTCCTGACAGCTTAAGTACCTGTCATGTATGTTAAGTATGGTCTGTCTCCTGCAGTATATGGCTGGGGACAGCCTTTGTCTCACCTGGGGGGAATATGTAACAGTTGACCTAATGGACTGTGCCTTCGCTGGGTTTTCACATCATTGCCATGTGCTCATCCTCCCTTCTTGCCTAGGCGGGCGAGAAGAGGTGCTTATTGTGAATAAAGTGGTGACGTCCACGGGTGGCATTTATAGCAGGTGGTCCCCATCTGCCATGGACGAATACGTTCACCAGCCAATTAATATTGGCGTAATGAGATTAATGCTTCTGAGGGCTGGCACTAGAGGGCGTGCATCCCATAGTGAGACATCTCACTCATATTACTCAGAGAACTGGGCACAACCTGCCTTTAACATAGACCTGAACTATCACAGCAGCAGATGCTTCAGAACAGTCAGAGTCAAGGTCATTTTTATTATTCCCATGGGGGCAGTTTGTTTTGCAGACAGAACAACAGCAAACACACACACACATACACAGGCACACACACGGGAACCTTGACAAGAAAATATACTAAACCTGATACTAAATTATTTAGGAAACAAAAATGGAAAGAGGGAAAACTGAGATTTTCATTGTGTTTGTTTTACACCAGATTGCGGAGATACTTCCTCCGGTTGGAAGCATTTGGCACTTGGGGTAAGGGAGGAGGGCTCTGTTGATGGAGAATGAGGCCTTTTTGTTTCTGGTTAAACTGGATATTTAGGTCTACTTTGGCATTTGACCGCAAAGGAGTCAAAAGCTAGACAGACATGACAAAACGGAGGAACGGGAGGGTCTTTATAAGCAAAAGTAGTGAAGGCTTCAGTGTCCAGCCATGCTTATTGTTGACTGTAATCAATGTCACATTCAAGCTTCCCCAGTGTAGCTTAAAACAATGCAATGATGACCTTTTCAACTTTTCTTGAGTGATTCCTATCTGCCAGCCCTTAACTCCTGTCATTACACATTGACTCTTTCTTTGCTTTGAATTGTTCTGGGCACCAGAAGGTCTAAATAAACAACAAGAGGTTTGCTGCTGATCAAATGGGCATTCCTTTTAGATGGACCCAGCAGCCCTCCTTAATGTATATTCCAAATTTATCATATCTCATTATAACTTAGACCCTAAAGAGGTCTTTTTTTTTTTTTTTTCCACAGCAAAGTTGAATTTGACTCAAAAACCTACCAAACACAAGCCAATCAAAAGCCTGTAATTTCACAACCCAGTGTGGCTTTTGGTGTAATCAGTGTCATGGGGTTGAGAGGTGGGAATATAGGTCACCAGACCGGTCACACAGGCACAGACACACCTAGTGGCCTCCAATCGACCTAAAGTGCATTATTTTCTGTCGGTGGGAAGAAGCCCAACTTTCCAGTAAAGGCCTAGGGAGAACATATAAATTCCAGATGGAAAAGTGAAGCCCAGGAGGCTGTGAAGCAAGTGGGCTAACCACTGCTCCACCAACATTATGAATCTGTGCTGTTGAAATAAGATCCCCTTTGGTCCTTGGTATTTTGGCAGGAATGAAAAGGGTTGACAGAACTCTTGAAATACCGTGCTCAGCCTGCAGTGAACCAAAGATGGATGGGTGGCTTGATGATGGTTGTTGGATGGATGGATGGATTTACACTGATGAGGGGTAATTGTTCAAATGGGCCACATTATCATTATAAAGGTTATTATGCTGCTTTTTCACTGATGGTGGCCACTGATACCATACTAACATAAAGACAGGACTTCTAGCCATACTGCTGATATATTTGAAAGCCGTATATTTCCAGAGCATACTGTATACTGTGAAAACACAAGTTAACGTCTGTTATTGGCACTCAACTTTGGCTATTCAGACTGGTGTTGACTGAGTGTGTTTTTCAAAGCCAGGTAAAAGATGATGTAAGGGTATGAAAAAGAAAAACAAAGTGAATAAATGAATGAGGACAAGAACGATGACAGATGGAGAATAAAGAGCTCATAAAATCCTCTTCAAAATCCTGCATTTACTGTACTGAAACTGATGACACAATTTCCTTTAGTTGTTAAAAAAAAGTAAGCTCTTCACCTTCCTGTGCGCACTGTGATCTGCGACATTCCATCTCTCTGTCTGTCTGTCTGCGCCCGTCCCGCTATGGCGGCTGCCGCGGCAGATTTGGATCAAAAGCTCCCTGTCGGTCAGCAAATCATCTGAAAAATGTACATGTTTTAAGGTCGCTGGCAAACTGGCGACATCAATTTACATTCATGAGACTCTGAGGTGATGGGAAGTGGAGGAGAAGCTCGACCTGATAGACCAATGTCACTGTTTTATATAAAAACCGAAAAAGAACACTGATATGCACACCCTTAAAACTTGCGTACGGCAGAGGTCCTCGTGTTATGCTGAAACGCCGTCAATCACCGCCCGAGTACGGCTCCAATTCGAAGGTCACAACCTGCCAAGTATGCTCCAAGTTTCCAGAAAGCTCCACCCATTTTAAAATGCATGCATCAGACGTAAGACTGATGCATGACTGCTAGATCTCCCACAATGCATTTCAACTCATTTCATTGCAGTAGCAATGGCAAAGTATGAACTCCAAAAGTTTACAAGACGGTGCCTGAGTACTGAGTATTTGAGTATTGAGATATGGCCCCCGTCTCACTGGCAAATCCAGTTGACGACCTGGTAGGAGAGAAAACCTGACTGGATTTTGGGTATCACTGGACTGGCGTTCTGACCCCTGGCTACCAGACTTAATGAGCCAAACATAAAGCTAGATGGTCCTTGGGACAGCCTTTTTTCCATGGGTTATATGTAAAAATACGATAGTTATCCTTTTTGCAATTATTTGATATTTAATGAAGTGTTAACAATTCAGTTCCATAGCAGTTGGTAACATTTTTAGTTCCAAACTAAGCTAATGTAAATAATCTACTCACACTTCCATTAGATGAACCAAACAAACAGGCAGCCTGTACTGTAAAGTACCCATTTTGGTATTATTCAAATGGAGATAAACACACTAAACACCTCATCTTTGAGCAACAATACTCCATTTGTTTTGGTCGTATCACAAAAGATTGTGGCAGACAGCAAAGGCCGGACGCACAGAAGGAATTCAGCACCATATGTATTTGAGTTGAATAAATCATTTATGGGCACACTCGACTGTGCTCTGTGTTCTTTGTTAGGAGCCGGTACGGCCGGTCCATGCTGTTTTGTTTTGACCCCGTTCTGCCTTTTCCCCCCAGAGGGCGCAGGTGACCCAGCCTCAGCTGGTGACAAGCGGCTGTTGCTGATCCCTCATCAGCAGCTGATTTAAGCCTCTGACACCTGGCCACCGGCGTCGGATCGTCAGTTCTTCCGCATGGTAGTACCAGTCGATTCGCTGTGTCCTTGTCTCTGCATTGGCCTGTGTTCTGACTTTTCTCTGCGGTTCTTCCCGAGGTCACCACGTCCCATCGAGGGGGATTCGCCTTCGGTTCCTGCCCACCGCGGCGCGTGCACCATTCTCCGTCCTGCCCGCCGGCGGTTAATTGTTGTTTCCCGTTCGATCCTCTGTTGGAGCGCCATTCGTTCGTTTCGTTCCTGTGCTAGACACGTTGTTTGAGTTGTACATTAAAGAGTGAGCTTTCGTTGTCACCTGTATTGCATCTGATCTGTCCTGCGGCTGGATCCAGTCTGAATCGTTTCCTAACAGAACGATCCGACCAGCATGGATCCAGCAGAACAGCACAGACACGCACTGTCAGCCCAAGGAGCTATGCTCAGCAGTCACGAGCAGGCACTCACCGTTTTATCACACAACGTCGCGTGCCTCACCCAGGCCATCCACGAGTTGGTAACACGGTCGGAGTCCCCGACGCCCCTGACTGCCGACGCACGCTCGCCTCTCCGCGACTCCTATGCCTGCGACCCCGAGCCGTTCGACGGGGATCTCAAGAAATACCGGGGGTTTATACTACAATGTTGGCTTGTGTTCTCCCAGCGCCCGCTCGTGTTCTCCTCGGACGCGGCGAAGATTAACTATATCATCGGGCTGTTGCGGGGAAAGGCTCTGGCCTGGGCTCAAGCGTCCTGTGTGTGCACCCACCTGAACACGCTGGAGTTCCTGCACGCCAGCGAGTCTCCTCTCCTCGTGATCGACCAGATTCCCCGGCTGCCGCGTTGGATTGCCACGAGGCGGAGCCGATGCAGCTGGGTCGCACACGTCTGACCACGGAGGAGAGGTCGGAGTAGACGCCGCAACTCGGGGGCCTGTCTTTACTGTGGACAAACAGGCCATTACATCGCAAGCTGTCCCGTGCGGCCAAAAGACTAGGCTCGTCAGTGCAGGCAGGTGCACTGATGAGCGCGTCCTCGTCCTGCAGTCCCAGCTTGCGGGTAATTCTGTTGGGTAGGTTGTTTTGGGCTTGCGAGTCATTGCCATTGTCCCTGTGGGTGGACTCGGGCACGGACAACTCGTTTATTGATGAGAGCTTAGCTAAACAGTCAGGGCTCCCATTGGTGAAGCTCCCAGAGCCCAAAACCGTGGTAGATATAGGCGGACGCATGCTGACAAAGGTAACACATAGCACTGCCACATTAACGCTCTTGGTATCGGGTAACCACCGCGAGCAAATCTGATTCCGGTTTCCCGTGGTTAGCCCTCCATAACCCCCAACTCGACTGGGCGTCCAGTTCCCTGATGGGTTGGAGTGCGGCTTGCCATGCCCGCTGTCTGCGCTCTGCTCTGCCGCCCGTACCGTCGAGCCTAGTCAATGATATGCGCTAGTCAATGATGTGCTCCAGGACATGCTAAATAAGTTCCTCTTTGTGTACATTGATGACATTCTCATCTTTTCAGAGTCAGAGGAGGAACACGTGCAGCATGTTCGCTTGGTGCTGAGACGCCTACTCGAAAACAGTCTCTTCGTGAAGGCAGAAAAGTGTGAATTCCACGCCCCATCGGTCTCCTTCCTAGGTTTTGTGGTGGGAGCAGGGCAGCTCGCACTGGACCCCGCCAAGGTACAAGCAGTGGTAGACTGGCCAGCCCCGTCGTCACGCAACCAACTCCAGAGGTTCCTAGGCTTCGCGCACTTCTACCGCCGGTTCATCCAAGACTACAGCAAGGTGGCCACCCCACTGACCAGGCTTACCTCCACCATATGGCCATTCGCGTGGACGACGGAAGCAGAGGTGGTATTCACCAGGCTGAAGGGGCTGTTCACCATGGCACCCATCCTCACTCACCCAGACCCCAGCCGCCAGTTCACAGTGGAGGTCGACACCTGAGAGGTCGGAGTGGGTGCAGTGCTCTTGCAACGGGGCGAGAGCGACCAGAAGCTGCACCCGTGTGCGTTTTTCAGCCGCCGGCTGACTGCTGCCGAGAGGAACTATGATGTGGGGAACCGGGAACTCCTGGCCCTGGTGTTGGCACTCCAGGAGTGGAGGCACTGGCTGGAGGGGTCCGCCCAACCGTTCGTGGTGTGGACGGACCACAAGAACCTGGCCTACCTACAGAGCGCAAAACGGCTGAACCCCAGGCAGGCGCGGTGGGCGCTTTTCCTCAGCCGTTTCTTAGAACCCGTATCGGCTAGGTTCTAAGAATGTCAAGCGAGACGCTGTTCTGCGCCTGGATTCAGTCTGAATCATTTCCTAACATTCTTCTTCATAACTGAATTCATTAGTGAGATACAACGCCATGCTGTGTCATGCTGCTTTGATATCGTGTACTTACTTAGCTCCCACAGCATTGCCATCAATCCCGCGGATCCCATACGGGGAGCTGAGCCACGCCCGTGCAGCCAGAGCGTCTTCTGTTTCAACTTTTCTTGCAAACTTGTTGTAAAAGCAATATTGTGAGACTTGACAACAAGTCTCAAAATATTGCTTTTGCCAAGAAACGCCGAGAAATAAACATCATCTCTTATATTCTATCCTATATATCCTCTATATTCTAAGATTTTTTTTTTTTTTTGTACAAATAAATCCTCAGCTTACAGCTGCACGCTTATTACTCGCTGTCCAGGACAGATAGTGTCTGAACAGCTCCACAGAGGCCAAAGTCGTAGCTTAACAACACCGTTTTTGCAGTCATTTGCTACTGTATCTGAGGGTTCAAGTGTTTCTTTCGCCAATGAGCTTACTGTCATGAAAATTAGGTTTAACCTCTCTAGACTGTGTGTGGGGAGCACCCCTTCAATCTCAGCCGCAATAAGCTGCAGAGGGGCTGACTGGGATTAAACACCTGGATAATACAGCAGTAAAGATACACTAAAATGTTACGGAATACACTATTAAGAGGAAATAATAGTCAATGAGGCTGTTTCATCCATGTCAATGGCCTTAAATAGGAACCGCTTTATGTTAGCATTCACCGAAACCGCCCCCCATCCTCGTCTTCTTGTGTCAACGGCAGTGCCGTCTGCTCTGGGAGAATCTCATCGTCATGCCTGAATGGTCTCTTTACTGCCTTTATGTATCTGTTTTCTACCCCGAGGCGACAGGGATTGTCTGTGCTTTAAACACTGAGGAAGAGAGGCTTCCTCGCCTGTTTCCTATCTCTTACCCTCTGCCACCAACCCATTTCTGCCTCTCTCCATGTGGTCATTGCCTCTTCTTGTCTAAATCATCAGAGGCAAGCTTGTCCTCTGTGAAGTGTTAGGCGCCAATGTTTCCTTGCACTCGCCCCGTTACGTCTTGCACAGAGGACGAGGGGAACACACCACCCAGCCATCCATACAGGTTCAATCCTCCTTGATTTACACTGGGCTTTATTGTGATGTCACACCGCTGAGGTCCGCGGCTTGTGGCCTATAGGCTACAATATTATATATACAATATACTTATATCCTGCATACAGGATGCATACAATAATAATACAATAATAAATAATACAATAATAAATAATACAATATATTATACTTACATCCCGCTGCTGACAGCAGGAGAGAATTTATGAAGTGGAAAGGGTTAGGGTGAAGGTTAGGGTTAGAGTGAGCCATTTCTAACTTCTCTATCTCTACCAAGTATGGCTTCTATCAGTAAAAACACAATGCAAAGCAAGAACGTGTGTAGTGGCTATATAGATCGACTGCCTCCTCCAAGGTTCATATCAAATGAAGGAGACTGTAACCAAGTGAAATGAAAAACACTTCCTTTCCAGGAAGAGCAGTGAACGTCTCTTTCTTTATAAAACAGCCAACGGCGCTCAGAGGTAAGTGTGCACTGACATATCGAGAGCTATTTGAAGCTGATTGGATGTACGGTCAGCGTGCTCCCCCTAAAATGGTCAGATGCTCGGGCTTTTGCTATGCTTTTCAATGGGTTTTCAGACCAATTATTTGTTCACATAACAATTTAATTACAGTACAGCACTGGTGGTCTCATAGGTTTAAATGCTGTCCTTTATAATTATGAATTTAAATTTAAAAGCTTATTGTGACAATTGCCCATTTAGGTTTAAGATTAAATTGAATATTTCTTTTTGAGACTTTAATAACAGTTGACAAACTTCAGCTACGGAACAGAAATTTCCCCTGGGCGTGCCTTGGCTTGATGAAATCGCCTCTGACTATCATGCAGCATCCATGCTGATGCACTCTGGGAAAGGTCACATGCATCATAGCCCGGCACTCCAAAGCATACAGGTTGCAGATGCGTTATTCTGCCAAATATTTGATTTGGATTAACCCAGACAGTAGCGTCCGTCCTCTCGTAAGTCCCGTGAAAGTCAGGGAGACATTTGGTGACGGGCTGCTGACGGAAGCTGATTTGTGCTTCAGAGACATGGAGGATCCTTTTTCTAGCATTTTATTATCATCTAAGTTTCAGCTGCTGAAAGAAATTGTTATCGCCTCAGAGTTCTGATCACAATTGGCGGATCAAGCTTTTTTTTTTTTTTAATGAAACGACATAGTTTCACATAAGTACAGCAAACACTTATCTGGTAAATGAAATCCACTTCTTTAATGCAATAGGAATGCAAGAAGAATGAATATATGTTTAGCTTGGCATTCACCTCAAAAAGGCTCTTAATGAAGCATTTTTAAAGCTTGACTTGGAAAAAAAAAAAAAAAACAGAGCTCAAAGGCTGCAGATTCACCGGATGTAAAGCCAGATGGCTGAGATGTGTGAAAGCTGTGCAAAAGCGTCAGACGGGACACCGGTGTTCCTAACTTCCTGTGTCTTTCATGGGGAGTACACAAAGATTAGGTGGAGGAATGGTTGAGCACAGCGGACGAAAAATAAACAGTTGGGAGCCGGGAGCTGTTTATTTTTGCACCTGTGGCATTGAGGCTGTGCGTTCTGACAACGTGAAATAAAATAGACTCAAGCAAATGCAGACAGTTGTTTTTAAGGTGACTGCAATGGAAAAAGAGCCACTGAAGCTAAAGTACTGACTTCATAAGACCTTAATTTAAACAGTATTGTCAATTTCGCCGCCTCTGAAATGAGCTGTGTTTGGGCCATGAGCGCTTCTAATCCTACTGTCGGCTAAGCCAGAATCACCAGGGAGATTTGCTTGGCTGCTCATGCAGCCTCGGGGATGCGCTGGGCGATTACTGTTTGAGTAATGAGGAAACTTGTACTATAGAACTCCTTTGCAATGTCACAGTCCTAAATGATGGAAGACACGGCGATGAATTAAATGTGTCAGATTGGCTGAAATTGTGAGTGAGACAAGTGCATGTCTTGACTCTGGGTCTCAACTCCTCATCCTTGTTGGCCCTTTATCTGCCACATCATCCCGGTAACAAATCTCCAAATACTCTACCAAGGTGGCGTTCAAAGAGATTATTGATTAGAAGGAAGGAAAAGGTTTTTAAACATTTGGAATCCTTCAATATTAGTGTGAATTTATGTCATGATGCTTTTTTGGGGGAAAAAAATAAATATCTTTAACTGTCTGCAAAACAGGGGTACTCCAGTTTATCCTCCGGGAGCTTAATAGCCTGTTTTATTAAACAGTATGATCTCTGATGAATGCTGCTTATTTATATATTATGCTAGATTAGGGCAAAACGCTACCTCGGTGACCAAACCAATTCAAATGGTGCATGTACGAAGGCTCATTAGCGCCATCTATCAGTTTTCTATTGCTTGCAGGGTCTGGAGCCTATCCCAGCTGCCTTTGGAGTGAAGCTGGACGTGGACTTTGGGGCAGTTTTGCTCGTCACACAGCGAACACAGACAGACAAACATTGATTCACACTCACAATTTAGAGAAGGCCCCAAATGTATGTCATTGGACTGTGGGTGGGGTCCGCGCACGGGGGGAGAACGCACACAGAAAAGCCCCTGGCTCGAACTTGTGACCTTGCTGCGAGACGACGGTGCTAACCATGACACCACCACCACCACCGTGCACACCTGTTAAGGAAGTACCATGAAGGTGAAATTCCTCCCTTGGCTACAAGGGCGTCAATGTGCTATTGACCCACATTTAAAAAGATTAGAATAAAAGCTTCCAGCCTACTACCAAAAATGGTCTTTTATCTGATGTCACATTTATGAGGGAGTGAGTTTTTTTTAACTTACTAGTTTAAAACATTTTATTACTGTACTTTTTATATTTTTATATCTCCAGTTCTGTACAGTCTGTGGTGCTATCGCTGCCCTGCATGGATCAAAATACAACATGGTCATTAATACACCATCTACAGATTCATTTACTTTTTTTCTGATGTCATTTACACCCCTTCTCTTGCACTTTTGTGCTTCTCTCTCTCTCTCTCTCTCTCTCTCTCTCTCTCTCTCTCTTTGAGCGTGAGCGAAGGTACGAGCGAGCTTAGAGCGGTAGAAATTGGATTTCTTCCAAATGTAATAACTTTCTTTGTAGTTTTTTTGAATGGTTGCAGTGTTGTAGTATTTGTGTTGCATTTGGTTAGGTTGAGTAGAGGGAAGGGAAGTCAATAATCAAGAGGGTGAGACTGGTCAGGTTCAAGAAGAACAGAGTGTGTTAGTTGAAAGACAGGAAAAGATGTTAACTGAAGAGCAGGTGGTGGTAGGTGAGGGATGTGAGAGGCAGACAGGTGAGGAACAGACAGGTAAGGTGGGTGAGGTGCAAGTAGGTGATATGAGTGAGGGGAAGACAGGTGAGGAACAGACAGGCAAAGTGGGTGAGGTGCAGGTTGGTGATATGAGTGAGGGGCAGACAGGTGAGGAACAGACAGGTAAAGTGGGTAAGGGACAGGTAGGTGGCCTGAGGGGCAGACAGGTGGGGCTGAGGGAGTGATGGAGCAGGAGTTTGCTGGCTTTCCAAAAAAATCAAAGAAGCAGTAAACAGAGCAATGACGTTGGGGCAAAAGTCAGCAGGCAGACACGCAGGTGTGCTGAGTGGTCAGACAACAATGAGGGTGAGGACTGTGTGTCTGATGATAGTAACCTGTCCCACTCCCCAGGGACAAGCCAGCCAGCCAGTCAGCCAGGGGGGGAAAGGGTACACGGCAAGAAGGGGGTCATCCTGGAAAATTATTTTCTAGACAAAGAATGTTTTTATAAATCTGCTAAAGTTCATAAAAAAACAGAGCCGAGTCAGACCTCACAGATCAGGAAGTTTTTAAATTAAAAAAAGCTGATCTTAAAAGTGAAAAGGCAAATCTGTCTGCAATGACATGAGCACAAATAGGCACTTTGCTTGCTTTTATTTATTTTATTATTGCTTTTATTATATAGATTTTATTTATGTTTATTTTTTAATTCCCCAGATGAATAATTTTAAAGTGGGGAGTTTAAATGTAAACGGGGCCAGAGACGCCAGGAAAAGGGCCGTCATTTACGAAACAGCAAGGCTAAAGCACATTGATGTTTTATTTTTTACAAAAGACCCACAGTGACCAGCAAAATGAGACTTGGTGGAGCAGAGAGTGGGGAGGGGGTTTGTTCCTCAGCCATCACACAGCTGTCAGTGCGGGGGTGGCCATCCTGCTCTCCAAGGCCTTCACCCCAGCTTCCCTCAGGGTGGAACACGTTGTCCCGGGGAGGTTTCTGCTTTTACAAGCTGGTTTTAACAGGTTTAATGTTGTTTTTATGAACATTTATGCTCCAAACGATGGTGCAGAGAGAAAGCTCTTCTTAGAAACAGTCAGCAACAACCTGCAGAACCACAGGACAGATTACCTGTTTTTCGGTGGTGATTTTAACTGTACTGAAGTCGGAGCAGTAAGCAATAATCATGCAGAGCCTCATCCAGCCTCTCAGCATGCTTTGAGTCAGTTGGTCTTCTGCCATGGCCTGGTGGATGTATGGAGGAGGATGTACACAGGCTGTTGGCAGTACACATAGTCCCACTACTGTTAGGGTCCAGCTTGCCAGGCCTTAATTGTGTGTGTGGGTTGTCCTGTGTTCTCCCTGCATAGGGCGCGGGTTCCCGGGATCCAGCAGCGGCTGCACACCTGTTGCTGATCGGCTCATCAGCGGCTGATTTGGGGATGCTGCCAGCTGGTCCCCTTTGCTGGATCATTGTTGGTTTTTGTCTTACCTGCAGAGTGGTACCAGACTTTCGGAGACTGAGGTTTTGCTGTGTTTCAAAGGATTATTACTCATGAGAGTTTTTTCCCCTTGTTTCAAGGTTGCCACATTCCCTGAGTGGAAGTCGAGTCTGGTCTTTGGTCTCCTGCAGTGGAGCCTGCCTGCGAAGAGTTTTGAGTTTTTATGATCACCGTTTTTCCTCCAGTGGAGCGCTTTCTGTTTGTTCCATTTTTTGTATTCCCAATAAACGGTTTTTTGTTCTTGCGTTTGGGTCCTCAACACACCGCACGTAACAACTACAGAGGTAACACAATAACTTTAGCTCGCTTTGACCGGTTTTATTGTTTTAAACATCATTTTAGAATCTTTAAATTGTGTAAAATTTTACCAGTTGGTTTATTCAGATTACTCCTTGGTGGTTTGCAGTGCTTTTATCAGGAATATCTCACCCAAGAGCGCATACTGGCATTTTAACTCAAGTTTAGTGTCTGATAACAATTTTAAAGCGGCGTTGAGGTTTTTATGGTGTGTTTTTAAACAAAGGAAGAATGATTTTACTTGTCTTAGGCAGTGGTGGGATCATGGGAAGACCCTGATCAAACGGTTATGTCAGCAGCACACTCTCAATGTTACTCGTCACCTTACCAGATCCATCAAAGATCTGGAGAATTGTGGAAATTGAAAGTTTAAGTGAGTCCACAGGAAATTGAGGGTGCATTGAAGCCCTCAGAACTAAAAGGAGGGCTTTAGACCCTGCAGGAGCTGCATGATGCTCCCCAAACCATGCAGAGCCGGAAAGCTTCTGGCATCGATGGAGCGTGGAGTTCTACAAGGCCTACTGGGCCATCCTGGCTCCTGATCTGTTGGATGTTTTTAATGAGAGTCTGGCCTCAGGGACTCTGCCCTTGTCCTGCTGGAGGGCCATCATCGCTCTCCTGCCCAAGAAAGGAAAGCTGCGGGACATTAAGAACTGGCGCTCGATGTCTCTCCTCTGCATGGACTGCTCTCCAAGACTGGTCCATGGCTTGTTTTTACCTGGTTTTACAAAAAGTGTGGTTTTATCTGCTTATGCTGACGACCTTGTAGTTTTTATTAGAGAGCAGCAGGATGTACTAAATGACACCACCAGCTGTTTCTCTGATGAACTGGGGAAAAAGCGATGCCCTTATGGTTTTTGAAAAATATTTGTTGTAAAAATATTTTGTTGTAAAATATCAAAATGGAGGTAGATTCACTCCCATATGTCCTACAGAGGGAGAGTGTTAAATAATCTGGTAGCCTCTCTGCTCTGGCATCGTCTTACCTGTGTGGAGCCACCATCTGGGCTGCTGGCCCAGATTCAGGCTGAAATGGTGAACTTTTGTTGGGACTGGGTTCCAACTGGGTTCCACAAGCTGTATTATGTTTATCTTGTGATGAGGGGAACCAGGGCCTTGTTTACCTGGCCAGCAGAGCTGCCACCTTCAGGATCTGTTTTATTCAAAGATTGTTAACAGGACCTCCTGTTAATTTGGTGTCGAGGGAGTGGCCAATTGCATTTTTAGACAGGTCAACAGTATAAAAATGCAGGGACTCGAGGCTCTGTTTTTAACTGATTTTAAATTTTTATCGACAGGTGGATTGTCCCCTTTTTATCGTAGTGTTTTTAAGTCCTGTGCATGGCTGAAATGGGCACACAATGAGTCGACCTTTCTGCACTGGTTACTGAAGGAGCCCTTGGTTTATGGGGGAAGGCTTGATGTAAGCTGTGACGCCCTGCCTGGACTGACAGGGGCGCTGAGGCGCTCAGGGGTAGTCACGCTGCTGGAGGCGGCGGGGCCCATGCTGAGTGACGTCTAGATCCTGAGCTCTGTGCTGGGCATCCGCTCCGCCCTCTGGATCCAGAGGAGCCTGGAGCTCTGGAGGCAGAAGCTATCATTCAGAGAAAAGAGCCTTCTCCTGAGGTGGTCTAGAGGAGAAGCTCTGCCCGACCCCATGGACACATTCCCTGACTTCCAGCTGAGCCCTGCGCCTACACAGCTGAGTGGACTCCTGCAGGGATCCTGTGGCGAGGGAAAGCTGAGCCTGCAGGGAGCAGACAGACGGACCATCTACTCCACCTGCACCAAGGTGGCCAACGCCAGGGACCTGAACCAGCGTGCCCCCATGGTGTGGACTGCCAGGCTGCCTCCGCAGTGGAGGACCCTCTACAAACCACCTCTGAGGAAAAGGACTGGAGACCTGCAGTGGTGGATCCTACACGGCGCCATCGCCACCAACTCCTTTGTGTCGGTTTTAAATGTGAACGTTGCAAACAAGTGTCCTTTCTGCAGCCTAACAGAGACTGTCTTCCACATGCAGCAGACTGACCCCGTTTTTTAGCCTTTTGACCGCTGTTTTTAGCATCTTTGGTGTTCAGTTCATGGCCGCTGTTTTTATTGGTGGTTTTAATTATGATAAAGAACAAAAGCAAAGTGCCAAATTTTAAACTTCCTGAGTGGTAAAGCCAAAATAGGATTTACCTGACCCGCAGAGACAGAATACAGGCAGAGACCGTGTGTGAGCTGGTTTCCCTGTGGAGGCAGAACGTCCGAGCCAGAATACAGGGAGACCAGGAACCTGGAGGCCTTTAAAGCAGCTGTGGGGATGTGAGGAAGGCTTATGCAAAGTGCCCCAGCAAGAGCAGCTAATATTTATAAATCATCTTGTGTAGAACTTACCTGGTTTTAACCTTTTATAGTACTTGTTCCTACCTGTGACCTTTTTTTATCATCTTTTTATTGATGATAAAATGTAAAGTGTGTTTTTAAAAGTCTCTCTCTGTCTGTCTGTGCGTGCTCGCGCGCGCACAGTGGCATGTGAGTGTGGAGCTGAGAGCGATTTGGATTTTCAAATCAAGCCAAACCACGTAAATCAAATTTTTTTCTATTTCTTTTTTGGGTGTTTGTACTCTGGGTGAATCACTTTATTTTTTGAGATAAAATAAAAGGGTTTTATGTGTGTGTGAGTGTGTCTTTTTCTGGGTGAGCGGCGTGCTCCTAGCACAATGCCCATGGCAGAGGCTGCCACCGTCGAGTTTGAGAGGTTGACTCGCCGTCATGCAATCAAATTCAGCCCGGCGGTGGAGGAAGCGGGTCTGGCGGTAAGGGCGGTGGTTGGGTACAGCAGCGTCAGGTCTGCGTCCGGAATTAATGGAGCCATTGTTATGTTTCTTGATTCGACAGCCAAGGTTAGCGAGGTGGTTGAGAAAGGAGTCGTAATCAACGACACCTTCACTCCAGTCTCCCCACTCGTAAACCCGGCGGCTAAGGAAATCATATCAAATGCGCCTCCATGCGATGAAGTGTTTTGGATGTGGGGCGGAGGGACACATCATCCGCTCCTGCCCGGAGAGGAGCGAGGGGCCGCGTCCCCCCGAGCCCGTGCCGTTGGTGGTGGGAAGAGGGGATCCGCCCGTGACCGTTCCGGTCCCGGTGCGGTCCGCTCCGGCGGCCGTTGAGGAGGTTGCGGTTCCGGTTCAGGAGGGAGTCTCCACTGGAGACGCCCCCTCGGTAACACCGACTCCTGTGGTCCCGGTAATCACAGAGACCACAGTAAACGTAGCGTCCCCCGCGATGCTCCGGGAGCTGGGAGCTCCAGCGCCCCCGAAACGATACAAAAGTTTACTTTAACGGATAAATGTATGGGTGAGATAAAAAATGGTATTGAGAAAAATAGTGAAGTCAATGATGACGTCGTAGATGAAGACATGTCTGATGAAGACTTACTGAAAATGTCACAAAAAAGAAAAATTACTGACAATAGGAAAAAACAAGGCAAAGACAAAAAATTTAACATTGAAACTTGAGCTTCAGAGTGACATCCCTCTGACTCCAGAGAACATGGAGGTATCAGCCACGGAGATCAAAGGTTTCCTAGAAAAAAACCAAAGGAGCCAAGTTGCCAAACGTAAAACAATTTTTCCCTGATCTCCATATGTTCCTAAGGTCAGCCAGACCGCTGACCAGGAAATCTCTCCAAGGAGAAAACATTTTAGCAGAGCAGGAAGTTTACAGACTGAGAAAACTGGTTGTCAGAGTGAAAGCGCAAATTCTAGAGGAGGAGGAGGAGGCTTAAATCACCAGTATGTTTCTGTCTATTTATTTCTTTTATCCATGTGTGATTTTAAAATCAGCACCTTAAACCTGAACGGGGCCAGGGCTGATTTTAAATGGGCTTTACTTTTTAAAGTCATGGAGATAAAGAGAATAGATGTGATGTTGATCCAAGAAACCCACAGCACCGAGGACAATACGAGCGACTGGAAAAGGGCTTTTAATGGGGAGGTGATTTTAAGCCACAAGTCCAGTCTGAGCGGAGGGGTGGGGGTTTTATTCGCCAAGAACTTTTTACCACTCTCCTTGACAGTACTTCTACTGTCAAGGAGAGTGGTAAAAAGTTCTTGATAGTCCCAGGTGTCTTTTTAAAAGTAAAGGCTGTCTTTGAAAAAATAACACTGGTGTTTTTAAATGTGTATGCTCCCACTAATGCGGTGGACAGGGCAGCATTTTTAAACATTTTAAATGACTGTCTTAAAAACTGCGACAATGATAGTTTTACCATTCTAGGAGGGGATTTTGACTGCACAGAAAATCCATCACTGGATAGGAACCACCCTGAGCCGCACCCTGGCTCATCCCACACGTTCAGACAGATGACCAAAAGCCATGTCTGACGTGTGGAGGGTTTTTAACAGTCAACAGAGACAGTACACCTGGAGCCACTGCAAAGACAGGGTTTTATCGTCAGCCAGACTGGACCGCTTTTATTGTTTTAGACACCAGCTAAGTATTTTTAAAAGGTGTTTTATTCAGCCTGTGGGTTTTAGTGACCAATGCCTTGTCTCATGTTGTGTTTTTATTAAAAACATTAATTTAAGGAGCGCCTATTGGCATTTTAACACTGCTCTTTTAAATGACCAGACTTTTAAATTAGCTTTTAACTGTTTTTGGATATCCCACAGGGAGAGCAGGCCTGCCTTCACCAGCATACAACAGCAACAAGGTGGGACTTTGGCAAGACTCAAATCAAACAACCGTGCCAACAGTACACTTGCGAAGCCACTGCGGAGTTAACCCGGTCTATGAAAGATCTGGAGATGCAAGTGGTAGAGCTTCAAGCTTCAGCTGATTCTACAGCAAATAAAGGGCATTTAGACTCCATAAAAGCAAAAAAATCGGCCGTCACCAACCTGCTAGGCATTGCAAGCACAGGGAGCTCTGGTCAGGTCCTGCTTCCACAACATCATGCAGATGGACACCCCCTCTCAGTTCTCAGTTGGGTTAGAGCGAAAAATTGGACAAAACAAGACTATTCCCTCTTTACGAACGGGAATACGAGGCTCTGAAGTCTCAGCCTCGTCTGAGATCAGGAGCTTTGCTGCTGGTTTCTACAGAAACCTCTTTAAGAGTGAGTGGACACATAGTCCAGAACACAACAGCCTCTTCCTCAGTGGTCTCCCCCAAGTCAGCACTGCTGACAACAGGGAACTGGCAGCCGAGGTGACACTGCAGGAACTCCACGCTGCCACCTTGAGTCTGCAAAGTGGCAGATCTCCAGGAATAGATGCCCTCCAGGCTGAATTTTAGAAGACTTTCTGGCCCATCATCGGAGACGACCTGCTCCATGTAGTCCGCAACAGCCTCAAGTCTGTAGAAGGGCCGTCATCACTTTGCTGCCAAAGAAGGGGGACCTGCAGGAGCTTAAGAACTGGAGGCTGGTCTCCCTGCTGTGTATGGACTACAAGATCCTGTCTAAAGCTCTGGCCCTGAGGCTGAGGAAGGTGATAGCGTCCGTCATACACCCTGACCAGATGTACTGTGTGCCTGGAAGGCTCATAAGTGACAACATTCACTTAATTCAGGATGTCTTAGAGCTCTCCAGTTCATTGGGCCCACAAACTGGCCTGATTTCGATTTCGACCAGGAAAAGGCCTTCGACCGGGTTGAACACCAATACTTATGGCAGACTCTGGCTGCCTTCGGGCCACGAAGCCTAAACTCAGGCTTCGTGGCCAAGATCCGGGTGCTCTACAGCAATGTCGCAAGTGTCTTAAAAATTAATGGTGGTTTAAGTGTACCTTTTGAAATCCAGAGGGGTGTGAGGCAGGGCTGCTCTCTCTCTGGGATGTTGTACTCCTTAGCCATCGAGCCTCTGCTCCACAAGTTACGGAACAAACTCAAAGGTGTGTGTTTCCCCCACTGTCCTGTGCCTGTTAAAATATCTGTCAAAAGTCGCCTTGACAAATGGCGATGGCTTTTCCCCAATATGTCCTATAGAGGCCGGATTTTAATTGCAAATAACCTGGTATCATCCTCCCTCTGGCACTGGCTGACCTGTGTCCATCCCCCAGCCTCTCTGCTGTCCCAAATGCAAAGGATTTTAGTTGATTTTATTTGGGAAAAGTTACACTGGGTCCCACAGAGTGTCCTGTTCCTCCCCAAAGAAGAAGGAGGGCAACGCCTTGTACACTTGGCCAACAGGAGCGCCACCTTTCACCTCCAGTTCAACCATCCATCCATGCATCTTCTTCCGCTTATCCGGGGTCAGGTCGCGGGGGCAGCAGCCTAAGCAGGGAAGCCCAGACTTCCCTCTCCCCAGCTACTTCGTCCAGCTCCTCCGGGGGGATTCCGAGGCGTTCCCAGGCCAGCCGAGAGACATAGTCTCTCCAGCGTGTCCTGGGTCTTCCCGGGGTCCTCCTACCGGAGGGACGTGCCCTGAACACCTCACCAGGGAGGCGTCCGGGAGGCATCCTTACTAGGTGCCTGAGCCACCACATCTGGCTCTTCTCAATGCAGAGGAGCAGCGGCTCTACTCCGAGCTCCTCCCGGATGGCAGAGCTTCTCACCCTATCTTTAAGGGAGAGCCCAGCTACCCTGTGGAGGAAACTCATTTCGGCCGCTTGTACCCGCGATCTCGTTCTTTTGGTCATTACCCAAAGCTCATGACCATAGGTGAGGGTAGGAGCGAAGACCGACTGGTAAATCGACCTTCACCACAAAGGACCGGTGCAGAGTCCACATTACTGCAGACACCGCACCAATCCACCTGTCGATCTCCCGCTCCATTCTTCCCTCACTTGTGAACAAGACCCCGAGGTACTTGAACTCCTCCACTTGGGGGAGGATCCCCTCCCCGACCCGGAGAAGGCACTCCACCTTTTTCCGGCTGAGAACCATGGCCTCAGATTTGGAGGCGCTGATTCTCATCCCGGCCGCTTCACACTTGGTTGCGAACCGGTCCAGTGAGAGCTGGAGGTCACGGACTGATGAAGCCAACAGGACCACATCATCTGCAAAGAGCAGAGACCCGATCCTGAGGCCACCAAACCGGACCCCCTCCACACTACGGCTGCGCCTAGAAATTCTGTCCATAAAAGTTATGAACAGAATCGGTGACAAAGGGCAGCCCTGGCGGAGTCCAACCTTCACCGGAAACGAGTTCGACTTACTACCGGCGATGTGGACCAAACTCTGACACTGGTCATACAGGGAGCGGACGGCCTGTATCGGGGGCCCGACACCCCATACTTCTGGAGAACCCCCCACATGACTCCCCGAGGCACGCGGTCGAATGCCTTCTCCAGATCCACAAAACACATGTAGACTGGTTGGGCAAACTCCCACGCACCCTCAAGGACCCTGCTGAGGGTATAGAGCTGGTCCACAGTTCCACATCCAGGACGAAAACCACACTGCTCCTCCTGAATCCGAGGTTTGACTATCCAACAGACCCTCCTCTCCAGTACCCCCGAATAGACCTTGCCAGGGAGGCTGAGGAGTGTGATCCCCCTATAGTTGGAACACACCCTCCGGTCCCCTTTCTTAAAAAGAGGGACCACCACCCCGGTCTGCCAATCCAGTGGTACCGCCCCCGATGTCCACACGACGTTGCAGAGTCGTGTCAACCACGACAGCCTTACAACGTCCACAGCCCTAAGGAACTCCGGACGGATCTCATCCACCCCCGGGGCCCTGCCACCGAGGAGTTTCTCAACAACCTCGGCTATCTCAGCCCCGGAGATAAGAGAACCCGCCTCCAATTCCCCAGGCCCTGCTTCCTCACTGGAAGGCGTGTTGGTGGGATTGAGGAGGTTTTCGAAGTATTCCTTCCACCGATCCACAACGTCCCGAGTTAAGGTCAGCAGCACACCATCCCCACTGTACACAGTGTTGACAATGCACTGCTTCCCCCTCCTCAGTCATCGGATGGTGGTCCAGAACCTTTTCGAAGCTGTCTGGAAGTCGTTCTCAATGGCCTCCCCGAACTCTTCCCACGCCCAGATCTTTGCCTCGGCGACCGCCGCAGCTGCACTCTGCTTGGCTCGCCACTACCTGTCTGCTGCCTCAGGAGTCCCACAGGCCAAAAAGGCCCGGTACAACTCCTTCTTCAGCTTGACGGCATCCCTCACCACCGGTGTCCACCAGCGGGTTCGGGTGTTGCCGCCACGACAGGCACTGACCACCTTGCGGCGACAGCACTGGTCGGCCGCCTCAACAATGGAGGCACGGAACATGGTCCACTTGGACTCAATGTCCCCCACCTCCTCCGGGACATGGGTGAAGCTCTCCCGGAGGTGGGAGTTGAAGCCTTCGGCTGCGACCCAGCTCACACTGCACCCGACCCCTTTGGCCCCTCCTGCAGGTGGTGAGCCCACTGGAAGGGGGTCCCACGTTGTCTCTTCGGGCTATGCCCGGCCAGGCCCCATGGGCAAAGACCCGGCCACCAGGCACTCGCCAGCATGCCCCACCCCCCAGGACTGGTTCCAGGAGGAGGCCCCGGTGACCCGCGTCCAGGCAAGGGAGACCCAAGACCAAATTTCTCACTCATCATAAGGGGGTTTGTGGGCCTCCAGCTCCTTCAGCGTTTCCTGACTGGCCCAACAGACATTCTGTGGAGACCCCTGTCCCGCTGCATTCTGCAGAGTTTTTACAGCCTGGGCATGGATTTTAACTTGTTTTTAATGAAAACACAACTAATGAACCTCTCTTCCTAGCCTGATTTTTATAAGAGTGTTTTTAAGGCCTGGACTCTTTTAAAAAAAGAAAGTAAAGACCAGGCAGAATCCCTCCACTGGTTGCTCCAGTAGCCGGTTCAGTGGGGAACCCGGTTGGACCTTCCCAGCTGGGCAGGAGAGAACATGCTAACCTGTCTCCAGACCGCAAAGATCACCACGCTGGGCCAAGTGGTGGAGGAGACAGGGCCCAACCTTGACAACCCCGCAGGACTAGCTGCTCGGCTGGGACTAAAATCAGAAAGGAAGCAGAGACTCACTGAACATGATCGCCTGCTTTTAAACTCTCCACAGACTGCAATCGAAGAAGACCCTTTCCCTGCAATACTCCTGGCACCAGATCTCAAAGGTTGTTCGGGGCCTTTGTTGGACAACACCCATCCCGTTTTACTGGACAGTGCCACCGGGAGAACGCTATACAAACTATTGGTAAAAGTAATAAACAGGGACAATTTGCACGATAGACACGACACCCCATGGAGAGAACATCTGAATTTACCGCCGTCATGCAAACCAGAGTTGAGGTCTTTTGACAAACCTCCACTCTCAAAGAAACACGCGGACCTCCACTGGAGAGTTCTCCATGGAGCAGTGGCAGTGAATGCTTTCCTATCCACCATCAACACATCAGCAGACACCGCCTGTCCGTTCTGTGGTGAAAGAGAAACTGTTTTTCACTGCTTTTATGAGTGTCATCACCTTTTACCTCTGTTCTGGTTCCTGCAAACAGTTAACAATTGTGGAGAGTTTTTTAGCAAAGGTTTTTTTATTTTTTGTTTTAAATACAGGCGTGAATGCAAACACAAATGCCAGCTTTTAAACTTTGTTTTAGGGCAGGCAAAGATGGCGATCTATTTTAGCAGAAGACAAATGACTAATGGCGGTGTCAAGGTTGAACCGATCAAAATCTGTGTGAAAATGATCCAAGCCAGACTACTGATCAATTTTAACTTTTATCATAGAAACAATGACCTAGACTGGTTCCAACAGGTTTGGGGTTTCAAACAGGTCCTCTGCAACATTTCAGATAACTCCTTACAGTACGGAGACGTCCTCTTACAAATGTAAATATTTGCCTGTGTATTTATTTTATTTAAAATTTTCTATTTATTTAATTATTTATTTATTCACTTATTTATCTATTTATGCATTATCAAATCTTTTTCGAAAAGTGGTTATGTATTTACCTTGCCTTTTTTGAGAGAAATGGCAAATAAAGTCGTTTTAAAAATTAATCAAATATCTTTCTCTCTCTCTCTCTCTCTCTCTCTCTCTCTCTCTCTCAGAGTGCATGCTGGGAGTCTGCTGAGAATCTGTGAATTTTGTGATTTTTCTCTCTCTTCACTGTATGGTTATATATATTGGTTTATTGTTGTTGACGGGGTGTTTTTTTTAGGGTGTTTTGCTGTAGTTTGGTGGAGGATTAACCGTGTTTGGAGGCAGAGATGGCATCTTCGGAGATGCCGTCTCTGTTAATCCAACAAGGAGTGCATCTTCAACCCGACCCGTTGGTGCCGGTAAAGGAAATTCTCCTGGCTGTGGGGGATCAGGTGGGACATATCAACCTCTCCTACACCTCCAGGTGGTGGTTTTTGTGAAAGAGGAGTGTTACGTAGCCGATCTGTTGGCGAGTGGAGTGAAGCTGAATGGCAAATATATACAGGTCTCCCCGCTTGCCATGCCGTCCACCCGGGTCACCATCTCTGGTGTTCCCCTGTTCATTCCCGATGAGGTGCTGGAGCAGGAGCTGCACTGCTTCAGGAAAATGGCGAGTGGGTTCAGGATGGTTAGTTTGGGCTGTAAAAGCGACAAGCTGAAGCATGTTCTGTCATTCAGGTGACAATGTTTTATGTTCCTGAACTATCCCTCACAGACTATAGATGTGTCCTTTAGGGTGAAGCACAGGGAGGGACTACATGGTGTATGCCAGTACGGGGAGCATGAAATGCTTTGAGTGTGGCAATGTGGGGCACAAGCGCGTCGCCTGTCCTCACAAGCCCGCTGATCAGCACATCTACACCGACGCGGTTTCAGGTGGCAGGGCAGTGGTGCCACTGTTCGGCTGGGCTGCTTGGCCGATCTGAGAGAGGCTGACACAGGAGAGGGTTCCAGCAGGCAGGAACAGGCACTGGTAGGAGAACCAAGAACTGAGACAACAGCAGGTGACAGTCTGGTTGTTTCTATGGCAGGAATGGGGGACATGGAAAGAATAGAGAGGATGCAGGCAGGAGCAGAGGAGGTTCAGGTAGGAGCAGATCAGTTCACTGGGCAAAATGGTTGGGGAGGGCAGGCAGCAGGATCTGACCTGGCTGCTGGTGTGCAGGTGATGTGTGAGCAGACAGGTATGACACAGAGGGGTGGTGAGGAAGAGGAGGGGATGGAGTATGAGTCAAACTTTGACTGTGTCTCTATATCAGACTCCCAATCACTGAGTGGAGACCTGTACACTCTAGAGGACATCAACAACTTCCTGAATGAAACCTTTGGGCAGTCTGTAAAGGTGATGGATTACTTCCCTGATCCTGAGAAGTTCCTGAAAAGTGCACTGACGTTGCAGAAGGTTGTTGGTGTTGACAACCTTGATGAAAGGAAACATTTTTGTCTGAAAAAAACATGACTGTTCTCAGAAAGATTCTCAAGAAAAAAACAGGAAAAGGGTCCAGAATGATAAGAACTCCAAAATAGGACACTGATGATGATGATGATGATGATGATGAAGATGTACATCTGGTTCTTCTCACTACCCACACAACTGTTCCAGTCCATCTTTCTAAGGTGGCATCGTTAAACATCAACGGAGGAAGAGATCAACAGAAGAGACTGCTGGTGTCAGACATGGTGTCCCAGAAGAAGCTGGATGTCCTCTTCTTACAGGAAACACACACTGATAGAGACAGTGAGGTGGATTAGGGTCTGTGGTGGGCAGGCAGGTACAGACTGTCTCACGGCACCAACCTGTCTGCAGGTGTAGCCATGCTTTTCGCTTCAAGGTTGAGAGTCACTTCTTCCACAGAGTGTTAGTGGTCGGAGCGGAGATCCAGGAGGTGGGGAAAGCACATATCAGATCTTTCTGTCAGCAGTACACCAATCATTCACTACTATTTTACTTAAGAACAGGAGGCCTGTGGTGTTGCAGTGCACAGATTACAAACTTCTTTCGAAAGTGCTTGCAAACAGGTTGAAGAACTTTCTGGACTTGGTCGTCCACAGAGACCAGTCATACTGTGTGCTGGACAGGTCCATTATGGACAATCTGTTTTTGATGAGGGACCTGTTGGACATTTGTAAACTGTATAATATTGATGTTGGGGTGGTTTCTTTAGATCAGGAGAAGGCATTTGACAGGGTTGATTACAGTTTTCTTTTTTCCACTTTGAGGGCTTTTGGGTTTGGTGATGTATTTTTGTCACTGTTGGGATTGTTGTACAGAGATGCTTGTTGTTTGGTGAAAGTGGGTGGTGGCTGAGCTGCCTGGTCAAAATTGATTGCCTTGGCCCTTTGGCACAGACTGACAGTCTTACCACTACCAGGAGGTGTGATCCAGGAAATATAGAGGACAATTGTGGACTTTTTTTGGTCGGGGCAGCACTGGCTAAGGTCAGCAGTGCTTTACCGTGTGCAGTGCAGTACAGGAGGGAGGAAAGGGACTAGTGCCACAAGGCTGCGTGCTGAGCCCGTTCCTGTACTCTCTCTTCACCCATGACTGCAGGCCTAAGTATGGATCCAACTCCATCGTGAAGTTTGCAGATGACACCACGGTGATCGGACTCATTACTAACAACGATGAGTCAGACTACAGAGCAGAGGTCCAGCACCTAGCTGCCTGGTGCGCCGACAATAACCTACTCCTCAACACCAGCAAAACCAAGGAGCTCATTGTGGATTACAGGAAGGAGAAGGGACACACACACACCCCTATCCACATCAATGGCATGGCTGTTGAATGTGTCTCAAGCTTCAAGTTCCTGGGAACCCACATCTCTGACAACCTGTCATGGACAACTAACACCTCCAGCTTGGTTAAGAAGGCTCACCGACGGCTCTTCTTCCTGAGGACACTGAAGAAGAACCGCTTATCCGCCAATATCCTGAGTAACTTTTACCGCTGTGCGATTGAGAGCATCCTGACCAGCTGTATTACAGTGTGGTTTGGGAACTGCTCTGTTGCTGACCGGAAAGCACTACAGAGGGTGGTGAAAACTGCCCAACGCATCACAGGGATCCCACTACCTTCCATCGAGGATGCTCACAGGAAGCGGTGCCTACGCAGGGCTCATAGCATCCTGAAGGACCCCTCGCACCCCAACCATAGACTCTTCCAGCTCCTCCCCTCCGGAAAGCGCTTTAGGAGCCTTCAGACTAAAACCAGCAGGTTTAGGAACAGTTTCTTCCCTGCAGCTGTTCCCCTGCTGAACTCTACTCCCCGCTGAACCCCCATGTCCCCCCCCACTGCGCCACTACTCTTGCCCCCTACCATGCCCCCCCCTTCATGCTACCACTACCTCCATGACCCGTCTCTCTTCACCTCTCCATCTCTCCCAATGTATATATTGTCAATACTGTATATCTCTGTGTATAGTTCATCGGTACATATCTTGACTGTATACTTGTCTATAGCACATCTGTTTATACCTCCACATGTTCATATTCCCAAGATGTAATATATGTAATATATCTATATAATCCACTATAACCATACTGTATACACTGTATACACTGTATATACAGCTTGCTGCACCTTGCACTTCTGATTAGATGCTAAACGGCATTTCGTTACCTGTATTTATACATGTGTAATGATAATAAAGTTGAATCTAATCTAATCTAATCTAATCTAGTGGACATTGCCTCTCGGGTCACAGCTTTCAGACTTCAGACAGCTCAGAGACTGCTCTACAGTTTTGGCCTGCCATGGACAGATGCCTGCCTGCCTGCTGCCGAGGAGGGCCGGACGACTGGGCTACAACAAACATCTCTTCCTGCTTCAGCCTCAGTGTATGGATCTGACTGGTCCCTTCTACCAGTCGGTGCTGCAGGCATGGCACACAAATCTGTGTCGATGCCAGGGATGTGGATTTTCAAGGAGCCACTGCTGGGGAACAGCTTCATTTCCTCCCAGGTCCTATCTTCTGAGGTCCAAACTGCAGGGGGCTGGAATTGTAAAGCTGGGCCATCTGCTGAAGACCTCCCTTCCTCACCTTGCTGACCTGCTCAGCATCAGGTCCTGCTGGCTGCTGCTCCGGCTGGTAGAAAAGGTATGTGCTTCCCTGCTGGGGGCCCTCAGGGCATTTGCTGTGGACTCTTCTGACCTTTGGGACAATGACTGTGAGTATGTCTTTCCCTCCTTGACTGTCTGTCCAGCTGTGGTACAATGGCAACCTGAGGAGGGTCGCCCGCTGTCTCTGAGGACAGTATGGACAGATTTTGAGACTGTTGGGAAGAAGGAGCTATATCTCGTCAGCGTAAAGGTTGCAAACCTGCACTCCCTGGCTGGGGTAAAGGCGTTGAGCTGGACTGAGTTTTTTGGCGGGGGATCTTTCCCGGGGGTCTGTTGGCGGTCCCTGTATAAGCCTCCTGTTGATGCAGACAGGAGACCTGTAGTGGAGGATTGTGCATGGGACCATAACTACAATCAGATATCGTACACCTTGATCCTAGCATGGGGGACGGCTGCCCTTTCTGTTTAGAGTCAGAGACAGTTTACCACCTGTTTGTCCAGTGTTCCTGGACAAACAGGAGCTGTTGGCTGGAGAAGCTGTTCAGACAGCTGTGGTGGTTCAGTGGCCTAGGTGAAAGGTTCTCCTACAGCTTGTTCATCTTCGATCCACATTACTGTGCTCGGAGGAAAGCTGTACACCAGCTTGTTAATTTTATTTCGGGGACAGCTAAGCTGGAAAACCAGAAAGAACAGGGTCAGAGGTCAGGGGTCAGAGGACGTGGTGTTCATGATGGCTGGCCTGGTGGCATCTCGGCTGGGGGGTGGAGTTTGGTTTTTACAAACTGACTGAATAAACAGAGGTGTTTTGAAACATTTGGGGAGTTGTTTTTTTCATTTTTGTGCTGTTTAAAAAAAGAGAAGGAATGTAAATAGGTAATAAAGGTTATTTTTAAAACTCAAATTCTCTCTCTCTCTCTCTTTCTCTCTTTCTTTCGCTCTCTGTGTAACTACCTACAGCTAATGCTGACTCCCTAGCGTTGCTTTGTCCTTCGGCCCCAGTGACCCCCTCAGTTTTATATCTACATTATCAGAATGACAACCGGCAGCTAATGCATTTCCATTTATGATGAATGCGCTTTGCTCTCTGCCCTTCCCTTTGGCACCATCTCCCTTTTTCCTCTTCCTTCACCATCAGCATTAGCATCCGGCAGTACGAGCCTGGTCCTGTTTGAGGTTTCTTCCTGTTAAAAGGGACTTTTTTGTGCCAGTGTTGCTCTGGGTTTCTATAAAGTGGAGACACTCTTAAAGTGTAACAAGCACTTTACTGTATAAATAAAGTTGAATTTAACTATTTTGAGTGAGGGTTGTGGGATGTATTGGAGTCCACCCTAGTGGCCTCCTGCTGTTAGGTAAAACAGATGATCAGTCCATCACAGGGCAGCGTCTGAGGATTTACAATGATTGCTTTTTTAAATTAATTATTTTTTATTCATGATGTCTGGGCTTGAATAACAACAAAATGCTTTGATTTTTGCAGTAATATAAATGTTTAACATCGTTAAAAAGCTGATTTTGAGTTATTTCAGGAGAACTGCAGAGAAAAAAATTATGTTTTGGGTCTGTCTGTTTATCCTCCAGGCCTTAAATGAGGTGTGAAGCTTTAAAGTTGACATTGGTGCAGCATATCAGGGCCAGAGTTCTTCATCCATCAACTATGCATTTTTTTAAAGAATGACTTGTCTGAATCGGTGGTGGTGGGGGCGGGGTATAGACCAGCTGAGAGCCACCGGTGCCGTTTCCGCACTCTGTGTTTGGGCTGCCACAACCTAACGCCTGGTTAACGGTGATGGAGAGAATGCGGTAATCTATTGGCTGCAGGCTTAGTAAGTTTCAGTCCATTGGCAAGCTCGACAGAAAGAGAGAGAGAGAGAGAGAGAGGGAGAGAGAGAGAGGTTTCTCTATCACTAATCTTGTCCGCGGAAGACACTCGCTCTATGAGAGCAATTAGATTCAGCACCGTTTCAGGAGCCTCTGCAATGACTCACTGAAACATCGTCTGTGCTGATAAAGCCGCATCTCTGTTTTCTCCCACCGCGCACACACACTCACACACATATCCATACTCAACACACACACACACACACACACACACACACACACACACACAGGCGCTGAGACACTCGCAGTTGGGCTGCCTTGTGTCGGGACTGCGCTTCTGACTTTGGATTTGCAGCGCAGCGAGGATGGACTTTGTTGCTTCCCGTCCTCCGTTTTTCTTCATGTGGCGCGTGTATGTCGCCTGATACTTTGAATCCAGAGAAAGAGTGAGGACTCCACAGAAGCTGAGGTAAGTGATGCTGAGGTTTACAGCTTTCTAACCCTTGAAGACTAACCATTCGGAGACAGAAGCCGCGCGTGTTCTGACGCTGACCTGCCGCTCATCCGGACAGTCGGACCGGACCGACGCATTCCGCTTACTGTTCAACTCAACTGTATTTTTTTTTTTTTTTTTGACGGAACAAATTGCGGTGGAAATGAGTACAGAGAAATGAAACCGCGCAGCAACTGCGGCTAATTGTTCCGCTTGTACTTGTTAAATTCGTGATGCACCGACTAGGACGATCAGCGGTGAATGTCAGAAACAACGCAGTTTATGCTGTGTTGCGCGTAATCGTTGCGCGCAGACAGGTGATTTATTTCATATGTGTTTAAAGCTGAACATGAAGGTTAACCTTAACGATTTGCGGGCTGCGGATAGATTGTCTGAAAATGGCAGCGCGTTCACACCATTTTCACACCTTTAATTCCACAACTCTTGTTCTTTTCCCACAACGAGTTGCAGGAGCATCCTCCCCTCCTCCCCTCTTCTTCTTCTACTCTGCGCACATCTTCCCAAGCAGCCACAAGGTGGTGGTGTGGATATCTGGGGGAAAAAAAAAACAAAAAAAAAAAAAAAAAAACGGGTAGTGCGTGTATGTGTGTGTATATATAAAATGCCTTTTTTTTGCCTGTTCATTTGATGGCATGCTGTTTATGCTTAGGGCCCGCTGGTGTAACACAGGATGACCCTGTGTGTGTGTGTGTGCGGGATGTTGCGTCTGCTTCCAGATAGAATTATTATTTTCCGAGTGGCCTTCTGAGCGAGTCTGGCTCCCATGGGAGAACAGTGAGTGCTAAAGTGGAACGTGTCGGTCAACATACTGAGCAAAGCTGTTAAATGTGCAGGCAGCAGTCAGATTTGACACAGAATATTTCAAATAAATAAATAAAAGGAAACGTCTTTTTTCCCAGACTGGAACTGTCTGTCGTTGATGATCCTGTACGTTTGTACCTAATCATAAATGTGCATATTCCAGGTCAAACTTTTTCAATCATCTCCTCTGGGATGTGGGTTCTCAACCGGTGTGCACGAACAGTGCTCTGAAAGTTTACCTTCCGTGCGCACCATAATCCAGTCCTGGATGTTCCAAATAACATCTTGACAAATCATCCTAACGTCAGACAAATGCAGGCCACTGTTTGTGTACACGTAGCCACTGTAAAGGTGTTTTCACACCACTTCCCTCATATTTTTGTGCAAATTACGTGGTTTTACTCCACTCCATATATCATTGTATTCATTTCCCAGCAGGCCCTTCCAGCGGAAAAGGGCAGAAAATACAATTAAGCACTTATTCGAAGCAAACAAACATGTTTCACCGACAGGTACAACAGCAGGAGCCGTATGGATTTGTCTCTGATACATTCGATGTAAGTGGAGCTCCAGGAGGCGCCAAAGACAGATCAGCTCTCAGTGTGACATCCTGTTGTTTGTTGACCTTTGCACACGCCCATTATTACACTGTTGTCGTCGCAGCATCCTCACGCGCAACATGCGTGTTGTGTTTGGTTAATTTTTCTGCTTTCCTTCAAGACTCTCTGCCCCAAAGGTGCGCCACAGTTCTCCCTGAACTCTGACATGCTCAGATGTCTGCTTTGTGATGATTTAGCTGTTTATTCATAGTGGGGCCTCTTGTCTGCCACTTGGGATAGGCTTTTGCCCCCTTCAGAGAATTCAATAGATTTTTAGTCCCCTTCAGGATTCTGCTGACATTTGGGGCTGCGTCGTGTTAGGGGAAAGAAGAAGAAGAAAAAAAAATTGCAATGTTTCTAAATATTTTGTTTGAAGATTAAAGGAAAAATTGGTTCACGATTTAATAAATTCCAACCAAAACTTCACGCCAGCACAAACAGTGGAATCTTGGTATTGATGAAATCTGAAAGGTGTCCCAGGATTCCCACCTTGCTGTTGTACATAAATGCAGCCCATTTCAGCTACTTATCAGGTGCCATTTAATAGCCATAGTAGTGCGTACAGATCTGGAAAAGGTTGCAGGCCTACATATGTGCTTTTTCACAGTAACAAAGAGAAAACAAACACTTTTTTATAATCTGTGCTCTCAGGTACAGTGGAATGCTAGAGCGGAATGCAGAATTAACTGGTAATTGCTCTGTTTGCCTTATGTGATTTAATAAATGCATCATGAAGTTCTGAAAAGACTTAAAACTCAATAATGATGAAAAACCAGGATAACGCACAGAAGCTTGGACGGGAGGAATGGGAAGTTTTGTCACCCGCTGTGCTAAGGTTACTCTTTGATGGGTTTGGTGAGAACAGGCTCAGAGAACCTTCTGGAAAAAAACATTAATATTTTGGCAGCTCTTTATTGTCAGCCAATCTTTGCGCAGTTAATAAATCAGAATGACATTTACAAGAATGTAGCAGGGGGATTGATGGACGTATGTCAGTTATTGAGAGGTTCTCAAGCCAAACGATGACGAGGCGGAAATGCTGTCTAAACATACACACACACACACACACACACACACACACAAACTGAACTCCTGGTACATCAGGTAGAACTGAACTGAAATGGTTCTTTTGGTTACATGTCACAGCTTTAAAAAACAAACAAACATATATTTAAGGTTTTTTTAAAACATTCATCAAAAGCATCATTGTTCATCAAGGCATCACAATGTTGACCGTAAAAGGTGTTAAAATTTGAGATGGTTTAATGGTAAGAAATCCATCCAGAAGCCTTCCCAGTGTCCCTTTTCTCTGTCTAAATTGAACTCACAGTCAACACTTACCCAGAGTTACATAAATCTTGGTTACTCGTGGTACAAGCAATCCGAAATTGAATTAAAATACTTTTTGTGAAAGCTTCCCAAAGCTTTTCTATTCCTGGATGAACTTTGGTCCTGATGATTTAAATGAAGTTAGTAAAAATGGACAGAGATAGGACTTTGTTTTTATGGTTTCATTATAGCATCATTTACTATCGTCCTAAGTGTTAAGATATAAATATTACCGCATGTCAGATGAAATTGGTGAAATTTTCGAGATTGGTTAAAATAATTATTCTGAAGTTCTGACCAAGTTTGCTCCAACGATTCCGGTGTTGCTGTTGCTTGGGGTCCAATTTTTTTGCTAAACTGAATGTAAAACCAAAGGATGCCTGATGCTAACTCCCGTCTATCTGCTGTTGGGATGTTATCTTTTTGGGATAACCTTTAGTTTTGCTGCCTGTTTAATCAAGACCACACATTTCCCATTTTTTAACCTTTGCAAATACATTCCAACAAAGGAAGCCTGGCTTCTTTATTGTTTTTTTTTTTTTTTTTTTTTAATAAAGGAAGTAAAGTAAAATTAAAAAAAAAGTCAGAATTCTTTGTGGCTGAATATTTCACGCTTTGGCCTCCAGCCTCGACCTTTTGCATACGGGATGAGTTCAAAACCTATGTGAAAAATGTCATTTTGTTCACTTTTCATTTTTTTTTTCCTGATAACTGATGTTTCTGCATCAGGGAGAAGTTGGAACTGAAAAAAAAAGAGTGATTGTGGAAAACGCCATTTGTGTAAGGAGAAGAGGTTCTTCTACTCAAAACTGCTAATAGTCAGCAGCAGGTTGGAATTGTTGCCAACTAAAACACAAATAAATCCTGTAATTTTTCAAATGAATGTGTTTTTTTGTTTTGTTTTGTTTTTTTTTTACCCGATGTCATTCCTGAAAGAGATAGATGTAACACTCTTGGCTGTTGACATGGAAACTGACAAAAGTAGTTGTGTAAAGAAGGCAGAAGCAAATCTCTGAGAGCGATTCGATGCTATTCCACCTAGTTTCACACCCAGCATTCACACATGGGAACGTTGTTGGATTGGTGGAATTCCAGCCCAGGCAAGATGTGTGTGTGTGTGTGTGTGTGTGTGTGTGTGTGTGTATGTTTGTGGGTGGGGGAGGGGCTCTGAAACACTTTGTCAGCATAATGATGTCTTCAACTGCTGCCATAATGTATTATATAAGCTCTATGATTACAGAATGATAATGATTTCCTTTTTTTTCTCATCAACTCTGAAAGTTTGATTACTTACATCCCTGCAGAGTTCATGGCTGTCTGCCTTTGGTATGCCGTTGCTTTCTAGACATGCACACCATGCATCTTAAACAGACGTTATTCTCTGATGTCTGTGTTGGTTCTCATTCATTCAGGTCATTGTTATCCAAGGCTGCATCTCTGCAAGCAACCAGACTTGGTTAAGTTCTTGCAGACGTTTCACCTCTTCTCGAAAAGGCTTCAGCTGGAGTCCTGAGGAAGTGGCTTGTCTGTGTTGGTGAAGAGGTTGTTTAGTATCTTTGATGTATAATTCCGTGCATTGTTCTTGGCATTCTATGGCATAGACAATATTGCTTTGCTTGTGTCTTGTTCTTCGAGTGTAGCAGTTTTCGTCTTAGTGTGTTGGAGAGTTTGAAGTGTACTAGAATGTTTTGAAAGCTACCCTGAGATGTTCCTGTTGCTCCTTCTTCCCTTGAGTTCTGGTAGGTATCTCCTTGGCCCTGTGTTTTAACGTTTTGTTCCAGTGGGTGGTGTGAGTCAAATCAGAATCCTTACTGCACAGTCTTAGAAGGTCCAACTGTCTTCTGTTTCATCTTCTCTGGTGAACTGGATTTATTTTTTTGTATTGCTGAAGTGTGTTGAGAAAGCTTCTTGACTCTGGTGATGTCAGTATAAACCAGCGGCTGGGGATGGTTCCTGGAAAGTATGAGAGGGCTGTGTTTTCAACTTCTTCTTCCAGAGACTGGCAACTTTATTCTCATCAGTAACAAATCATCCACTTTAGCTCGTGCTGCCGTTTTGCGTTGAATTATACTCTGTACCTCTAAAAAAAGGATACAGTGAGAGAATATTTTTGCAGTGTTTCAATTCTGACTCCACCAAGGTTTGGATTACGATACAAAGTACAGGCAGACAAAAGAAAATATGGCAGTTTATTGTGATTTACGCCAATGCAACAATGCTCATAATTGCATCTGCATCAGGTTACATCTAATTCACTCGAAATATGAACTGAATTTGCGTCGTCACGTTATGTCATCTCAGTATCATAATATAGGCTGTATTGGCCTAGGGGTATTGGCCTTGAGGCTGCGGGGGGAAAACAAAAGCCTCCAAATGAAACCTTTCAGTCCTCATGCTGGCTTCAAAGCGAGCAAATACATCATGAAATATTGGTTTGTGTAGCTAATTATCAGAAGCGATGACTCTGTTTCTATGACATTTTACAGCAACAAGGAAGGGGGGTGCCGCACGCCGACAGGATCAGTTTTATCATAATTGAAATTCAAATGACAGAGTGCATCTTCATTGAAATTCAGAAGTATTATCTGCCATAATCATTAAGACTGGGAACAATGCTCCGGATGTGCCATGCGCTAGCACTGAGTTAAACCACACGTTCCCCTTTGCATTCGGCTCGAAGTGCGTCAACTTTATCATAAATGGTGGGTTATTTGTGTATGCATTTTATTCCAGACATTTCTATAATAACATAACAGAATGGTACACATGATGTGTATGACACAGTATTTAGCGGTGATCTTGCGTGACTGCAAGTTTTTTACCGTGACCATCGCAAACTGCTCATACAAGGTCTTTGGTGTGGCTGCAATCCCCTCTAATCCACGAGGTACTGTGGAGATTAGATTAGATTTTGCTAGTATGATCATCTCTTTCTTTCTACCTCTATCTATAAAATGTATATATGTAAGTTACATATTCCTCTTAATGGAAAGGATTTCACTCTTAGAACTTTGATGGATTCCACTCAATTAGAGATTGTTATTACAACTATCTTACTTCTGGCTAGAAATCATCCAAAATTTATCTCTTTGTTGATGTCAACATGTGAGTTCTGTTTCCGCTCAGCATAATCAGTATAGCACTCATAGCTAAATTAGCGATCGTTAACCCATGCAATAGATGGAAAAGTCAATACTCTGAAACAAACAGAGCAGAAGTGTGGAAATTATTCCCTCTCTCTAAGCCACAGACATGTTTTCTTTTCCATCATGGTTTTGCATGTAGGAGGATAAAGTCATCATCACGTGGTGGAGGAAGTTACGTCTGTGCGACGGTATTCCCAGCTGAGGAATAAAACGTCTGCGCATTACATTGCAGGGAACCGTGATTGGCATGTAGGTTTGGATAATTTGCGTGTGGAACTAATCAGGGAAGCCCAGACTTCCCTCTCCCCAGCTACTTCGTCCAACTCTTCCAGGGGGATTCCAAGGCATTCCCAGGCCAGCCGAGAGACATAGTCTCTCTAGTGTGTCCTGGGTCTTCCCGGGGGCCTTCTACTGGAGGGACATGCCCTGAACGCCTCACCAGGGAGGCGTCCGGGAGTCATCCTGACTAGATGCCCAAGCCACCTCATCTGGCTCCTCTAGACGCGGAGGAGCAGCGGCTCTACTCCGAGCTCTAGTATGATAATCTCTTTCTTTCTACCTCTATCTATAAAATGTATATTCAGAGTAGAGCCGCTGCTCCTCCACGTTGAGAGGAGCTTGGGCAGCTAGTCAGGATGTCAAGATATTCCAGGATGCCTGCTGACTGACCTCAGGTGTCACACCCACCCCCAGACAGACCAGCATTCAGCCTGTCAGAAAAGGATACTGCGAAACCTCCAGCGGTGTTATACAGGGATCTTGGTTCAGCTTCATCATCCATTCAGACAAGTTCATTAACAGGTAACAAAAAAAAAAAAGCTACATGCTACAGCAAAGGTTAGCCCAAGGTCAGTCGATTGAACTCTGAGTGGCTGCTGTCTGCGGTCCCAGGCAATGATGTTATCTGGCCTGATGTCTGTGTGAACATTCTACATGAACCCAGATGGCGAAGGTCTGCAGCCACCGTTGGAGTAATGGATCTAATCTGCCATGAGAAGGCCCTTTCATCCACCCTCTACACACTCTCACAGGATGGTTTAATAGAAGCCACAGTAATATCTTGAAAATCCTGTCATTGTAGGAGACTTAGCCAAACTCTGATTCCTTATGAGTTATAAAAAACAAGAAAGCAGCGTGTCTTTAAAACAACTTCAGTTTTGGTGTAACTATAACAGCTTTTAGGATGATCAAAACTGCCAGCACCAATGGTGTTGTGCTACTATACGACTTCCATCCGTGATTTGTCATTCAACGTCTGTAATTTAGCAAATATATCATCCGATTATATTACAAGCGAGGCATTCCAGATTAGCACGACTCCACACTGTTCTTTTGAAAGTGTGATGTGCCTTAGGAAGAAAAAATTATATATATAGATATATATATCTATATATATATATAGACTGGAGCAGGATTCTGAGTGTCTCCACTGAAAACTTTGAAATTGAGTTACTAACAGGAATTTGTGAAATACTTTTCTTTTGCTGCTCTGTTTCCAGGTTGTATTTACTGCAAGATGCATTTTCCCTTCCCTTACAACTCGGCTACCGAAACAGACCTTTATTGCCCCTGTTTCTACCGCTTGTCAGCAGGCGTTACCAGCTGTTGCTGTGGAAACACAGCTGCGAGGGCTCAGACGAACCCAAGGGTTGAACGGCAACCTTTGCTCGAGGGCCGCTTTTATTGACTGACACATTAGTGGAAGGTTTCTCCAACAACTTTGTTAACTATAATTGAAATTACAAAAAGTCACATGTAGTTTAAGAAAGTAGGTCATTTGTCAGTTATTACTGAGTTAAAAAAATTGGTATAATGATGAATCACTCAAAATGGATGGCATAGCTATGGTACGTGCACACTCACACATCTTAAATGGTTCAGGTTCATATTGTGGCAAAGGAAATCTTATAAGATGCAGCCATAGGGTGCTGCTGCACTGCTTGTCTCTCTCTCTCTTTCTCTCTCTCTCTCTCTCTCAATTCGACAATTTCCTGAAAAAAAAAAAATCAAGCTAGGTCAATCACCTAGCAAAGTTGATTTGCGGTTAGATTGTTAAACTTTGCAGCTGTGATGCTAAAACAAACTTTATAGTCATATTTATTGTTGTCTTGTAACAATATTAATCTGATCTATTTGATCTCTCACCGGTAAAACTAGTTCCTGGCATCAACATTGTAGGACTCGTTTCATTTGAATATTCGGCCTGGAAAGATTGGCATGTACTTTGACCGGATGAACGGAATTCCACTGATTTATTCATTTGGTGTGGTCATTTATATTTGATTTCAGAGAGGTGGTGGGGGGTAGGGGATCAGTGCTGGCCGGCATGTAAGGCATGAGATTTTCTTCTGCCAAACCACTCAAGATAAAAATAACAGGGAAAAAAATAAGGGTTTCAGAAACGTTCTTTGATCTGAGGGTGGTGAAATGAAGTGAAAGCTCCAACAGGATAAAACAAAAAAGAACTCCTGGATGTGCTTGATTGAAATAAGTCACTTCTAGGTTCAAATTTTTCACCAGTTTATAAGGCTGTAACAGACCACCTTTCTTTTTTTTCAGGTAACCCGACCCGTCAGACGTTTTTGGACAGTACTTAAAGGCTGCCTGTGTCCGTGCAGGCTCTCAGAATGGAGAGCTCTGGGAAGATACCTTTTTCTGATCAAGGCTCTTTCTGTCAGCTCACAGCCTGAAGAGGAGCGGAGAGGATCTCGAGTGGAGGCCCAGTGGTGCGAAACGCTGGACTGTAACCAGGCACAGGTTCAGCACGGGAGGAGCATGCTGGCTTCTGGAGGCCTGTTATGGATGTGCCTCTCCATGGCCAAGGCCAACTTCCTGTTCTGGATGGGAGCGGTGTCCCTTTGTGTGGCCGTTGTTCACGCCCAGCAACACCCTGTCATCACCACTAATTATGGGAAATTACGAGGCGTGAAGGTTACATTGCCCAATGAGATCTTGGGCCCAGTGGAGCAATATTTGGGGATTCCGTACGCGCTGGCCCCGACTGGAGAGCGGCGGTTCCAGCCACCGGAGCCACCCATGTCCTGGCCGGGCATCAGGAATGCTACCCAGTTTCCTCCGGTGTGTCCTCAGTTCTTGGAGGATCGCTTTTTACTGAACGACATGCTACCTGTGTGGTTCACCGCCAGCTTGGATACAGTGGTGACCTATGTGCAGGAGCAGAGTGAGGACTGCCTTTACCTAAACATCTACGTCCCCACAGAGGACGGTAAGTCAATCGATTGTCTCTGACATATTCCTTTTGTTTTCTTTGGTGTTTTGGACCTGACTGCTCTGGGTTCTCTCATGATTCAGTCACTCCTAACCAGCATATCAGCCCTGGAAGGCCTTTTTATTGCATTTCTGCTTTCCTTCAAAGTAAAAAGAATACGTTAAAGTCAGAGATGACTGGAGAGCTCAACATGGTAATGGTGGTAACAACAGCTGGTAAGACCTGCATGAATAAACAAAAACAAACACTCTCTTTGCTTAATAAGTACCATTATTTTGATGTCCTGGCCTAAATAACCTTAAAATGTCACCACTTACACCAGGCTTTTGGAAAGAGCAGATTATATTTTAGAGATTCCAGGTATCTACAAGATGTCGGGAGCTGAATATAGTAAACAGACTTACTGGTTTTCAGCTTGGCTAATTGTTGCTGCGTGCTTGAATTCCCTGGATGCAGCTGTATGGATTTTAAAAATATGCAAAGGCTACATTCATTCAGTGATGCTCGGGTGAACTCAGATAATCTCCTTACTTCGTAGGTGTTCTAAATGAATTCCAGCCATCTGCGTCCCAAATGTGGTACAACTTTGAGCTTAATTAGAGCCTCGCTTGCTTTTCATAGCTTAGTCTTGGATTCCCTTTTTTTCTCCCAGATTCTGTTTAATTACCTAACTGGTACGTTGAAAACAGCGGAAAGACCCTCATCAGCGCCGACAGCTCTTTGAGTCCTTGTGACCTTTTGCTGCCATTGTCCGAGAGTGAGATAAAACAGCGAGGTCCTGTAGGCTCTCGGTTTATGTCAGAGTTTGAAATCTCATTCATAATGTTCTCCCCACTTTCACGCTTGAGCGAGCACTTACAATTTCAAGTATGCGTGACCCTCGGACCAAACGGGGCACTTTAGCCAACTAGGGCCGACAGCGACGACGGCCATCTACGGGCAGGCAGCTTGGCTGGAGGTCAGGGAAGAGCAGGCCAGCTGTTTTTGGAAGCAGCGCTGACAGTCTCAGGAAGGATAGAGAAGCACATTACCGCATGTGTCTGCTTGAGGTCCTTGACAGCTTTGTGCTAAATTTAGTCTGAGCTCTCTAGTTCATGATTAAAACAGGCAGGATTTGTTCCTTTTCTTTTTTCCCCCCTTGCCAAATGAGTCTGTCTCCAACCAAAGGTTATGTTCATTTGAAAAGAAATAAACATAACAAAATATGTGGACAATCCAATAGAAATTACATTTTTGTTTTTTGATGCTGACATCTTTAATAATACACCTTATTGTACAACCACATTAGCAGGAATTATACAGTCAATATTCAGTAAAAAAAAAAAAAAAAAAAAAAAAAAAAAAAAAAAAAAAAAAAACCTCTCTTCCTCTCTCTCTCTCTCTCTCCCCTCCTGTTGATATCTCTTTTTATTCTCTCTCCAAAACTCTGCACTGATAGTTGCACTTCTATTGGGTAGTTTATGACTGTAAGGTTGTATTTTTATGTGCATAGATCTCAATTACAGCTTGATTCTGTCTCTCACATGTAAGTCACGTCAGATAAAAGCTTCTGCTCTACACGCTCTACCTCTCATACTCTTGGATACTAAAATACAAAAAACACACACAAACAAAACGTATAACCACTGAGGGTTCATTTTGAGGAATTTTAAGATGATCTTAATTCTAAATGTTTAATTGATTAACTCTAAGTCTGTGAGTTGATATTAATGAAATCATCCGTTGTTAGAACACTCAAACGTAGACACATTTACCTTATAAATCCACTTAAATCTCCATAATTGCCAATAAATAACAAACCATCGCCACAGCTGAATGCTACATGGATGTCTAAAATGTCTGACGCCTGTCTTCATGTCATGATTTGTTGAAAAATAAGTAGAATATTCACAGTTCCTCTTTAGTGTACAGCTGTGTTTTTACATTGTGAGTGATCTGTGAAGCTGGAGTCACCAGAATTCACATGTTCTTCAACTAGTTAAAAGACAATCTAGCAGGCAATCGAGTTCTGTAGATTAGTGATTAAATTCTTTCCAAACACGTCCAATTTTTCATCCAAATCTTCCGGAAACCTGATCCCGTACATCAATATAGCGAACCTGTGTTTCTAAATGCTTTTAAATAGATTTTTTAAAGCATTATTGCAGGTGAGACTAAAGCTTTTTGGAAGGCACATCAAAATGTAGATAAAAACCAGCCAAAGTGGCGCAATGAAGGTTTTATGAAGGTTCTGTGTAAGATGAATGGAAATGAAGAAACAAAGATAAAGAAATAAAAAATAAAAGCCCCTAACAGTGTGAGCTCAGCATGGAGTGACGTGCTCATCCCTGGTCAAGTTGCTGTCCATCATTTTCTATCCCCGTGAGCTGGCCTTTTTTTAGAAATCTGAATGTAATGTCAAAATATCCAAGGCTCAGGGAGGGATTTATAGTTTTAACTGCGCCTCGAGTGGGCTGACAGATTAAGCGATGCCTCTTCTTTGTCATCCAAGTTGAAGTCAGAAGGAGGAGATCCGGCCCAGCTTGCACCGAGCATGCTCTGATCGCCGCATTGTCAGAAGCCTTTCAGATTTTCTGCTGACTGTATTAGCTTAGCCAACAAGGTGCTGGCTGTCTCGAGCCGAAATGCCCAAGAGCTCTTTTAATTTGGGAGAAAAAGAGGATGAAATTTGAAAGCTGAGAATAAGAGTCTATTTAGGAGTGTCTATGAAATGAATATTAAGGTAATAAAAAAGGGTTTTATCTGCCTCTACTGTACCTGCAGACTAACTGTGGAGGTGGAATGCAGCTATGATGAATTAATCAGGGTGACACCAGCTGCGGCGGTGCTTTTTTCCCTTTTTTTTTCTTTTAATTGCAGGTATTTCATGGGGCGCTTTTTGTTTTACCACTCAGCTTGAATGTAAAACCCATTCCGGCATTAAAGCTGCTTGTTACCTTCACTTGCCCTTCCGCAGACTCAAACAACAGCTTAATGTTGGAGCGGCTGCCGCGATTTATTCCGAGCTTCCAACCCAAAAAAAGACATTAGTCAGCTTTTCGAGCAAGCGAGAGCTTAAATTTAAATAGCAGCTCTTTGCACATGAAAGGACAGAGATAAAATAAGGCAAACCAAGGCAAACAGAGAGAAAGAGAGAGAATAGCTGTAGGCCTAAGACTATATTTCCTCTGCCGCTGCAGTTTAGTTTTATTTACTTACATCTTAGTGCCAGATGCATCTACTGGTTATGTAATTTTGGGAGATGCTGAGTCAGCTCTTTATTCAGTGGTGCCTCGCAGTGAAAATCCGCATTTTATTCAACCACAGACTCAGCTTTTCTTTCTTCCCCCCCCCCATTTCTGTAAAAACTCAAATTAGTAATGAAGATAAACTACCAATGATCCCTAATCCAGACATAGATTATAATATTTACACTTAAAATAATAACAGCAGTGCCATACTGTGTGTATTCCTGTTGAGTGAAATCCCCTCCAGTGGTGTAACAGGTGCATGCTGATTGATTTACAGATTTATGTTGGTGATTTACAGATGGAACAGCTTTAGAGAGGAACTTCCACCTTCAGTGAGGCGTGTGTCTGTTTTGACAGTTGTAGATGTGCCTGGAGAGAGCACATTCAGCTCAAACCCACCTTCATCCAGTTTGAAAACAGTGTTTGATGTGAGGGAGGTAATATTCTACCACATTGTCCTGTTAAGTAATCTGATTATTGCTCTTTGTCTGCCGGGAGATCAGCTCCAAGACGTTCCTTTCCTGCCACCAATGCTTATTCAGCATATCGTTTCTTCAGCTTTGTGTCATCATAGAAAATCTCCAAAGACAAGCTCACAAGTCCTTTAAAGTTCACGGCCAAGGTTGCACTGATGCATGTAAGAGAAGGAATATTGGCTTCCAACACTCTGGTTCTTCTGCTAGATACACGAAACCGACTCCGTATGCGATGAGCTGTGGCTCGGGAAGCACAAACCTGACGGCAGCGCTTCGATCTTTTAGCGCTCTTCTCAGCACTAAGTGACTTTTCAGAGCTTAGCTCGCCTCAGACAGGAGGCTCAACTCTATTTCTTCTACACAGGTTCGACGGAGAGAAAAAGAGAGAAAAAAGAGCTCGATGTGCCGTACCAGGGAAGCGGTGACAGTGCCATAAAAGAACCGAGATGAGACATGTGATGTCTATAATCTTCGGGAGATGCATCGCTTGACTTTTGTCTTTGATGTTACAAAGACGTCAAACACTGATATAGCTCAACGCGGGAAAAAAGGGTCACGCGCTTTTTCCACTACTCTATTTTCCGAACGTGACAAAACACTTCTCTCCCAGTGTCTTCTCCTGGTGGGCTCACTATCAAAACACAACTGCAATGGTCCCACTCCCCAAAGAAAGCAACACTGCAACAGCGACATAACACCGACATAATGATGCCCATGGCCACTATCCATTAACGATGCCTTGTGACTCATGTAAAGTAATGACTAGAATTTTGACTCAACGTGGTGGAGCCATGTTCTTATCCTTGATCACGGTAATCAAATATACTCAATCAGCTTGCGGTGGTGGTTCAGTTGATTGGATTCTGGCTGTCACAGTCATCCTATCAGCTTCGTGTAGTATTTGCACAGTGACGGTTTACATAAGCAGCAAGTGAAGAGAAAGCCCCTTTCATATATGCAGGGATGGCAAGATGGGGGTGGGGGGGGACTTGTGTGCTTGACGTTTTACACTCAAGCGCTCTCTATGTGTTTCACACGAGCCCTTAGATTGTTTTAGTATTGTAATAGCTACTAGCTGATTTGGATGCAAGCACTGACGGGGGAGACGACCAGAAGGTTAACCAGAATATTGGTCATCACTGTTAAGCAAGAGACAGAAGCATTGAAGGCACCAACAGATCCAAATTTCGGGTTTTCGAGAAGTCTTCCTCGTTTCCGTCGCTGGTATGTTTTGCCCGGATTGTCATCCTCCGTACAAATGATTTCTGGTGAGGCTGAAGGAATCAAAGAATCAAAGATTCAAGTGATATGAGATATGCTCATCTTTTGAAGCATAATTTCCAAGCCCATCCTTTTTTAATGGTTTCATTGCATCACCACTGATGGAGTGTCTGTATAAAAGATTCTGATCACAAGTTCTAAAAATACTGGCATCTGTAATAAAGAGCTCTCAGAGTATCTGAGGTTTTTAGAGTAACCCCTCGTTCCACCGGATGCGGTGCATCTCCAGCCATCCTGATTAGATTCCATTTAAGTCAATGCGTCAGTTTCCACTGGCTGCGGCTCCATGGCAGGGCTGGGGGCTCCCGTCACCCTCCTGAAAAATACGCATCGCTTCTATTTTGGAAGGACGGACGGAACATGCTGCAACAGTCTAGCACAAGGCATCGCGTGCGGCACAGGAAGTCGGGTGCGAAGAAAAAATAAAACATCTGGGAATTTGTCAAAAGGTCCGTTATTTAGAGCAATCTTTTTTTTATTTTTTTTTTTTTTTGTTATTACATGTATTAATGATCTTTTTCTTGTGCCGTTTTATCTCTTGTATGTGGGTGTGTGAAACAACATCACAAGTTAACCTATTGTTTGCATATCTTTGAATATATTAAATAAATAGCGTAAATAACCATCATTTACAAGAAATTATCTATTACACATTTTAGGAAAAACTAACAGAATTACCCATGGCAGAGTCACCAAAATTCTAAGAAAGGGGAAATTTTACTCCTCTAGAAACAAAGAGCGTCTTATCCTGTGGCTCGTTTCAAAAACTACTGGTACTGGTAATATCGCGCGGTCGTACGTGATTTCGCTGTCAGCGGTCTGTTGAAAAAGATCGCGCTAAATACGCGACCTTTTATTTTGACAATTTCCCGGATGTTTTATTGTCTCTTCGCACCTGACTTCCTGTGCCGCACGCGATGCTTTGTGCTAGTTTGTTGCGGCGTTCTCTGTCCGTCCAGACACATCCGGTGGAAACGCACGGACGGCAGAAATTAGGACGGACGGAGACGCACCGCATCCGGTGGAAACCCGGGGTTAGTCTGTAGAATGTGTCATGAGCAGAAACAGGAATTATTGTTATTACTGTTATCATTAGGTTATATGACAGCTGATGTTTTTCTGTTTGCTTGTTGTGGACAAAATAGCCCAAAAAGTCATTAACAGATTTTAATGAATTTTTTTAAAGAAATGTTGCTAATGGGCTGAGGAACAGTTGATTAAACTTTAGTGATCTTCTGGATTCCGGAGGGACGTTGACCTTTGGTCTTCCAAAGATCAAAGGCTTAAACCACCAAGGGGCTTTGATCATAAAGCAACCTCTATGAGCTGCTTGGTGGAGGTCTGAGCTCTCCAAGTGCTTTCCTAGTTTAACCATTATTGATAAATTGCATCTGAATTTATTTTACAATACAATAAAATATAATAATCGGAGGTAAATGTCTCACATTTGACTGAAGGGACGCTAAATGATCTAGAATACAATGACTCCACCTCTGCTGCTCTGTACTTAATTGGGGCGAAACATCAAAAAAAAAAAAAAAAAAGTTTTTCTTTGGTTACAATCATGATATCCATAACCATGACCATAATTCGTCTTAAGAGCCCAAGATGCCCTTCCAGCTGGGGATGGGGCTGGACCACCTACATGATGGTAATGCATCAATCAACCATTTAAAAACACACAACATAACCAGCCGGCTCTTATCGTCACTAGTTCAGTACTGAATCGGATCGGTTCAATCAACTGTAGTTTCCTTTTAGTCAAGAGGATGTGTGAAAGGTTAAAAAAATAAAAGATAGAAAATGAGTATAACCTCACTAATGGTTCCCCAGTGTTTCCTTTCCGTACTCACAGCAGAAATTAGAGCTTTGTGTACTGTAAGCATAGAGTGTCAACATCTGACCATATCGATCTGAATTTCACTTAAGATTGAAGCCTTGCACGAACAGAGATGGAGATAGAGCTCTTCTGCTTCTTTCTATTGCTAAACTAAAGTAACCACCAGGTGGACCATCCTCAGATCGGAACACAACCCCGGATGTGACAAAACCCCGGAGGTGGATATGGTGTTTGGACCTGTAATTGGTTGAGCTGTTTCGGCCACAATTGGGTGTTTTGGGCTGCTGTACCTATGGAGATAAATACAGACACATACTCTGTGTGCGTGTGTGTGTATGTGTGTGTGTGAGAGAGAGAGAATTTGGGCAAGTTGAACATGTAGATGCTCACGGTGGGTTACGCCGACATGGCACTAGTTAGTGTTTGTACAGCTTGCTCTCTCTCCCTTGCTAAAACATCCATCCATCGTCCTGGCAGTAACACCTGCTCAGTCCCCTTCTCCAACACTCCAACACAACTGCTGATACACAATGATATGAGTCAATGACACAGTTTAATGAATGTGGGATCTAAAAAATATCTCGCAACATGGTTACCATAGGCAGGCATTGATAAAATAAGAATCTTAATCTGAGTCTATGCAAACATAATTTAAAGATTATCTGTGTTGGAGCCCTGTAGACCTTGACCGGTGTGGGCCAGACCTAACAGATGGTTTCACACAGATGGTCACAGTGGATGCCATCGTTGTACCCTGGCACACTGACTGGCCACACTGACCCACTCTGTTGTTATTCAGCATCTTTAGATGTATTTGCATGGATGCTTTATGTGTCTGTTTCTCTCCTCTTTCTGTCCTTCCTCCTAGGGAGTGTTTGAGGACAGCTATTCAGATTATGTGGTCTAATTTCCCACCACTAGGATCTGTCAAAAGTCCATACACTAGACTTTCCCAAATACCAACAATGGCAAATATGGTGCATTTCGTAATTGCTCAACTGCTATCTTTATTGCAATATTAAGTGCTGAGTAATCAGATGTTGCTGCTTCGGTAGCTGCAAGTTTCTTGGCTACCGTTCTACTGTTCCACCCGGTGTAACTGTTCCTCCTTCTCACACCAAACTAAATTGTTTCTTTTTAAATGTCTCCCCTTATTCTACTTTTCTCCTCAACACCAGGAGGCCACACAAACAAGGCACAAGGCGCTGATTTCAACAATAATGATGGTGACAATGACGAAGGTATTTTTTAAAATTCTTTTTTCCCCCCATTTTTCGGTCCATGAGTTAGAAAGCCTGAGTCTTTTGCATGACTATTAAAGCCATTTAGTCTGCTTTGTTCAAAACTGCCCCTTCGTTGTTTTTGTTTTTTTACCTGCATAAAAATCTCTTTCCTCTTTGGAATCATGTAAAGATTTTTCCACCGGGCACATCTTAACAGGAAGGAGGTGCCCCCCAAAACTTTATTTTTTTCCCAATCCAATTTCAGCATCTCTGCATGCCATTTGCTCCTCTGGTGAATTAAATCTTTCAAACAATCACAAACCTCTTCTCCCTCTCTACATTTTCTTTTTTCCCCTCCTTCCTTTGCTCGGTGAAGCATGAGCACTAACCCGTATTGTTTTGACAAGGGAAATTTGTTCATCAGTGGTGCAGGGAAACAATGGCACTTTTTTTCTGTCCCTGCATGATAAAGATTTTAAATGATACCATTTTTCTCTTTTTAAACACCTGTTGGGTAATCAGTGGGGGCCGACAAATGACTGAAGGTGAAAAAGAAATGGTCGATTTTTTTCAGCTAAGGGCACTATTTGTCTTTCTGTGGGCAGTTGTCCTAGTGAACGCTGTGGAATTTTTGAATCATTTTATTTTACAGTTTATTGGCTGCCACTCTATAGAGGTTGCTATTTGGCATCATGCACACTGAGCCTTCCTCTGTGGGAATTAGTGCTGGCCAAGAGGGTCTATGTTTTGAAACCACGGTTAAAACAAAAAAAAAAAAAAACAAAACAAAAAAATAAATAAATAAATATATATATATATATATATATATATTTACGTTGAATATAGTTCTCCTTAAGATTTGTAATATCACTTCTGCAACAGAAATTGTGTGAATCTCAACTTTTTCCTGTGACTGCTTTCACAGGCCTCAAATCTGTGAAACATGACCCCAAACCTTTCACCATGACAGCTGAGTGAACCACAAATTGGGTTGGCTTCACAAGAAAAGGAGCTCTAAAGACACACACAAAGAAAAGGAGCTCTAAAGACACACACAGAAAGAAATGGAGCTCTAAAGACACAAAGCATTTTATTTTAACATTTACATCAAATAACTAAATATATCCTCATTTCCTGACTTTGGCCCTTTCCATCCTCTTTCCTGCTCCCACCTGCTCCTGCCCTCATTTATTTATCTTAATTACAGTCTTTTCTGTGCTCTGCTTCTCACCCCCCCATTTTTTTTTGTCTTGATTTTGAATCTTGAATTTTTGTTTTTGTCTTTGTGTCTAAAAAACCCCCCATCTATTTTCCAACTGTTGCTGGCACAAATGTGACCCACCGTTGCCCACTTTAGCTGATAATTGTCAGAGCTAAACATATTCAATTCAATTCAATTCAATTTTATTTATATAGCACCTTTTACAATAAAATTGTCTCTAGGTGCTTTACAGAGGTAGAAACCCAGAGCCTGAACCCCCAGGTAAGCACAGTGGCAAGGAAAAACTCCCTTTTAACAGGAAGAAACCTTGAGCAGGACCAGGCTTACAAGGAGGAACCATCCTGCTGAAAGTCAGCTGGGTAAAGGAGGAATAAAGGAGACGGAAGACCTGCAAAGAGAGAGAGAGAGAGAGAAAGAGAGAGAGGGAGCAAGAGAGAGAGAAGGGGGAGAGAGACACAGAACGGCAAGGAAGACTGGACCCAGATAATCCCGGTAAAAATACAAGGAGGAGAAAGAAGAAGAAAAGGAGGAGAGGACGTGAGGGAGTGGTTGGTGTTGAGGAAGTGGGGAACTGCTCAGTGGATCATGTGTTTGTCCCCAGCAGCGTAGGCCTATAGCAGCATAGCTGTGCTAAAAATTGAAGAATAAGAGTCTGATGAGCCTATTCTAGCTGTAACTGTGAAAACTGACTGAACTAGATCTATCAGCCCTACACACTTTGTGTTTGAGGTTAGCTATATGCTTTACTGAACAGAAAGGTTTTAAGTTTGATCTTAAAGGCAGACGTGGTGTCTGCCTCTTGGACCCAGGTTGGTAACTGGTTCCACAGTAAAGCTGCCCGATAGCTAAAAGCGCGTCCTCCCAGTCTATTATGATGAATTCTAGGAACAAGTAAGCCTGCACTCTGATCTGAGTGTTCTTTTAGGAATATACGGAACTATGAGATCCTGCAGGTATGATGGAGATAGTCCATTTAGAGCTTTATATGTTAGAAGGAGAATCTTAAAGTCTATTCTAAATTTCACTGGAAGCCAGTGAAGAGAAGCTAAAACTGGAGAGATGTGCTCCCTGGTGCTGATTCCTGTCAGAACTCTGGCTGCAGCATTCTGGATCAGCTGCAGGTTTTTAATGGAATAATTTGGACATCCTGACAGTAATGAGTTGCAGCAGTCCAGTCTAGAAGTAACAAAAGCATGGATGAGTTTTTCAGCATCACTGTGACAGGATGCTCCTGATCTTGGCAATATTACGGAGGTGAAAGAAGGCGGTCCTAGAAACCTGTTTAATATGAGGGAGAAATGACATGTCCTGGTCGAAGATAACTCCCAGGTTCCTTGCAGCCGTACTGGAGGACAAAGTACTGCCATCCAAAGAGAGAATGCTATCTGGTAATCTAGTCCTCAGATGTTTAGCTCCAAGAACAATGACTTCAGTTTTGTCCGAGTTTAAAAGAAGGAAATTGGAGGTCATCCAGTCTTTTATGTCTTTGAGACATGCCTGGAGCTTGGCTAACGGCTCTGTTTCATCAGATTTCATGGATAAATACAACTGCATATCGTCGGCATAGCAATGAAAATTTATGCCGTGTTTCTGAATAATATTTCCTAGTGGGAGCATGTAAAGAGTGAACAGGATTGGCCCAAGCACTGAACCCTGTAGAACACCATGATGAACCTTTGTATACTCAGAGGAAATATCAACATGAACAAAATGAAATCGATCTGATAAGATTTAAACCAGTCTAGAGCTGTCCCTGTGATCCTAATCTCATGTTGTAGTCTTTGTAATAAAATGCTGTGATCTACAGTATCAAAGGCAGCACTGAGGTCCAGTAAAACCAGTACGGAAATAAGTCCACGGTCTGATGCCATGAGGAGGTCATTAGTGACTATTACCAGTGCTGTTTCTGTGTTATGATGAGCTCTGAAACCAGACTGAAACACTTCAAATAGACTATTCCTGTTTAGGTGATCGGTTAGCTGACTAACAACCAGCCTCTCAAGTATCTTAGAGAGGAATGGGAGGTTGGATATCGGTCTATAATTTCCTAAGACACCTGGGTCAAGTGAAGGTTTTTTAAGTAAAGGTCTGATAATAGCAGTTTTAAATGCCTGAGGTACATAACCTATAGTCAAAGATAGATTGATCTGATCTAATACTGACGCCCCAATCAGAGGAAAAACATCAGGAAAAACATAGAAGGGATCTTTCTGCAGAAGGAAGATGGTGTTCAACAATCTAAAGGATAATATGACGATGTATTCCACGCATCAGTAAAATGACCCAAAGCACATATCTGAATGATAAAGGCAAAGAAAGGATGGTTTCTGAGCAAGAATATGTGATTATCTCAGAATCTGTTGCAACCCTACAGGGTTAGGATAAGGAAGTTCAGTGCAGTTCGTAGATGTTGCACCATTGATTTTCAGATAACTATTAATGGTAACCTTGTTGTGTCACCTTTTCAAACTAAGGTCATCGCTGTACTACAGTTTAAAAGGTTTTTTTTTTTTTTTTTATCCCACTGTTTCTGGGTGCTGCTTTGGTTGATATAATGGCAGCTGAATGCAGTTTAGACCAAGATGTGCTTGTCAAAAGGCCGACACAAATTATATCATACAAATGAGAGCAAAGGTTTTGTCACTTTCATGGCATTAAAGGAAAACTAAAGTAGAGGCAATTAAAAATGTCCCAGCTTATGTTTCCACTGATGCAGCTTCGAGACATGACATTGGTTTCAGTGGTTATTTGGGTCTTAATCATATGAGGAGCAGAGCATCAAGTTACTGGAATATTTTTGACAACTGAGAAACTGAGAATATGAAAGGAACATGCGGTATATTCCCTGCAGAACGCAGCGCTAAGACATTTCCTCGATGCTTAATGTCGCCGGCAGAGACACAGTCGTTGGATGGAATGGCCACGGATTAATGTCCATAGCTCAGCTTTTGCATGACACAAGTTCAAGATTAGAGGAAAATATCTAAAGTGTAAGGAAAAAAATGTCAGGAAAAATCCCCAAATGGATCAGCTTCATTCTCTGTTTACATCTCAGTTGGCTTTGTCAGTTACAGAAACTAATTCCAGACCAAAATTCCCATTATCTCTTTAAGATTCTTGATCCTTCAAATGCTTGAAAACCGTGAACATCGACTGTATGCTGATAACATTTAATTTTCCCAAAACTCAAATATTGATTATTATTGATTGTTACAAATTGTGTGGAAAAAAATGTTTTTTTTTTTTTGCTGCTCTATGAAGATTTATAAAGATCTGAAGAAAGGGTGTTTGTGCCTGAACTTTGACCTGCCTGCAGTTGTCAGGAGAGTACACACGATCGATCCACTCTGAATGTTTGAACGTCCACAATGGCAGTGAATTACTCCCTTAAATCCCTTGTGGATCCACCCACATTTACTGCAGAGAGAGCTTGCAGCCCTGCAGACAATCCCTCTCTTACACCCACACGTCCCTTCTTTGGGATGTTGGTAACAGGCTCGCCTTAAGAATACTGCTCAAATCCAAGGTAGCCTTGTTCGTATTCTGTTGCTTCCAGTGGAACAAAAATGCTTTAACCTGGCTGAAAAGAGTTTTTTTTTTTTGAGGTTCAGATACTTATGCGAACATTACTGAACACAGATCATGTAGAGGAGTACAGTCAAATTTAATACCGGTGTGTTAAAAAGATACAAAAGTAGAAAGAAAAGAAGAAAAAAAAAGTGTAAATAAATCTGGTGGAAACAATAAATTCCCTCTTTAAACATAGGCTTAGAGTGAAATATATGTTTGTTCGTGAGCTATAAACACCTCATCCCTCCATGAAATAAAATGTGCATCTTTTCATTTCAAACTAAGTGATATGGATGCAGCATTATGGTTCACATCAAAGAATACAGATTTCAGATGTACTTTAACAAGAACATTCACAATAAGCATCAGTAGTACAAAGTAAATAAAGCAACCAAGGCTGGGATTACAGATACACTATTTTTGTTCAGTGAAAAAGTGCTCTTTAATAAAAACAAAGGCATCTGTTTTTATCAAAGAGTGTGAATGGAAAAGTACATTTTAATACATTTATTTATATTATCCGTGTTTCACTGACGGAGGTTGGTTTCGCTCGACAGTGAGTTAAAAATGACATCATGATAACGAGACACAGTTCGTGCTGAAAGAACCACGACGCTATCAATAATTTGACTGACTCCCAGTTGGGGGGGTTATTGCACAAGAAGTGGCATGCTAACCCCTGATGAGCAGTGGGGCTGCTGTGGCAGGAGCGGCACTGGCTGAGATAGTGAGGGAACGTCAATTAAATGCCATTGAACCCGCAGAAATTGCTGAAAGCAATGGAAAAATTCAAATATGAATTTTTCACCCCCGAAGCAAACCACCCTCTGCTTTTCCATCCTCCCCATGAAACACCACCCACCCCTCTCACACTTATAAAGATGAGTAATGTGTGCACGACTGCACAGCCAGTGGAGGAATACATTATCCTCCCAGGCCAGGTGGCAGTGATGAATGTCTGGGACAAATTCACTGCACAGTCACCCAGGAAGCTCTTCAGGGTAGAGAGAGCACAGATAGAAAGAGAGAGAGAGAAAAAGAGAGGGAGAGAGATAGGAGCACTTAGAGCACTTTGAATTCTTAATTTTAAGTGCACTCCACGCTAACGGCACCCAGAGGCCACCAGATCCTTCCCCAGCTAGAAAACATGCCTCTTCCTCTGCCATGGCCATCTGTCTGCTGCATCTCGACTGGACCCCTCCCAGTAATGATGTGTTTCATGTAGTAGCATTCGTTACTTTGCAAATAACAAAGAGCCAAAATGATGCATTGCCGAATTACTTAAGTCAAGCTTTGACCCCTGTCTGATTGAGTGTCAGACCAAAAGCTTTGTCTGAAGCACGCAACAAAAGGCCATGTGGATGGATGACAAGCAGGAGCAGCGACGTCCTGCCGTCCTGACCGCGCCGCCAGTGAACCGGGCTGGGTTTTTGCTGTTTTCTTTTGCGTAGGTGGAGAGTGATGCACTTTTCTCGCAAGGCTACCTTCCATGTCTGCCTCTACGTACAGTACATGCCATGCCATGTTTGGTTGTAGCAAAGTCACACGGATGCTGACGTTGCATCTGATAATACGGCGTTTTTGGCCTTTCAACATGCCGTTGACTATTGCACATAGAACTAGAACAAATATCGGTATCATGATGGAATATCTGATTTGTTTCAAGTCGGCCAAAAATGTAACAAGCAATATGATCCAAGTCCTACAGTATTTAGGACTGTACAGCATCTCACCACTTTTCTACAATGTTCCGATAACACCCTGTCTGACTAAAACACCTCATACCAAAAGAGAGCAGACGTGATGAGATAATAGGAGAAGCTTCTCGACGATATATTATACAACACAAAATTAGCATCAGCCTTTCCCCCTATACCAGCCTGCATCTAGGTCTGGCTCTCTCATTAAAACAGGCCTACATCCGAGAACGGCAAGCAGCGCCATTATCTTTAAATATTTCTTGCCCGCAGCCCACTGATGGGTCGTCTTTGCTCTCGCTTTGATATTTTCCTCAGCAGATGCTCTCATCCTGGTTGACATTTGAGAGACATCCAGGCAGCCTGGCTTGCAGGGTCTGGCGTAATGGCTCCTTTCAACTGCTGCTTACAGTGTGGCACAGGAGATCTGTGGGACGCTGGGCCATGTGAGGACAACAACGATACATCCATTGACTTCCCCCTGTGCTTTTAACGTAGCAACACACCCAAAAAATTTTGCGAAAAATGTACTTGCGGGGAGCTTTCCTGCATCATTCTGTCATTATCCACACAAAAGATAAACATATTCTTCTGGCCTAATAGAAGCGTTGCCTGAATATTACACAAAGGAGACTTGGATGAAACAGATGCGGCTCCATCATGCTCAAAGAGCTCTGGCATCCTGCCTTCCTAGATGACAAGACTAAATGACAATATACAGTGTGTTGTGGAAGAAATGATAATGTTGCATGTAAGGTTTCCTTGAAAATGTTTCACCCTCTCTCTAGAAGGCTTCTTCAGTTCTAAACTTGCTGGGGGCAGAGCTTGAAAATATAGCCCTTGTGGACCACTGGCATGTTAATGCCCCGAGTGGTCACCTGAGAGTCATTGGCAGGGTCGTTCACCTAGTTTCAGTTTGGGTGCTTCCCCTTTGTCTGTTGGGTCACATGGTAATGAGTCACACAGGTCTTGTCAAACGATGTAAACGTTTGGATTGTTGGCGAAGAGAGTGGAGGACTGCATTGTATGTGGGTGATAGAAAGTGCCTTAGTCCACCACCTCTGTTTAAAGATGGATTTTCCAACTTGACGTGGAGGGCATCCTTGACACCCCTCTCAATCCAGCAATCTTCTCTGGCCAGTACACATGCTTGACTGTCCTCAAAGGAGTGTCCGCTTTATTTTAGGTGTAGGTGTATTACTGAGTCCTATACTGAAGGGTCTGTGTTCGGCCATTCGTTTATGGAGGGGCTGTTAAGTTTCCCCAGTGTACAGTTCCTTGCATTCCTCCTGACACTGTACAGCATAGACAACATTACTTTGTTTGTGTCTTGGTGTCTTGTCCTTTGGGTGTACCAGTTTCTGTCTGAGTGTGACAGAAGCCTTCTAGAGAGAGGGCAAAACGTTTTCAAGGAAACCTTACAGTCCAGTTGCACACAGAGAGATCTAACTTTGGATAACTATGACCTGGATGAGTGAGAATCTACACAGACATAATGTTGCATGCTTTTATTATGTCTTCTAGCTCTTAAACACTTTAAGTCGTTTTCAATGACTTTTGTTAGATTTGGTAGCAAAATCTTGGAAATTGGGACCCTCTTTCATCTCAAGTGGGAGCGTCCCTTCCAGATATAAGATTTTGGTAACCTATGCCTAGCCTTAGCCTCTATAACGGTGGTAGCCATAGTAATTATAGCTTTGGCACAATCACATTTGAAACTACTGGCACATGCGGCTGCAGTGGTCACAGTTCCTTGAGAGAAAAGGTGAGTTGTGTTTTTTTTTATTTTTTTTTTTTTAATCTGCCGTCGCATATTCTTTGCAGACATCCACGATGAAAACGGGCTGAAGCCGGTCATGGTTTACATCCACGGCGGATCCTACATGGAAGGAACTGGCAACATGATTGATGGCAGCATCCTGGCCAGCTACGGGAACGTCATCGTCATCACCATCAACTACCGGTTGGGAGTTCTGGGTGAGTCCACCAATTCATTAGTCTGGAGGCGGCTAATTTAGTCTGTGAGTGAATTATTGATTTTGCGATTGATTTAACGGCTAATTGGGTCCCCTCGCTTCAGCGGCTGGGTACTCTCCATGTGGGCCGAGAGCTACTTATGTTGATATTCGACTTGACTCTCACAGAGGTGGACAGTGGACGTTTTTTTTAAAAACCCTTTTGTGAAAAGGTAGTGTAATCTTTTACACGCGTTCTGGATGTCTGAAAGAAATCTCTAAGAGGAAAATAAAGCAGGGTGATTTCCAGGATCTCTGCTGACATCCAAAGGGCTGTAGCATTAAACATAATAATATTCGTACTTGATTGTGTGCATTCATTTGGAGGGTTGGCCGCCTGTGGCTATCGCCAGTCTCGTTTTCCCACTCCTAATCTGTTGCTAATGGCAGCGTAGGTGGATTATTCTGCATTCTTCTCTTCATTTCAGACACTTTTATTCAAATGCAACCACCACTGACCTTGTCAGCAAAAGATAAGGGCATGCAAATGAAATGAAGTCTCTTACATGTGTATTCTTTTCAATTACTTGAATCATCCTGCGCCATCACTTCAAGAAGCATACATGCTGCATAAATGCGATCTGACTATCAACAAAACAGGGCGATGCATGACTTTTGTATACATCAACAAGGTGAAAGTCACTTCAAGCTCACACAGTGGTTTCTACTTTGTTTTTTTCTTTTTTTTTTCTTTTTTGGGAGGCTCGAGATCTAAATGTGTGGTACCGGAGAATATCTCTGAGCGATGCTGAGGGCGGGATGGCAGCATCAGCATTTTCAGGATGCCGGCAGTCAGTCCGATTTGAAATGTTTCACTGATGAGAAAAAGTTGTGTCGACTCACCCAGCAGAGAAGATGTTTGATGTTAGGACAGCGGATGCAAACTATGCTAAAACCTCTGAATTAGTCTGACAGCCAACATGTCTTGCAGCCTATAACGCCCGCGGTAACGGCGAGTTCATTCCCTGGTGACAAATTCCTAATAAGACAGAGGCACAGCTGCAAACATTGACTATTTTGATTTAATACACTCAGCGTACATGGGCAACAATGCAGCAGAGTTGCGTTAAATGTACTGCTGCTGTGTTTCTAATTAATGAAGCTCCTAAAGAACATGATAAGCCTCGGTGTAGTCAGCACTTTCTGATGGAATCTTTGCTCATTTTGGAAGACAGGACTGCAGGTTTGGGAGCAGCAGCTTCTGAGCGGAAACTTGGACAATGTAAACGGTGACCTAGAGGGCCCAGATAGCTCAGTCGGTAGAGCATCAGACTTTTAACCTGAGGGTCCTTGGTTTGTCGTCCAGGTCGTCATTAGTTTTCTCTTCCAAGTCACTGTTGCAGATTAAAAAATTGGACACTAAGCAAATATGCTGAGCTACCCTTTCCTTTTTTTCCCAACCTTCTTCATATATGTCGAGGACTGTTCTCTTTAGCATGGGTCTAACTGTCTGACAAGCCAGAGATCATCCCTACGCTCATGCTCATCTGCCGCTCCTCGGCTCCTCTTACCATTTGTTATGAAGCAGAGCTGTCTTCACCAGTCGCTATATTTAGTTGCCTGAGATCCAGAGGGAAAAGGTGTTCTGGAAAAGTGTGCACTGTGGAGGAGAAGGAAAAAAAAAATTACAGAAAGAGAGCAACAGGGAGAGAATGCAGATGATACAGATAGGGCCAGAAAAAGTAGTGAGAGAGAAAAGATACAGTTGAGTGGCATTAAACAGTGACAGCGGCGAAATGGCTGATTGTTTGAAGGAGCAACAAGTGTTAGACGGCCTCGGTTGATGACTTGCGAAAATAATTCCACATAACAGGTCGTCCAAACAGCACTTGTAATGTTAATGACGCCATGTGAGATGGAACAAGATGCCTATACCAGCTTTCACTGCGTTTCATCACGCAAGACACCAACAATCACGTGCCCTCACACCTGACTCACACGGCTCTGGCGTGTGAGAGGAGGCCCGCATGAACAGGGAGCCATCCACAGGGAGCCCGCATAAACACAAAAGGAACGTGATGAACTGAGGACCACGCCGCTGCCTCACAGTGGCGCTAATCAATTTAGAGCCACGTTGCCAGCTGCAGGAAACCATTTACCTGTTCTAGTTAATGACAGCAATTCCAAAAAAACAAAAAAAAAAAAACTCAGAGATGTTTAATGAAGCCCACCATTCAAAAATGTTTAAGGCTGGTACGACATGTCCTGCACCTGGAAACGCATAGCAAAACATGTTAGTTTTAACTGATCAGCTTGCGTAGTTAAATTATTTATTTTTTTTATATGTCGCTAATAAACCCTGTTGCGGTGGTTTAGACCCAGTTTAGAACCCAATATTAGCCCACCATAAAGGCACTCCTAGAACTACTGTTTTCTTGTGCCACAAACAAACAAACATATGAGAGTTACTGAAAATCTGCCCCGGGACTGTGAACTTCTTGACTAAATATGCCTGATTTTGTGACAGCAACCGGTACTGTTTCTGTCTCTGTGATTGTTTTGGGCCGTTGTCTTGACATTTCAGCTGTGCTCCGAGTGTGTTTCCTGGCGGAAAATGGTTTGATGACATTTGCTTCACCACAGTATTTCATGCAGTGCATTTTTAGAAGTTTAGAAGGTCAGTTCGGAAGAGCCAGTGGAGTGGATATTCACCGCTCTGCTTACGGATCAAAGCAATTTTATTATAAAAAAAAAAAAAAACAAATGAGGAAGCTTCATCTCCACCCGGAACAAGTCGACAGCACATCAAAGGGCTAACATATAGACAGACAGACACCCCCACTTGTCTGGTGCTATGCATGAGTTGATAAATCCAAGCGAGAAATGTGAACTTTTTGTCTCACCTGGACAAAATGACACTCGGACAACGGCAGTTCAAAAAAAAAAAAAAAAAAAGGTGGAAAATGAAAACTGCGGCAAAAATAAAGGAAAACATTGAAAAAGTGAGATCTAAGAGCATTTGTTTTGTATCATACAGCGTTACGGCAGTGTTAACGCTGCAGCCCGTCTGCATCAACAGGGCCGTCCTCATAGGTTGCAGCCCGTATCATCAGGTCATCATGGCATTTTTGTTTAGCAATTCTGGCTGCATGGCAGCTATGACCTCGTGCCAGGATGAGGCCTCCTCAATAACATATAATGCCATCTGGCCTCAGAAAATTATTGCAGGAGCCAAAGTGATGGTGAACTTCATTACGCTGCCCTGCGATCCGTCAGGCACTCCAATTGCTCTTCTCCCCGTCCCAATCGTCATCCCCCCCACCCATCCGTCCAGATGTCAGGCAACCGCATAACATAGTCTGTAGAGATATGCTTGGGCTAGGGTTCGGACGGCTGTTCAGGCTATGAATGATGCTGGAGTTCCTCTGAGATACAGAAGCTGCATCCTCCATGCAGACGACACTTGTCCCCTCAGCTCGTTCTGCGCCTTGCAGAGCTCCAAGCTGTGTGAAACTGCTGAAGAGCCGCAGTCTTCATTCTCCGTCTCTGGATGCTTTCATCGGACGGCTGTTCAGGCTATGAATGATGCTGGAGTTCCTCTAGATACAGAAGCTGCATCCTCCATGCAGTCGACACTTGTCCCCTCAGCTGGTTCTGCGCCTGGCAGAGCTCCAAGCTGTGTGAAACCGCTGAAGATCCGCAGTCTTCATTCTCCGTCTCTGGATGCTTTCATCGGCCAACGCTGCGCACCATCAAATCCAAATGCCCCGAATTAGTTTCTGCTAAATGCTGATCTTATGACACAGAATGGGGACAGCCTCGGTCTCATGATGGACAGGCAACCTGTCCTTCCCCCCAGAAAAAAGAAAGAAAATGGATAGATGGACAAAATATGGCATAAAACATGCAGCATTATGCTGCCTGCGAGTACCTTTAAGAAAGAAAGGAGCCTGCAGGGGCACAATTAAAATGAAAGTTCTCAACTTCCTTCTTTTTAAGTTACTTTAATTCTTCTTCCTCTTATTATTGTAATTACTTCTGGTATTTGGATGCTTCGCCGTGCTCACTGGTTAGTCTCCAGCTGCTCGCCACTGGGCAGGTGCTGCGCACTGGACTTTTACCCCTGAACACAGCTGCTGCCACGCTTCTACCGGAGTGCCGGGGTGAGGTGGGGGTGCCTGTAGACAGAGACATAACGTGCCCACTCCCCAGTGTATGAAACTCAATATTCAAAGAACCAATTTTTCTTGCCATTACAATTGTCACCAGCTTGAAAAGCGCCGGCGTTACTGTCACGCCAGTGCTTCTCATCGATAACAAACCGGTGCGTGAACGGTAAATATCAATTGGATGATTTATTTTTCTTCTTTTGGAGAACGAATAAAAGGTAGGCCATTCATCACGTGTTTCGGTGCGTGTGGGCTTTACGTAACATTTTAGTTATTGCAGGTGTTCATTCATTCCTGGTGCTGCGTGGGGGGCCAGGGGGTCACGCATTTCTGATTCTAAATGCACTTACCAGTCAGAACATCGTCCTGATTAAAACATCATGGTTCATTTTCATTTCCATGCAACTTTTTTTTCCTTCTTTGGTGGCCCCAACCTTCATAGATGTTATTATTTCCCTCCATACTTTGTCTTCAAACCGCTCAGCATCATCCAAATCTATTCTGGTCTGTTAGTTTGCTTTTCTGGTAGCCAGAGGGCCACTTCTAAGCCTCCTCTTCCTCCTCCTCTTATGAGTCCGTCATCTGTGCAAGGACAGCTGTAGCTGGAAGGAGGTCATTACAACTCAGAAAACCCCAATGCTGCCCCCAGCTGTGGGGTGATGACAGCGCACAAGATAGCGTGGCAGATATGCACCGTGACTCAGAAGATGAGGTGATGTTTTGTGACTTAACTCAAAAATAAGCAGAGCGCTGCAGCTGCTGCGAAAAAAAAGAGGACAGGCCACTCGCTTTGGCCGGCACGTGGAGCAGCGCGGGGAGGGCGAGAGCAGGCTGTCATTTTGGCAAAACAGTTATTAACGTGACAAATGGCGATCTGTGTGTGACATCGTGCCACTGCTGAAAGTCCACACTAATCAGCAGCGTGCGCTAGCTTTGCTTAGCATATTTTTTCTCTTCTAGGTTCATTTAGGTTTGGAAAAGTTATAGTTTCTTATTTTCTTTTTAAGGGAATTGGAATAAGGACGCAGGACATGTTTGAGTCCCAACAGCTGTTGTTTTAGTAATACATCAAATTCTGATATAAGAGATGTTTTAATAGTGTCAAAATCTCTATATTTCCATATACCATTGCATAAACCTATAACGTATAGCCAAATGAAGGACAGCTAAATAAGAAGTGCATTGTGCTTGTTGAGTTTTGCAGGTTATACTTTTTTTAATTATGAAAATTGAATTCTATATATTGTTAATTGGAAGAATAATTGTTAACACTAAGCAGAATGAGCTTTTATCTGCACATCAGTCTGTTACCCATCTTCACCAAGCTAATTATGGTACCATTCACCAAGAACATGTTTAGAATGCAGAATAAAGCTGAAAGTGCTTATAGAATGCTCAAAACTCTTCTTTTCAGAGTATTGCCGTAGTCTTGCAATATTAAAACGTCCCTGTCTCGCACCGGAGTTGTGTTGTTACTGCTCTTTGCTCAGCCTTTATGTATATTGATGCTAAGCTTGAAGTCATATATTCAAAAAACCCCCATGGTTTCTGAAATAACTGTAGCTGGATTTAGTATCAAAGCATTTAATATGTGTGAGAGCTGTTTTCTGTACTGAATGCAGAAGATTTGCAAAGTATTTGATACGCTCCAAAAGAGGTCCTTTACTATTTATTTTTTCAGCTGTCCTCAACCTGCCACTCATAAAAATAGCAGACAACAAAAGCTAATAACAAAAGGCATGTCGAAAATTAGTGATTTCCAACCTTTTGATTATCATTCTGAACCACCTAAACTGGAAAAACAGCACAGCACATTCACAGGATGCTGGAATGGAAGGCTATTGATGCTTCGTTAAAAGTAACGCCTTTATGGCGCAGTTGTATCAGAGGTGACCAAGTGCAGCAGAATGACATCAACAATAGCTGCATTAGTCTGTAATCTCAGATGACTGTGCGCTATTGGGTTGATCTGTTGATCTGTGAGCTGCCGTTTTATTGCCTTAGCGGTGACAAGCACTCAACAACGTCAGCGCGCTTCATTTCTCTCTGCACCTCTTGGGGCTTTATGAGTCACTTTTGATTCCATTTGTGACTAACAAATTTGGACTCGAATAGAAAACCTTATATATGTCCATCTGTGTTTTTTTTTTTTTTTTAACCAAAAACATTATGTAAATGTGGGTGCAAACATTATAGCCTCTCTTTAAGGTTGTGTAGCAGTACCTCTGTTGCGTGGCATGCTACTGTATGAAGGAATCTGGAGCGTGATTGGCTTCTTTATGAAAGCACTTCTTCCTCCTCTTTGTTGTTGTTCATGCCTTTTTTCCTCAAGTCTAATATACAGTATGTAGGATTTTAGGAGGATGGGGAAACATAAACTCTGCTCTAATTCTTCCAAACAGAGCCCTCTAACAGTGGCCTCCTGGAAATATTTCCAGTGTTGTTGATGTCCACGTCTGGCTCAGCGGTGGTTGCAAATGACTTTTTTGAGATGGACAGAGAATAATTCAAGGTTTTCCCACTTTCGCGAAGAAGAACCACATCACCACGTCTGTAAAATGACTTATATTGCTCTAAGCAGCTTTGAAGTTACTGTTTGGTGGCTGAACCAAAAATGACCCATCAAAAGACATGGAAACCGCAGGTTAGTTAAAAGCTGTAAAAGGTCGGACCTAGCAGCTCTGCTCTGGGTAGCATGTAGTAACGGCTCAGGCCAGATTCACACCTTTTTAATGCATTTCTTTGTTTTCAATGAAAACACTACAAAGAATTCCTCAAATTGAAGCCATGACGTTTGTGCACCATGTGCAGAAGTGCCTGGCATCCCAATTGTCAGGGCCTCATGGTTAAATGTTTTTTTTTTTTTTTTATTTTGCAAACCATCCATTTTTAACATTAAATACAGTATATCATATTACTGAAGGCTTGTGACAGTTTAATGAATGTTTGTTGCCCTAATGTTTGATACACCACCCATAACCCTCACCGTCTGGTGAGGGTCGATTGCTTGCTGGCCAGACCAGCAAGCAATCGATTCAAATTCTATGTGAATTCATCTTGTTTTAGCCCACATGACGATTTATCAATGTTCTCATCAGTTGTTTAATAAAAGTAAGAGTAAAAAGCCATGTCGTGCGAATCCATGGTCAGAGGAGTCCTCGGGTATCTCATAAGCTTGTGGAAAAGATGGCTTCCTGCTCCGTCCATGTGGAAGGCCGTACAAAAAACAAGACTCATCAAGGACCAGAAAGGTGAAACGTTCCGCTCGTGTGAGGCAACCGGAGAAGCTGTGCCACATCGGGCCTGGGCAGATCCTGGCTTACACAACTGTGGACCTCCAAAATGAAGATCAAAAAGGCCCACTTAACCAAAGACTGGGCTCTTTTACACGATATTTGCTGGGCAGGATGTTTCAGCAGATGCAAAGCTGATTACAGAGCAATGTCGCCTCAACAACATGAGAGCAGAAACATTAGAAGAGCGAGATGGCCGACCACCAAGCAGGCCAACGCTCACTTTGATGTTCCGGAGGCACAAAGTGGCGTCTGCATCTCCCCTACCATGACCTTAATGTGTCAACACTCACGCTCTACCGCACCTACACGCACCTATTGTCTGACAGTAAGAGTGTGCGATTAAATGCTAGCCCAGCAACTGTCTGAATCTCTTAACTTTCCTTTGTTGGAATTACAAACGTCGTGCATTTATCTATGCCCGTGGGCATTGCTTTGTACTGTAACATCTGTCCTCGGAGGATTACAGTTGTTTTTTCGTAACCCTTGATGACAAAGTACTGCTGTGGCCATCGCCTATGGACCTATTCAGACTTAAATGCTGTCAGTTATCTTGGCAGTTGTGAGGACGCTGTAATAAGGAGCTTTGATAATCTAATTATCCATTATTATTATTAAAGGTCATTTGAAATGCTGATCATCAGGGACTCGCATCAAAATTAGCTCGTAGGTGAGCTATTCATGTATCGCGCTCCAACTGTTTTAGGGCTTTTTTTTTTTACCACGGAAGCCCTGAGTGGTCATATATCCAAACATGTTATTTCCTCTGTTTTTCCATGATAACGAGTTAATTTTCGCCGTTTTCTCGAGGTCTGGTGTTATTTATCTCATTACCTTGGGAAAACAAGCTTTGCTTTCTCGAGATCTTGAGAGAATTCTTTCGAGGCCATTGAGGTTATTTATTGAATAAAATGTCATTTGTTGTAGCCATGTCAGTGGAGGATATTATTATTTACATGTGTGTTAAGAGCATCCATCAGTCAGCATGGCATGTCACTCATGATGGAAATCTCACAGAGTAATTATACCGAGATCTCGAGAAAAAAAAAACAAACAAACAAACAAAAAAAACCCTTTGTTATGCTGAGATAATGAGCTAAATAAGTGGAAAAAAAAACCAGAGGAAATTACAGTGGGTACAGAGCACCTATATTCAGGTTCAATACATTGAAACAAATAGAAAGGAATAGATTCCCCAGGAGCTCCTATTAGTTATGTTCAACATCATCCGTGCACACGTGCGCCCGATGGGCACTTTGTGTTTGAAGCCATTTAAATGCCCTCATTTTCATGCCTGGCGCCTGGAGGAGAAATGATAGCCGGACATGGATGTCATGAAGTCAGATGTTACTGAAGGCTTAAGTAAATGAGCCTGAAGTATGAGTAAATAACCCAAAACATAGAGCTATATCAGATCCAACATGTGAACACCTATTAGCAACTAAATGGAAGTGCCCCTACAGCTTTTCAATTACTTTTTTTAATTAACTGTTTTTTTAATTATCAATTTCATTTTTTAAATGTCAAGTGTAATTTGTATTAATATTTGGATTTTGATCTAAACCTTTGGCACACAGACTGAATTTTGCATTATGTCACTGTGGAAGTAATATAATCAACTCTTTTGGGGTCGAGTGTTTAAAATATCACGCTACGACGACCCTGATACTGCGAGCTGCAGAGGACACATGAAGGTGTTCTGAGTGCTTTCCAGCTCCGTGTTTGCTCAGATGCCTTCTTTTTCCCCTCATTTCCATTCCCATTTCAATTCATTTGGAGTGCACTTTGAAATTAGGGGTTTCAAACATTGTTGCTTTCATCCGGCCCCATCAAAGATGAATATTTGGCTCAAGGACAAAACGCAGGGCGTCAGGAATCAAAGCGTGAACTGTACAATTAGTGGCCAACCTGCTCCAAGCTGTAGCCACCAAGTGAGCTGATTAGCAGGATTCAATGCGAAAAGGAGGCGATGAAGGGAGGAAGTGTGTCCTGTGTGGTGATACACATTCAGAATGGATTGGAATTAAAGGGTTTTTTTTTTCTTTAAAATGACCTCTAACCCCAAGTTCAATATCAGTCATTATGATTGAGATGAGTGATTTGTGTTTATATGTCTGTGTGTTAGCTTGCTATCGATCTGCTTGTGTTCTACTTCTGTCCACTTGGCCTGATGGTTAAGATGATTGAGTATAGCCGAGGGGGAAAAAAAAAGTCAGTCGGGGGAACAGAAATTGAGGCTCCCTCTCTCAGTGGCCTCGGGAGCAAAATTGATATGTAATCACAGGTATTGAATGTTCATGACGTGCAATCTCTCCGCCCACCTCACAACCATGAACCGGACCTAGAACGTGGCTCCAATTAGATTTAGGAGTGTCAGATAAAAAGACAAAGATGGAAAGAAAAAAGAAAACCCTCAACAACCAATAACTGTAGATTAAACAGATGTCTGCTGATGCTCGCTTTCCTGTGTTTTATGGCAGAGGTCAGTTTTTTTTTCCCTCTTTGCGATTTTTCTCGAGTGGGGAAGAACATCTGAACAAGTGAAGCATTTCTGTTGCCGTTTGACACTGGCTGTAAGCCGTAGAGGTTGAAATGTTTGAAAACGTTTACATTTCAATGTTCTCCCTGGGTCACATGTTAACAGCATCGCGAGAGTTGTGGACCACCTCTACCCCCTCCCCACCACTACCACACGTATCATTTTTGCTGCCATCTAGTGTGTGTGTGAACTGACAACTGACTGATGAGGTCATATCCCAAGCCTTTTTTTTTTTTTTTTTTTTTTTTTTATTATTATTATGGACTTTTTAAATGATCTTGAAATGCTCTACACTGTTCAATCAGATACAGAGTGGACTTGGTGTGTAACTTTGTCTTTTCTCTGAGTGTTGTTAGCCAGATAGTTCAATTATGTCTGGCAGCACAATGACCTGTAAGACACTGATGGATTTCACAGTCCAGCTTTTGGAGGACAGATGGTGTGTGCTGAAGTGACAGCATTTCAGTGTGCACGCGTGTGCCGGCGCAGGCATGTGTATAAGGGCAGCTGATGAACAGGGGGATTTAATGCCTTGTGACCCAGATTTAGCTGACCGGTGATGTGTGTCCAGTGTTTGGCACAGTTGTGAGGGCTTGCGGTGTGCTACCGTGTGTGCAGACATGATACAATGTTCTTTTGCCTGCACAAGTATGCTAACGTTGGCCAAACACTGTGAAAACAGCAGAGAGACAAGCTCCGGCTGCGGGGGACACGATGGCAGCGTTTTTGCAGCTGCTCCAGCACCATTAATGTCATGCCGCCATCCCCCCACCTGGACAAGCCGTCACTCCAATAAAGACCCACCTCATTTCCCTTCCTTCCCCTTCCCTATTTCCCTGCCTGTCCACCGCTCCTTTCTCTCCACATTCAGTGGATTTGTGTTGTGCGGGCTTGATACCTGTGACGCTTCTGTCACACATCACACACACCCCTGCAATATGTATGCTGAGGAGGGGGCCGAGCACAGCTGGGGTCAGAGCTGAAAGCTTGTTAAGCCTCACTGTCGCCTGCAGACTCAAATTTCCGCTTCCTCTCCAATGCTGCATGCGTTTTTGTTTTTTTTTTTTTCAACTAATACATGTGGAGATGGCACAAATCTGCAGCTCATCCTGTCCAAATATGGATTTTAAGGTTATAATATAACCTAAAATCATTCTGTCAATAGTCCAGACTTTAATATGTCGTTTGCTCAAGTACGGATCGACAAGGGAGATGCACTGGTGAGATTGTACAGAACAAAGCAGAAGGCAAACACAGACGAATGCTAAATAAAATACCTTTTTTTTTCATTTTATTTGTTTTAGACCTGGTACCGCTAGTGTTTAAAACGGTTTAGTGATTGTTTTAAAGTAAGAAGGGAGTAAAAGAACAGCAACAATCAAATGTTTGGTGTGAAAAAGGTCAGCTGGTGGTATCTTCACGCAGCTAAAATAAGAACAAAAACGCTGACAAATAAATAATTGGAGGGAAGACAAACACAGACAGCCAGGTTAGAAATAAAGCAAAGCAACACATAAAATAAGGAAGTAAGGGCAGAAAGATATCCTTTCTTTTGCATATGAAATAAAAAAAACTAAGAAAATCCAGAAAGCACAGGAGCATTCACAAATGCTAGCAATCTTATATACACGTCAATATCTCAACAAAACACACTCGGAGTACAATCCTAGAGGGATATTATTAATCCCTCACTCTCAAAACATGAGTGAAGAATCTGAATTCCTTTTTGTATTTAACATTCTGGCTTTTGCTGCATTTGCCAGGAAATTGATGGTATTGTTACCATATTTATGCAACCAAAACACCATAAAGTGCTGTATCTTCTGGTGTGTACCTGTGGGATCTTTAGGAGAGTTCCTGGACCGAGATCTTTATCCTGATCAACTGCAAAATGTAAGATGGATTAAGACGCACATTCAGCCCATATTGCGTCTCCTCGCAATTTCTCGAGGAGGTTTTTGAGTAATTCTAGTACAAACAAACATCTGGCTGGCGCGGCATCTGGAGGGCATGGAGGACGTTAGGGGTCTGAGCTGTAATGGAACTCAGAATCTTCCCTATCAGCTAAAAATAGCCAAAGCTGAGCTATTCTTAAATAATACTGTCCAGTGTTCTGCTGGTTTTCTTTTTTTTTCTTCTCCTCAAGCTACTAAGTAGCTGATCAGAAGGGCGAAATGGTAAATGTAAAGTCGCGACAGAAGGGGAGCAAGTCCATGAAACCATTTGCATCCTCGCCACAGAATCTCCGCATAGAAATGAAAAATCACCTGCCGGCATTCATCACATCATTAGGAATCGCCTTCTCGTCCTTGCCTGAGTGTCCTGAAGGTCAGCTTGATAGTTTGCCGCCTTCCCCCTTTTTAAAACATCTTTCTTTTTCTGGGACCATCATGCATCATAGGCATCTGCATGCCTCAGTTTAGAAACTTATTCCTGTCTCTGTGCCCTCCCACCATCCTCTGTCGGATGCGGATCGACCACGGCTGGGTGGGTTTCGGGAACAATTTGGGAATCTAAAGAGGGGCCTGCCAACCTGACTCAGCTCAGGGGGAGATGGTTGGAGCGGCTGTGGGACAAAGACAAAGAAAATGTGGAATATTTAGGAATGGATGACTGATTTAAACCATTTTGTCTTAGCAGGAGGATTCGGTCTGTCAGAGAGTATGTGTGCCTTCACACGGGCGTGACGATAAAGAGTTGTGTTGCGTTGTTTCCTTCAGCCCACCGTTGCTCATGGGAGAGGAAGAAAACAGGAAGTTAGATGCTTTGATTGATGCATCACTACTGAAAAGGGGGTTTTCAAATCCACACCTTTCTGCATCTAAACACATGTTTTTATTGTCTTAAATCAATTTAACCACAACGAGCTAAGATAAATTCTGATGGACACTCATCAGTCTTTAACCTCCAAAAGGTCGTTTGCACATCCTCACATGCACTTTTAAAGGCCTTGTCCCTCAATAAAGGCCCGAGCTGGTTATTAGACTGTATCAATTTGAAACAAGTTTGATTTAAGATGTAATTTAAGAAGTGTGACGGCCTCATTAATCTGCCTGTCTTCTCAGCTCTTTCTCTACCTGCAAGTTCAGAGCTGGGCCATCAAAGGAGATGGCCCCACCTGTGAGAGTAGCCAAATCTATACAAGGCGGTTACTGGAGCCAGTCATGTTTCTGGTGGCTCTACGCTCTAGGTTTCAGTCTTTGTTTTGTATACACCGTCTTTTCATTCCTTTGTACACAGACACATTATTTTCTTTGTAATTATGTTTAGTTAATAAATTAAACACTTTCAGAATTATGGCAACCTTTGTATGGACTCCTTCCTTGTTGCAACCTAGCGAGTGGGGTTTGTAACAGAAGCTTTTACAGACTTTGGATGAAATACCCACACTGTTTGTCACTCCACTGTTTTGGTCTGGAACATACCCAGAAGTCATTTCAAGGGAAGAGCATGTGAAAGAGAGAATCCCTTTGGTGCCAAAAACAATGTATTTAGTTTTTAGAGGTTTGTTTGTTTTTTAATCCTTACTGATTTATAATTAACCATGAAAATAATGGTGGTTCAGCAGCACTGTGCAATGCTGCCTCTGCCATTTTAAGACCAAGCTCACCACACAATCCCGTGTGGTGAGTTGCGCCATCCCAGAACCTTTTACTCGGCAACCTAAGCACCTCCTTTAGGAAGAGCACCAACGCTAGCATATTGGGAGAGGCCAGTATGAAAAAAGGATACTTTATTACCAGTTAGGTTGACGATACACTTCAAGGCAAATAAACCTGCTTTATTAGCTGACCGTAAAAAAGCATGTTTGTACACTGGGGTTGCTTGCAGTGTCACTGGCTACTTGAACTGTGCAAGATTCTCCCCACAGATGTGGAATAGACTGTAATTAGCGCTGAAGACTTTAATGAACATATGCCATTGGATCACTGGGGTAGTGCCCAGGCTGGATGGATGTGTAACCACACTTTTCCCACACTTGAGAAAGCCTTGCTGTCGCAGGATGTCTCTCTGGCATGGTCCCAATCCATTTTCCTAGTTTCTGTCTACGGCGGACACTCTGCATATCCTAAGAAGTACAGCATGTTTGCTTTCCTTTCATTTTGCCGCTAACTGTGATTTTCTAAATTACATTTTCTGAATTCATTTCTAGTCCCATATCAGAGAAAAGATCCGACTGCTATATGAAAATACCACTTCTACGACTAATTATAATGATCGCTTTTTGATCCAGCATACATAATAAAGCTAAGACTAGATAAAGAACTTAACTTTCTTTTTTTTTTTTTTTTTTAGGAATTCCTACCATTTATAATTTCCTGAGGCTTTAATAACACAACTGATACACAAGCAGCTTCAGTGGTCTCTCATAACTGAAGGATCATACGATGAATGTGTGTTTGAACCTTTAACCAGACATTCAAAGTTAGCAAACGCTAGTGATAATGTAAAAAAATCTGTGTGTTCTTTATGGTTATCACGTACACAAAGGCCCAGAAAAGATGCGCTACTACTACGTGCAGCATTCCCTGAAACACAAGTCCATCGGTGTCGCGGTAAACAGCGCAGAGCGTCATTACCGTGACAGCATTTTTGTCTCATTAAAGGTTTTCTCATCAAAAAGTGAACACAAAGAGAAATCAGACTTTCCAATGTTGCTTAAGAAATAATAAAATGTAAAAAAAAAATAATCCTCATTTAATTAAGCCAGGCTACATCTGGAAGCTGTGTAGGAGCGTTTGTCAGCATCACTGTGAAGCCTAATAATATTTTTCCTTCCAATGTGACCTCTCTTGACCTTATGCAACACCAACAACTCCCAATACTCTTATTAACTGTGTTTATTTGTTTATTAGCATTGTAACTGAAACCTAAATTTCAGTGTCATCGATATTCTTCTACGTTACTCTCAGATGCGAATAATTGTAAGAAAAAATGTAGAGCTACACCCCGGATCAAAACCCAACACAAATCAAACACAAGCTGTTGGCAGCTAGCGACACCCAAAAGAAACAAGGAATCGGTGATGAAAAAACATTAGCTAATAAAACCCACCAATGGTATAAAACCAAAATAACTAAACTAAAACAAAACAGAACAAATAGCATGCGATGCTCAAACAAAGATAGTCCAAACAAAGTAAAGGAAAACGAGTGCTTATGCACACACTCTAAACACAACTGGTACAAAAATGATCGCACACAATTAGTCATACATTAATCACATAATTAATCACTCTGTCCCTCATCAAAATAGTCCATAAACTTTCCCCCGCGAGCTGACGGCAAGCCGGCTTTTAACAGTCCCACACTGATGAGCAGCTGGGAGAGGCGTGGTTGCCCGCTGGGCTACCAGGTCCTAGCTGATGACAGAAGGCGTGACCAGTCTCTGGGATCGCCATATAAAACCGGAAGGAAGGTGCCGTCATCTTCACCAGAGAACTCCCTCCTGTGTAGCAGCAGATATGCATGTGCGATGGTCGCAGCAGGGACGGGGCTGGACTCAGAGCTCCTGTCAAAAACATTATACGGACGACTCACGTTTGTAACAGGTATTCTCAGGGGTGCTACTGTAGACATGAGTACGGGCTTTCTCTGGTGTGATGGCGGAAGCAACATAACGAGTTATTTTTAGACTTGGAAGTGAATTTATTTGGTGTTAACCATTTGCATTAACGGAAGTCAGGAGGGATCCAAAAACCACGTGAACTTCTTCATCTGTCTTAACAAAATCTGTTTGCGTGATTAGAGAAAAATATGAGGTGCTCAAAAAACGTTATGCTAACGAGGTACCGGTGTCAAGTCAAACCAAGTCATTGGGTGAAAGAAAGAAAATCTAAAAAAGACAAAGAGGAATCCCAGATAAGAAACCTACGCTAAGGAAATTGCTTCAGGCCATGGTTTTGGATTGTGGATGTTCTAAACACAAATAAACATGGAGGATATGGTAGATTTATCTTTCCATAAGGAAACAGATAACGTGCCCCAATTATTAACCTCTGGTTTGCCTACAGTTCAGAGACATTTCAACCATCAACCTCAGTTTTAAAATACCGCTAATCCACAAGTAAGTAAAACGAGTTGCAAAAAAAGGTTTAAATGGTCCAATTATACTATTAATTAGCTGCCTGATAAAGTCGTAGTGAGACGCGACAGCAAAGAATGTGTGATTGAACTGAATTTACAGTTAAGCAAGCACTTTTACTCCGATTTAATGGATTTTAAGAACAATGTTTCACTGTAAGCCTCACCGATCGTAAGAAAAACAATCAAGCTTATATTGTTAATCTTTAAAATAGCCCCCAGATGTTCTAACGATGAGAGATCTGTCCATGTTTTCCAGCCAAAGGCATCAATAATCAGCATGGGCATAATGGGACCATCAGGCACTCCAGTGACACCTGCTGGTCTTATCTTCACCACTACCTCATATGACCTGGCGATGTCACGTCTGAATGTGGCCCCTGCGGGATGAGCTGACCTCCTTCAGCGTGTCCCTGACTAGCCCCTTTCCACCATTCCCTCGGATAATTAACGTTTAATCTGTGAGGGTCCAGGGCGATTATCTGGTGGACGATTTAATAGCATTACTCTCGTGTTGTCGGCTTTTGCTGCGACTCCACACAGGAGAGGATGATAAATGAAGTGTGCTGCTGCAGCCAAATCATGGAATCAATCATGAAGCAATAATACAGACTTCACTTATTTATTTTTTGACTACATGCCGCTCCATTTAAAATTAATTTGCCCGTGGCTGTAAGGTCTAGACTTCATTTGTATTTTACACTAATGCCAGTCATTTTCATCTGGCATCCAATTATATAGTTTCATTTTTGTTATCATATCCTTATTAGTCTTTTTTCTTAAAACTGGCTGTAAAGGCACAAATACTTTAGCACAAAATAAAGCCAGAGACTAAAAAAACTACATTTAAATGAAAGTGGCTTCCATCTGAGAATTATTTTTTGACTTCTAAAATTAGAAGTTGCTCGCCAACGAACGGCAGACCTCATTGCTCGACGCGACCTTGCGGCCGCGACCATTGTGCTTTCTGATAACTGACCTACATTAAACTCTGAGCCATTGTCAGAGCTGCATTAATACAAATATGAGTGTGTGTGAGTGTGTGTGTGGGGGGGGCAGTAGATTAATACTATGCCCAACAGCAGGAGTGCTTAGTGAGAGATCACAGTGTTGCTGACAGCATGGCATAAACTCATCCCTATCCATTTTGATCCAGACAAAAAGTGCAAATACAATAAAATATAACATAAAAACACAAAGTAACATATGATCTACCTCATCATTAGATTAAAAACAGATTTGAGTTGACCCATAAACACATGAAAATATGATAATCAGAAGACATTGTGATACCAAAGATGTGAACGCAAACACAGACGTTCAAATTAAAGCTGGATACAAGACAAAAAGGGAAGTAGATAAAGCATTGTTAAAGATAAATAATATCACGCACTGGCATCAACAGGCAGATGAGGTTTTGTTATGTGGCCTCGCAGCTCCCTTCCTGTTTGTGGCGACAATAAGCTGCGACATCTGGCGAAAAGTGACATTCGGTGGCTAACTGACTTCAGAGCAACTGTTCACTGGCACAGCTGTGCATTAAACTTTCAATCTTATAAAGACGACGGCAGTAATTAAAAAGGAGAGGATGTGACATCACGTGGGAAGGAGGCGGACAGCCGTCAGATACCGACGTTAATGCCGCAGACATGTGCGAATAATAGATGACCCCGAACACCTCAAAGAGGTCAGACAAACTGAAGGATTGGCATTTCATTAACTACAAAAGAACTAACAAAAAGATGAATTAGAACTTCTTTGTAATGTAATTGTAATATAATTTTTACCTCGCCGTGTGTTCATATCCAGGAAGTCTCAGCTGCTAAATAATAAAAAAAAAAATATTTCAAATGCCATCAGTTGAAGAAAACAATGTGTAACTTGTCAGTGGGCGTGAAAAGTTGAATGGTTGCCAGTATGAACACTAATTCGCCCTTCAAATACCATTTTTAGCCTTTTTCATAGTACTGGAGAACCTTATTTCACATGTCATGTCTAAAGGAAGACAAACAGACTATCTTTGCATGTCAATAGTATGCAAATATAAAACATCTATTATGTGCTTTTTTTTGGTAAACACGTTTGGAACAGGGGAGACAGAAGCCAACTGCTGCCATATGACCTAAGATTTCATTTTGAATAACATGAGACATTTTCTCTTCATTCCCATGCTGGTTAGATGGAATTACAGGGCCATCTGAATGTGTTTGGCTTCAGTAGGTACAACACGATACCAAAACAAAAGAACTTTTTTTTTCTCTCCTTTAATTTAATTGTTAGACTGTAAGACTAATATTTCATGCATATACACTTTGAAGTGAACATTTAAATAATCTTAATCCATGCTAGGCTTTGTGCTGAGGGATGACGCTAACATGAAAAGAAATGAGACGGACCAGAATGGAGAAGCAGGTGACGTGGAGGGTTTGTGGTCAACCTACAGGGGGCCAGGAAGCTGCCAAAGGCCTTGTAATCCTCCCCGCGAAACCCCTGCCCTCCATTCTACTTTATCATCCCCTCCACCTCACCATGACAAACCTGATCTGCACTCTATCACAGAGCCACAGGCTACTTCTCCTCTTCCCTCCCCACCATTCTTTTTCTTTCCCAGCGGTCCTCATCCCATTTGTCATTTACGCCGTCTCTGTCTCGGTTAGCCTCACGAGGACTGTCCGCCTCTGCCAGGCATGGCCATGGGGCTCAGAGGCCTGGCCATGGTTTCCCCATGGTGGCCAAATTTAGAGAAACCTCTTAATGGGTTTAGGCACATTTGCTAATTCGTGAATAAGTTTCTGGTGCGAAGCTCCGTGCCAGGCCAGTTGGTGTGACGACCATGTGGATGGGCTTTCTGCTGGACTATTTCCGAACCAAAATCATGTCAAAGACCTTTTTATACGGTTTGTGCTATGATGCACAAAATGGCTCGTGTGCAACTTAGCTATTATCCTTATGTGGCAGTTATTCCCTGGAAGGCAGAATAGGGGACAGTTAATAGTAACTTTGCACAATCAAGATGAATAACTCCCATCACTGGCTGAGCCTGATATGGTGGCTGGGTAGCTTTTCTGTACTTCTGTTTAACTATTATTTACAGAAGCATGCAGGGTAGCGGTGAGAGGGTGTCATCCAGGATGCTTAGTTTAAAATATATAATGCATTCAGAGGGTATATTTATTGTGTTTTCCCCCCTATAATGTATTAAAGAGGCTTTTAGGTGCATAATGGCATTTTAGGTGAATAAAATGTATGGAAGCACCCTCCAGCAGTTATATCCAGAGAAGGAAGTGGCATTCAGTGCATGTTTAGAGGACACAATGCAGGGTGATGCTTTCTAAAATGGCATGTAATGCACAAGTGGGTATAGTTCCAAAAATGCAAAAATATTCTGTGATGCCTTCTAGGGTGAATTTCCATTGAAGAGAATACAATAAATATGTCTCTGAGAGGCAGAGGAGGGCAGACTATCCTCACTTGGCATTTTCAGTGAATAATAGGTAATTAAAATGTAGATTTTTCTTGTAGATGACATAGCCCTAGTGGGTTTTTTCAGATGCTAATATAGAGATCCCTCTGGGATCCACCTCCATAGGATGAAATGAAAAGAATTCTCCGTTGACGTCCGCGCTCAAAGCTCGTTCATTGGCGGTTTAATGACGCGTTTAGCGCACGCTCATTTATTGCGTTGTTTTTCTTTTATCCATCATCTGTCGCTTCATCGCTCTGTCGATGAGCTGTCATCTGTGCGGGCTCATGGCAGCTCAGTGAATGTGACAGCCCTTCTGCCTCAAAGGATTGTGGGTCATCACCAGAAAATCCTTCTGGACTGGATGGCTACTGCTGCATTTTTTATATCATGGGATATAATAACAGAATATGGTTCACATGGCAAATGCTGAACCAAAACGTCATGTTCAGGCCAAGTTAAAGGAGTTAAAAGACATAAGATGAATTCAACTGTGATTGAAGACTTGAAGAAAACAACTGTATTCTTGATATTCTGCATATTAAATCCATGGCCAAAATCTTCCTGGAGTAAAGCTGACATAATGTTTCTGTCATGTTTGTTTTCATCAATCCCAGGGTTTCTAAGCACTGGAGATCAGGCAGCCAAGGGCAACTACGGCCTGCTGGATCAAATTCAGGCTCTCAGGTGGATCAAAGAGAACATCCAGGCCTTTAAAGGAGATCCGAAACGAGTGACCATTTTTGGCTCTGGCGCCGGAGCATCGTGCGTCAGCCTGCTCACTCTCTCGCATTACTCAGAAGGTACGTGGACTTCGCTCCCAGGCATGCTTAATCACTCGTACGACAAGAGCGTTCTCGTCACCTTCTGTTCTGCTTTAAAAAAGTGTGTCTTGTTACCGTGAGTCATTTTATCAGCAATCACAGCCAGCTACTTTCACGCAAAAGAAGATTTGAAGTCACTGGTGTGATTTTACCAAGTTTCCACATTTATGGAAATTGTACTGAAATCATAAAAAAAAAAAAAAAAAAAAAATGATGTTGCCATCATTCCAGTTTGTATAGCCTAATAGAAGATTAGGAACCTAAACCCTTGGTTGTTGTTCTACAATTTCCAATTTAAGTTACCAGTACATCAGGAAAAATATATACCTTTGGGACATTTGATTATACGGTTATTTTGTGACTATTTCTCGTTTGTAGTATGATTTGGTGCTTTTTTTGTCATCTTTTAGATACCACATCATTAACTAACTAATATGTCATCTGAGTAATAACAGCAATACAATAATAATAATAATAATAATAATAATAATAATAATAATAATAATAATAATAATAATAATAATAATAATAATAATAATTAACAGTCCTCTAGGTTTTTGTGTCCCAAATTTTAGGCCGTGCATTTCCTTCCAAATATAGGAGGCACTGAAGTAGATCCATAGATTCAGCAAAGGTTCTCTGATGATATATTAACAATTGCATGCTGACGCTTGTCGTCAAACATGCGCTCATTCATGCATTTATTATGTTGGTTAGTGTAAAAGCGTTGGAAGAAACCATTTGAATGAAGAGGATTATTGGATTTCACATCTTTTATTAATGGACTTTTTTAAATTTTATTTTTTTCCTCCCTATCTCAGCAGTTTATTTGCTTGTGTTTATTATGCGTTTTTCTAGACAATTGCAAAGCAAGAGAAGGATAGAATCTCTGAACACTGCTGGATATTTTTGTCTGTGTGTGCGACAAACTGAGGCATTATAAAAAAAAAAAAAAAAAAAGAAAAACGCTCCAACCTTTTGTCGATGGTCCGTTCTGATTACAGCAGATAATCAGAGTGACAGAGGCTTTCTGTTTACGCCTGTGTCGCTGTTATCCCCTTTGTTCCTTTTGTATTCATCTAGCACTTGACGGAATAGCAATGGCTTACTTTGCATTTAGATAAAAATCATGTTTTGAAGGGCAGATTTTACATGAATGGAAAAGTCAGCGGCCATTTTATAGCTTTTTGACCTTTCTCGACAATATAAAACATTCTGTGTGTTATATGCCGTGTTATTGGAAGTCTAAACTGTTAGCAAACATACCGAGGTTAGCAAACATACCAAGGTCAGAGAAAGACTCCCAGACCTTCTGCGTGTCCTGGTGTGAGGCGAAGATCTGAGTTGAGTCTTACTTAATACGCATCAGACCGCAGCAGATGTTAAACCTCCTCTGCTCGCAGAGCCTTTTGGGGAAAACGGGCACCATGTGCACAAACATACTTTTCAAATCAGCCCGGTTGAGTCATCGCGGCTGGGTTTGCATGTGTGGAAATAGCGCTCGCTAAAAGGGAAAAAGGAAAAGATGCTCATGCCGGTAGTTTGCGTCCTATTTTCGCAGTCCGTGAATTCCAAGATGCGGAAAACTGCCTGAGGTGTTGCTACATAAACAAGGAAGCATCTTTTATGTTTCGTTGATTAGGGAAGCTGAACGTTACATCAGCATTCTGAATCATCATTTTATTTACCTTGATTTTTTTGTTGTTTGTTTTTAAAGCTGGCATGATAATAAATATGCCTATGCATTTAGCTGCTTTTCTCAATTATTTTTTGAGAGGGGATTTCAATCAAAACAAAGTGGATGAAACCTACATTAGCGATGAGCTATTTTCGTTCGTATAGTGAGCAGATCTATACTCAAATTTATAATAATAATTATAAATTTCATCTTACCATTAGTGTATGTATCTAGACTCTGAAAAAATTTGGACTGCTTTAACAGCCAAATATTTACCAGAGGAAATGTGTCATATTTATTAGCTTTGTACCATTAATTCAATTTTCATTTTCAGATCTGTTCCAGAAAGCTATCATACAAAGTGGCACTGCATTGTCCAGTTGGGCAGTCAACTACCAGCCTGCCAAGTACACGCGAGCCCTTGCTGAGAAGGTGGGCTGCAACATGCTGGACACGATCAACCTGGTGGAGTGCCTCCAGAACAAGAACTACAAAGAGCTCATAGAGCAGTATATCACACCTGCCAAATACCACATCGCATTTGGGCCCGTGATCGATGGCGACGTCATCCCGGATGACCCCCAGATCCTCATGGAGCAAGGGGAGTTCCTTAACTATGACATCATGCTGGGAGTCAACCAAGGAGAGGGCTTCAAGTTCGTAGATGGCATTGTGGACAGCGAGGATGGGGTGTCCGCCAATGATTTTGACTTTGCCGTGTCAGACTTTGTGGACCATCTGTATGGCTATCCTGAGGGTAAAGACACTCTTCGAGAGACCATCAAATTCATGTACACGGACTGGGCGGACAAGGAGAACCCGGAGACACGGCGCAAGACCCTGGTTGCTTTACTCACTGACCACCAGTGGGTGGCACCAGCGGTGGCCACGGCTGACCTCCACGCCCAGTATGGCTCGCCGACCTATTTCTACGCCTTCTACCACCATTGTCAGAGCGACATGAAGCCCAGCTGGGCCGATTCGGCGCACGGAGACGAAGTGCCGTATGTGTTTGGAATCCCAATGATTGGCCCCACAGATCTCTTCAACTGCAACTTCTCCAAGAACGACGTGATGCTGAGCGCTGTCGTAATGACCTACTGGACTAACTTTGCAAAGACAGGGTGAGTGTGTCCTTTCTTTTTCCTCGTCTCACTTTAGGCTTGCTTTTAGCTGTGGCGCCATTATAACCTCTAATCAGTCAGCTTGACATCAATGTACAATTGATTTACCCAAACTAGCAGAGGAGCAGCTTTTATGCATCACCCACAGGCACCAAAAGGGTGGCAGGCAATCTTTCACAGGGGGACAACTGAGGAACATGTCTAGGACACGTTCTCACTATCCACTTGTCCATCCACTTTCTACTGCTATATTAACAATTATAATATTGTCCATAATGTGCTTAAAAAATAACACTAAAACGTTCCTGGACAGTCAACTAGGCTCAAATCCAGTCTCAACTCCTGGTGCTGTGATGGTGCTCTACACTCATTTCTTTCCTCCTCATACTACTTCAGATTAATTATTTCAGGGTGTTTGCCAACCAGTCATTTAGAAAATGTACTTTAGTTGAATAAATAAAGTTCTGATCATTCCCGCTCTCCTCTCAATCCTTGCCTGGCTCCCCTCCAGCTGATGCATGATCAGATGATCAGTGGAGGGGAGAGGGGACCAGTTACCTAATAGAGATCTGGAGATTCTTTTTGTCTTCCTTTGTTTTCCTCCACTAAAGCCCCCTGACTAAAAGCAAACACATCACGGGCTGCACGGCTATTTGTCAACAAATTTTTGCAAAGTCCTCCATCCTGAATCACAGCACACTGACTATTAGTAACTCGTTTCTGGAGTTGGAACAAAGGAGTTTGGCAGTTCCCATATACACACACTGGGTGTGGGTTTGAATATTAGTGTGTGCAATATGAGTGTGCAGCATCCAATTATTTTATCACAGGACATTTTGTAAGCTTATTTTGATATAAACATCTATCTATCTATCTATCTATCTATCTATCTATCTATCTATCTATCTATCTATCTATCTATCTATCTATACACACAAATTATGTGTGCAATATTTTATTGTGTGCTTAGTACAAAACATATGCAGGCACATCAGCAAGCAAGATGGATTCAAGCGCTGCTTTTAATGAAGCGGCATGACATGACATATTGTTCCAACATGTTAAAATATCAGGTCCACCACATGCCAGCAGTGCTTTGAATATGGCTCAATATGTAGCCACTTGTTGCTATGCTGATATCTTGCAACATTGTTCATTAGATTCTACATATAAGAAAAGAAACAGTGTAAAAGCACATATGAAACCTGCGTATGTTTACAGCCAAAACATGTCATACCTGCTGCCACGGCAACCCTTCTGAAGTCCAAACACGTGATATTATGGGGTTGGCTGTTCTATTGATGTATATCTGTCACTGTCTTGATTGATGGTAAACTGCACTTTCCCACCAAATTCTCTGACCCAAATAAGTCATTCTTGTGGTTTTTAACACTCTGTATCCCCCTGATATTCGGGCTTCATTTATTTTCACCCACTTCAAATCTTAGGACGTGTGTGATAACAGTGGACGACAATGCCCACAAGCCTGGCACAGATTCTGCATACTGTCATGTACTGTCATGATTGCAACAAAAAGCAAATGAGTTCACTCTTTCCTTCTAAAATAATATGCAAGTGATTGTTAGCAAAAAAGCAATATGTGGGAAATTCAGCACATGCGTCATGATTTAACACAGAAGTTCTTGTCTAGAACGACAATGCAGATGATTAAAGGTGTCACGATAGATAGATTTATGAAATTATGTGTGTATTAGAGACAGTTTGTGAGTGATTGCATTCAAATTATCAGTTACTGAGAAACAGTCCTGAGGGGAGTGAAGGCTGTGGGTTTTGACACAAACCACCTGTCTTATTATGTGTTTCTAATAAAAAAAAAAAAATTACCTTTGATTATATTTATGTATTTTTCTCTTTCAGGGACCCAAACCAACCAGTTCCACAGGATACAAAGTTCATCCACACAAAACCCAACAGATTTGAGGAGGTAGCCTGGACTAAGTACAACCCGAAAGACCAGCTCTACCTGCACATCGGCCTCAAGCCTCGAGTCCGAGACCACTACCGGGCTACCAAGGTTGCATTTTGGTTGGAGCTTGTTCCGCATCTCCACAACATCAATGAATTTTTCCAATATGTGTCCACCACCACTAAGATACCTCCACAGGACACCACCCCTTACCCGTACACCAAGCGTTTTCCCAGTAAAAACAACTGGCCGTCCACGACCCGCCACCCCGGGATTCCGCCTGCCAACACCAAGCAGAGCACCGACCAGCGCAAGCCTGGAGAGCTGACGGACGAGTCGACCATTGTCATCGAAACAAAGCGGGATTACTCCACAGAGCTCAGTGTCACCATTGCAGTGGGAGCCTCTCTGCTCTTCCTCAACATCCTTGCTTTCGCCGCCCTCTACTACAAGAAAGACAAACGCCGCCACGAGACCAATAGGCGTGTCCCCACCCCGCAGCGCAACTCCGCCCCGACCAATGCCTCTTCCCCCGCCAACGACGTGGCCCACCTGCAGAGCGAGGAGCTGATGTCGCTGCAGATGAAGCAGCAGCAGCTGGAGCATGAGCACCACCATGAGTGCGAGCCGCTGCAGACCCACGACACGCTGCGCCTCCCCTGCCCTCCCGACTACACCCTCACCCTGCGGAGGTCGCCTGACGACATCCCCCTGATGACGCCCAGCACCATCACCATGATCCCCAACACACTGACTGGGATGCAGCCCCTGCACAATTTCAACACTTTCGGCGGCAGCCAGAACAGTACCAACTTACCCCACGGCCACTCCACCACACGGGTATAGCTCCGCTACGCCTGGATGGATTTGGATCCTTTCTGGATCAGCCAAGAGTAGAATAAAGAACTCAGCAGATGTTATTTTGCCATCATGCCTTCTGAAAAAAATATATACAGTATAAAAAGAAATAATATTCCATGTGAATGTTACCATCGTAATAACTCAGTTTGGAGCTAAGGTTCATCATCGAGGAGTTTTACCAAAAGACAAGGCAACCAAGAAGATTATTGTTCATATTCTCACAGACACAGTAAAGAAGCCTTTGCTGAGGTTTCTCTGCCAAATTTGCTGCATATATACACAGACACGCCAGGAGTCAACTGCGGACAGGTGTTGAAAAGCAACAATGAAACATCCGGAACATTGTTACGATAATCCCGTCTTTGGACTTGGGCACAGAGTTCTACACCGAAGCCTGAAATGTATTTATGAGAACATTTTTTACAAACACATTTAAAAAGAAAAAAAGAACAACTATATAGTGTGAGAATTTAAAAAAATCTACAAAAAAAAACAAAAAACAAAAAACAAAAGGAGATCCTCCTCTTACGGTTTGAGTTGAGATCTTTTCCAGCTCGTGCTTTCTGTTTTGGTGTGTATATATATATATATACATATATATATATATATATGTATATATATATATACATATATATATATATATATCCAGACGTCCTTCATTTTTCTCTACTGAAAATGTCTCCATTTTATTGACCTTCTTTTCGATATGACCAAAATGCGAACACAATCCCATCCATTATCCAGCGTTTCTCGTCATCATCAATGTCTTGTTTTCAACTTGCCCTAAGTCCGGGGAAGAGCTTTAGTTTACCATCTCCAGACGCGTTTTCCGCGTCTGGGAAGTACTTAAACCCTTTTCTGCCATCCCGTCATGCTTTCAGTCGTTTATTTTTTCTTTGTGGGCTTTTTCTGTCCTGCAGTCTCAGCACTGCCTGAGCTTACGGTGTGACCAGCAATGTATTCTTTAGACATTTCAAAAGAGGCAGCAATTTTTTGCAACAATATTAGTTGGATATGTTTGTAAAGAACTATATGTTAGATATTTTAAATCGTCATATGCTAGCAATATGTAAAGTATTGTGCCAGGCTTGTGATTTTGGGTTACAAAAACAAGTGAATGAGTGTAAATATTAATAATATTAATTATTATGGAATTACAATGAAAGTAATCATTCAATATCTTCTTTTGTTTTGCATCCTATTAGAGAACGAAAAAAATGGAACGTTCATAAGATTTTATGCTATTTTTAAATTCTATTAAAAAAAAGAAAAAAAAAAACACAGGACAAAAGATATATTCTTGCTGTTCCCCAAACCAGTCAAGCTAAAAAAAATTTTAATGTAGACTTAAAAAAAAAAAAAAAAAAAAAAAAAAAAATCCTTAGTCTTATATTTGTTTGCAGTTTTGCCTTAAGTGACAATAGAGATATTTCTGGCTGGACACCTGTATAAACTTTTTCTGCAACACTTTTAATAAAAAGTCACAATATTTTGTAAAAAAAAAAGAAAGAAAGAAAGAAAGAAAGAAAAAAACGTGATTGGACGGTTGTTTACTGTGTGAATGCTACAATCAGCTAAGTCTATTTATTTATGACTGCATGTTTAACAGTCTTTATTTTCCAAACAGAGCCAGAGGTGGGTGAAGGGTGTAAAGGATGAGTGTCAGAAGACCGAAGACTAAAAAAATGGCGTCTGTCTGTCTGACTGTTACCAAAACAACTTATTAAGTTAAGTCTTATTAAGTTATGAAGGGATTTTGATGACATTTCCAGGAACGGTTCTTAATGGGTCCAAGAAAAGATAATTACATTTTGCTGATGTTCTGGATTCTGGAAGGACTTTGACCTTTAATCTTTCAAAGATCAAAGCCAAGATGATGTGAGTTACAATATGTGGGGAAATTAGCTACCTGGCAGAGGTTGGCGCTCTCCAAATGCTTTTTTAGTTTTATATATGAAATGTTATTTTATCAAATGCTCTAAAATCACACATTAATCTGTTCATGTGCTCAAAAGGTTATTGCACTGTGACGAAGGATGCTTCAGCTGCCTGTATATTAGTGGTGGTAAACATGGCGATGACAATATGTTATATTTATTACTGAACTGAACATGCACCCATAGAAGCGACTGATGGAGTTTCACTTGTTAAACAAAGCAGATTAAAGTTCCATCATGCTAAGCACCATTATTTCACGCCATTCTCCGCACATGGCACCAGTAAAAGGCAGAATGTTGATTCCCAATCAGCCCACAAGATGGAAGAACAATCCACGTTTTTGTCTCGTCAAACGGGTCACTTCTGCACCTACATTTGAGTTGAGACAATAAATGATAGGACAGGAACACCTGCCTTTCAAAAACAAGGTGTTCCACATGTGTTTACATGTTCCACGTTCACTTCCATGTTTAGGTGTCACTTTTTTATTTTTTTCTTTTCATTGAGATCTTGTTTTTAACCTAACTTTGCTCTGTAGGATGTGTTTATCCACACCTTTCAGCTGTGCATGAGTTCTAAAACAAACGCTGAAACCGATGCAGCGTGCACATCTGTCACCCTGTCTTCTACAGACAGGATCTTTGGGGCATGCATTTAGTCCAGATTTTGACTGGTCAAAGTTAGGAAAGTTAGAAGAAACGTATATCACTTCAGACTTTGACTGGCATGTGCAAAATCCATATGTGATCAATTTATAAGTTATCACATTTTTTTAATGAAGCCGCACGCCTTGCCAAACAAACTCAATCAGTACTGGCAAACAAAGAATATAAACTTAAGCAAAGCTGAATTGAATTTGCAGTGAGCACTGCCAGCTAAGCTAAAATCCTCTGACTGCTGCAGCCATCATTGGATTGCCGTTGTGCTTGGTAAGAGAAAAGAAGGCACGCCAGTGAGCTGAATAGAAAAGAGCGCCCTCGCCGCGGGTTTTGAGGCCTCTTCTGACATGCGGGTCCAGGCTCTGGGGGGTGCAGCATTCAGTCAAACTGCCCTGAAATCGCCCTCTCCATCACCACCACCTCATCTCTCACGATTAGAACTATTGATCTCCTTTGCAGCAGCCCGAGCAAATTAGCTTTTGACTTAAAACTGAAGCGACAGGGTGAAAATTGGAATCTTTAATGGTAATCTGCACTCACTGAGGCACATTGGATGTCTCCATACCATCTCCTGTGACATTTACACAACTCAGCCATACGGCCTAATATATAAAATTATTTTTCATTGGGGAAAACTTTCTTTCATTCGCAATATTGTTTGATCTATAATGTATGACCCAGCAAATAAGCCTCTCACACAGAGATGAATATTTAGCTTGAGACCCATGTGCAAACAAAGCCTCGCAACTGTGTAAGCATCCATTTAATTGGCATGTTGTTTACGCTGAGGGTAATGGGGGGGTTTCGGGGAGTGATGCAGGGAAAGCGATGGTAATGGGGTGGGGTATTGAGGGGGCGTAACTGGATGTGAATACTGGAGACCAGACTGGAAGTTAATTAAGCCAGCAACGGTGCTCCATCACTCAACCCTGGTCCCAGAACTGTCATTCAAGTGCCGCCCTCTCCAGGCTGCCATTACTGAGGCATATTGTGGTGACAAGGTAGTACACAAGATGGGAGTGGGCAGGGATGAAAGTTTCGTCTGTTGGTGTGTGGGAGTTTACAGCTCGAGCACACGGATGGATTAAAACAGCCTGAGAGAGCAACTGCACTAGATGTCGTTGTCCTCCAGAGGAGGTTTGCATTTTTATGAAAGGATGTGAAATAATTAAGGAAAACCCTCATGCATGCATGAAAACCAGATCATGGTAACTGCCTGGAAAACCAGTAATAATATTATTTTAGGTCATCTTTAAGTCAGCTTTTTCCCTGTTGTTGTTCACGTGTATGATGCATCTCACCACGGGAGTTTTAGACGATAATAATTATTATTTATATATATATTCAAATTTTATATATATATATATATATTTATATATAATTTGAATAGTCAAACTTAGCCTGCTGTGATTCTCAGTGACAGCAGAGAATTAGTCTTTTAAACACAACTGCAAAGTAATCGGTCTACACTGGGGAATAATTTAATTCAATACTGTGGCTTTGTTAAAACTGTAATTATTGTAAGGTCTTGGTAGTATAAAAAAATAGCAGTGTCCAGAACTGCTGACAGAATCAGAGATGGACATCATGTCACCCCTTTTCTCTCCTCTGGACAAAACTGAGGTAAAAATAGCCCAAATCTTACTGACATCTTTTTATTCAGTGCCACTTGGAGCCTAAGACTTCATAACATAGAAGTCAAAGCAAAATCAGTTGCCTTCTGATGGTGAGCTGCAGTGTCAGCAAACATTTCCTCGAAAATAGTTCCAGCTGATGCACAAATTTGAGATACAAACATCGAATTTGCTTAAAATGTGGTGTTATGTCCATGCAACTCCAGGAGCAGGGTTAAAGAGTAGTTTCTTTTCTGCATGATGAGGAAGTAATCTGATCTGGTGTCCGTGTGCAGATGTTCTAGGTTCTTTTGGATATACACACCCCCACATTACTCGTCACTGTTCTGAAGCCTATTTATGAATTCATTTAGGGGGCCAGTACAAATAAAATAGTATTATTTTTTTTTAATTTGTCCATATAGATTTTGATTTGGAGGAGAAAAAAAAAGTCATTGATCTATTCAGGCTGGGCTTGTTTGGTGCATAATGGACTATCCGACAAGGACCATGGTGAACTCTGGGTGCATCTGTGCAGGAGCAGCTGGCCTGCCTTAATATCCTCATGGCTCTTTGCCTTCTCATTTTCTCATCAAACTGATACCATTCAATTAGGCTGTTTACATTAACTGTCGGCCAACAGGGCGGGAAGAGAATAAACGGGAAAAGCCTGTTTTTTTGATGGTAGACAGATGCAGCATAATTACAGTCCAGAATGGAAGTGTGTGGCCGCTGAGCAGATGTACCGCCATGTTGTCTGCTAATCTACGTCACCCAGCCCTCTTCCGACTGACAGATGTGTAAATGCACGACATAATACACTTTGTTAAGCTGTCGCATGCGGAAATCATAGAATTTGAACAGAAACGTGCTGTTACCGAAAGGTGCCAACATGGAGGTGAGTATGACTTCAATTCAACCGGAAGAAAAGAAATTTAAAAGACAAGTCGCTGACTTTAAAGAGGTGTGAGGGGTAATTACTGCAATTACTGCCTTTGAAATACAGGCTTTTGACAGGTCGAGTGAGCACTTTGGTCTGAGATGGATGTTTTACATTGAGCCAAAGAGGTAAGGTCACATAATACGTTACGATAAAATGTTCGACAATCCTGTTTAACAGATTACCAGATGAGTAATGTCTTAAACGTCTTAAAGAGAGCTGTCATTTTAACTATGAATTATTGCCCAGGCAGAACTGCTGAAACACACCGATTTAATGTTAACCAGCTTTTTAAGACTCGAGCAGGAATGATAACCAGGCGGCTTAACAAAATCGATCAAAACTGGGAGAAAATCGTGCTCAGTGAGGGAGAGAGAGGAAAGGATCCAGATAATTCACAGATAAAATGCTACAGATTTTTTTTTTATTTAGATGTGAATTTAGGGCAATTGTACATCATGTAAATTAACATTTTCATCCAAATAACTGTCTGCTGAGCTTGTGCAGGAGCATTACCTGTTCTTATTCCCAATTGTTCTGCTGTTACACAGCCAGCTTTTGGTTAATGACAGCAGACATTTCAGCCGGTTTTTCCATGTCTCTCTAAACAAACTTCTGCCCCAACAACGCTAGCTTTACATGCACCCTGAGTATGAGTGCTTGTATAGCTTTTACAGAGATGCAATAGAAATTACCCCAGCTAAAGTGCTTTAAAGCATCAATTAATGATTGAAAACAGAATAGCAGCAACTTAATTTACATTAAATATGATTTGTAATCACTTTGTTGTGTTATGTCCACCTTTTTGTCTCACTCTGAGTGATGGAATCTGATCAAAATGCAGTTTTATATATGATAAAGGTGAAACTTACTGCAAAGGTGTTGTACCTTCTTGCCTTTTTCTTGCTTGTCATTATTTTCTGTATTGCTTAGATTATAACACATGCTCTTCTAGGCTCATAAATATATATATATATATATATATATAATCATATTGCTAAATATGATCCACTGAAGGAAAAACAGAGGAAAATGATGGAAAGCGTTGCATGTAGGACATGGAGGTCAATACTGGATGATCTTTTGCCCTGCCACACTGTGGCTAGATGGAACACCACAGATGATTTATGGTGGCTGGCTGGCTGGAAACAGCACAGGGAGCAATGTTTTTACTGGCCCAGGCCAATTGGGTTACTTGCAAAATGTAAAAGGTCTGTAGCAGACAAAACAAATTTAATCATGGTCTTACTTCCCTGCAGGTTGCTTTAATACTATAAGACCGGGCTCTCGTCCCTCCATCAAAGACTCAAATGCAGACCTGTCAGCACTGCTGCAGCAGGAATGTGAGGCAGGATGAGCATTTCGGGATTATGAATACAGCCCTCTCCCACAAAATACGGTAATTTAGACTTTAAACACTCGTGTCAATTATTTGTGTCAAGGTAGACTTTCAGATTTTTAATATGTTTTTCCTCCCTATAGTCCACATCCATCCATCTGAATCCATTTTCTTAACCACCATTTATTCCTTATCAGGATAAAGGAGGTGCTGGAGATTATATCAACAGTGACCAGGTATGAGGCAGGAAAACACCCTGGACAGGCTGTCAGACACACTGAGAATTTTAGAGTCTCCAACCAACCCGAGCACTTTGGCACAGTGAAAGGAAGCCAGAGTGCCCAGACAGAGTGTATCAAACACAGAGCCATACGAGAAGACTGGGCTAAGCTAACACCACCACAATTCTACATAGAATAATTAAAGTATGGCTGAAATATTGATTTTTAATGTCAATGCCCAGCTACTGAGGTCATGTGCTAAAGAGCTGCCCTTCAACATCACTCCCAGTTCCCCCTGTGGAGCAGGAAATTGTGTCAGTCTTCAAGTGCTGAAAGACCTCCAGCAATGTCCTGTGCTGAAGACAAGTCGTCTTGAGTTCTAATGATGGACATTTTCGTCACACGGGCTTTAAGACCTTTTAAAACGTCCATCTTGCAGAGCTGGTATTCCATTTATGCGTTTTTCCTGTTGTCTCCATCAGTGCATGACCTTCAGATAAAAATGCCTGTTACACCAAACGTTCAGGAGAAGGGTAGGCTGAGGCGGAACGCAATGTGTTTACCAGCAGATCTATGTTCCATCCCACACTCATGACTGTGAAGTTGTCTGGGGTTGGCAGTGTTCTTCACTTTCTTACTTGCCTGTGCTCTCTTTGGGGTTTCAGTTCTTTCAGCCCATCCTCATGCAAACCAAGAAAGGATCACCAACCTCATCAGATCCACCACGCCCATCTGCACTCGGGATTTTTGTAGTCGCTTCGGGAAGCTGCTGTTTTCCCCCACAACAACCAGGTGCCGGCAGTGGCAAATGAAAGGAAATAAAACATCCACATTAGGCTGATCATTCACAGTTTACAGGAAGGCTTGCTCACATTTATGCTGCACCCAGGACTCATTACGGATAGTTTACAGCGGAACGTAATTGACTGCAGTTACTCAAATCATGCATTTATGTAAGTGAATGAAGATTATTCGAGTATTTTAATCACTTGTACTGCCACTTTATACTTACTGCATTAAATGAAATGTTTTAATGCTCTCTAAATGCTCTAAATGCTCCAACTGTTTATGAGGACAGCCCCGGCGGATGGTGTGGGTGAAATTCAAAATTAGCTCCAAATTTACATTAAATCATTTGAATTCAAAGCTTACTTCTTTGCTATTGAATAACATCCTGCTCGATTTCTTAACGTTTTGTCAATTTTGAAAATTTAAGTCGAAAAAGGAACCAAGCGGCAAAAGAAAATACATGGTTGCTGTGGACCTTTTAGCTTTAGCACACACACACCTAAATCAGGTGGCCGCGATCGGCTCTGAAGCCACAGGAAGTCTGTGGATCTAATCAAGTGTCATTGTCATGAGACGGGTCACGTAATCTCCAGCTCGCCAACCTTGTTGTCGCATAGTTAACTTGACTGTTACGGCCTTGCGTATTACTAGAGCAACAAGCTTGAATACGTGTGAATGATTTTAACTGTGAATTAATGATTGCAGCAAGAAGTCTATCACCGTGTTGAAAAGACACAATTCACAGCGTAAACTGTCTGCGGGCTGTACGTAAAATCATGCATGTAAGCACGTTAATGGCAGATTTTTGTGTGGTGTTCGTGTGTGTGTGTGTGTGTTAGTGTTTGTCAGATAGACTCCAACTCTCTCCTGTGAGAAATAAGTAGCAGTTAAGTGGAAAGAAAGTCAGGTACCTGTTATTGATGTGAAATTAGTCATTTATTCATTTTAGAAACATTAACAGCCTTTAAAAAAATATGTCTGGTCGTGTTGGTCTAAAACTGATGAACAAAATGGGAGGATTATTCCATTTTGAGCAAAAACAGAGTTGTGGAGCTGGAGATTATGTAGGAGGTACTGTAGGTGCTATTCATTACATATAAGTCCACTAATTTGCATATAGATCAATGTTATTTGCTGTGTTTATAGACCCGCTATAATAATTCAACGCTGCTGCTCTGGCATGTGCAAGACTCCTTAGTTAAATTAAAATCGCTGCTTTGTGTAATGGAACAACAACAACCTGCAATCAAAGTGTAATGTTCCAATGATTCAACATAAAAGGGCTGCACAGAAAGCATCCTGCATATCTCCTAAACTAATAAGATTCCTGCGGGGCAGCGGAAAATGGAGCACAACGGGAGTGATGGATATTTTCCTTATTGCTTTATTTTTCAGCTCAAATCAGGTTGTGCAGATCTGAGGGTCACAGCTTCCGATGAAAAGACACGTTTAGATTCATTTGTTGGTAGGGTTAGGGTTAGGGATCAGGTTGTAGGTGTATCCTCCTCAAGTTTATTTTAAGCATGAGCACTGCAAAGGGACAAAAGGCAAAAAAGAATACAGGCAACCAAAATTCCCCTCGTAGGAAAAAAAATTGAAAAGGGAGTCAAGACGGAACTGGCACCTAGCAGTGAAAAATGTCTCAGGGAGTGGAAGCCTTACCAGACTTGGTGCTTGTAGGTGTTATTCTTATTTTTGACTGCAGTGCCTTTGACAGTTGACACTAAGAGCAGTAATCCGGCTACAAAGCCCTGGCAGCTTCCTAAAATCATGAGTGTTAGTCAACGTGTTCGCATCAATCCATCTCCAGCACAATGTCAACAAGCGCGCACTTCCAATAAGTCCAGCAGATGATTGACTCGGACGTTTTTGACAAGCTGTCCGACTTACAGGCTAACAGGCTGTTTTCGACAGTTCATTCCTGTTTAGTTTCATCGCTTTAGGTTCTTGTTCTGTTTAGTTTCGTCCTCTTTTCCCTCCATCTGTCCCTAAGGTCCCTCTCTCTACCCAGCTTGACCTTTCCTCACCGTTAACTCACCTGTCCACCCACCGGGAGTCGTACTACAAACCCAGACTGAACTTTTCACTGCTCATACATGTTGTGACAAGGTCTTGACAGCAGTGGCGCTGTTTCTTCCTGTTGTGTCACGTATGTGTACTGTATGTCTCCTGACTGATGTGTTTTTTTTTTTTTATTATTATTATTATTTTGCTTTTGAATAACAGCAGGGCTCACGCTGCTGTGTTTAGCCATCCTGAAGGAATTGTGTGGGCACTCTGAAACCATAACTCATGCCTTCATTGCATCTCATTTGGCCTACTGTAACTCTTTACACGCTGACATAGTTAGGCTCAACTGGCATGGCTGCTCATGTTTGGCCTTGTTTCATGCTCTCTCAGTGATTATTGGAATCATTCCTAAGATTTTGTTGTGATATAAAACGGGTTGGTGTCTCTTTAATCACAAGATAAAACAATAACTGCCCGATTTTCAACACCATTGCATGAACAGGTGATTTTGGAACAGAATTGCAAAAGCAAAAGCAGCTTGGACTGGCTGAAATGTAGTATAAGCTGCAGTAATAAAAGACTTTACTAACAGTTTGTGATTTCCTGGAAGTTCTGTTTATTTACCAGAGCTTGTACACATCCATGCTTCTGATTGGTGAGGGGTTTTTTTTGTTTTGTTTTGTTTTTTGTTTTTTTTTTAAAGCATTGGCCTTTGTGTAGGAGGCACTGCTGCAGTTCAGAGGACACAGAATTCTGAGTTCCCACGATTACAGAAAACTCGCTGATTGCTGCAAAGTCAAAAAACGTTCAGAAAAGATAAAAATACCTGCAAAAATTACTGTTACAGGTGGTGAATGAGTGTCCCTCATTACAGTGGGTTTGACCTAAACCTCCTGACTTTAAGATGAGCAAAACACTCAGGTCTCGGAATGTCGTTGTAATATTTGCTACTAAGAATAAAATCATCTTTTGAGTTGTTTTTCTTCTTTTATGATTATATTTGTTACACACTGGATCTAATCATGTCAGCTAACGTCTCTCCTCAGTGTTACAGTCACTGAAAGTCAGGTTATTCGACCAGAGGACAAACATTTCCAGAAAGCGCCTCATGAAAATGCTACTGCTCCGTGATAAGTCAGATGTGAGAGAGTGCTCAGGTCCAAATAACTGTCTACATTTTTTCAAATGCTCCAAAGTGCATCTTTGCACTTGACATTGCTGTGCTGTGACATTCAGGGAAATCCGATGAGACACTTTTCAGGCAGCTCCCTTACTGGAAGGAGTGGCAAATTAGCAGGAACCGCATCTTTTCCATTTTCACGTGTAATGAGGGGATGTAGCGACTAATAAACTAAAAGTGCCAATTTTGTAAAACTAAACACACTGAAGGAAAATCTCTTCTCTGTTCTGAGGACAATTTTTCCCCTGAATCTACATTCACAGGTTCTTTAATTCCCAAAGTTCTGTGTCAATTCTTGATTATGTTTGATCACTCCAGTGAACAAGGACAACGGGACTAAGATATTAAAATGGTGAGTGTGAATCGTCTCAAAGAATTTGAAGAAGCGGAAATTTATTAATGAACTGGTTTGCGATTACATTCCAGTGGACATGCTGAACAAAAAGACGAGAGGAGATTATATTAACTTTAGTATGGCCTTTGCTGAACTGATGGAATCGGATGAAGAGCACGCCAGGAAGTGAGGTTTACACACACACACGCACGTACACACAAGGTGGGTTTTTGCCCCGTATGTGTTCCAAGCATGAAAAACAGAAGACACATGAACTCTGAGCTCTCAGCAGTCTGACTCATATTCGGTGCAACCTTGACGTCATTCATGGTCTACAGCTGTCACCATTGTGCACAGGCAGAAGCCTCTGGAGATGTTTCACCCCAACAAACGTGGAGGACGTCAGTGACGGCGGAGGGATGAGGAGAGATTGGTCAAATATTTGGAGTGGGCATGGCAAATGCAGGAGAACAAAAAGGAACATAAAGAGGTGGTAGGAAATCATATACGCATTGACAGGAAACAGGAAAATAAACCATGAAAATTACATGCGTCTGATGTATTTGCATGTATAGTTTATGTGTCTGCTGCACTTTCTCTCTCTCTATATCCCCCCTTTACCTCTCCTCCTCCTCCTGTACCAGCAAATTAACAGATCATTTACCTTTTATCTACTTATTAAAAAAAAAAAAAGACATTTTGAAGATTTTGGACATTTTTACCCCAGTCGGCGTCTAATTTCCAGATGTTCATTTTTTGTATTTTAAGTTGGGCATGTGTCTGTTTAGCGATTGTCTGACTGGTCCCTTTGGCTGTGTTGATGGCCCTGCGTTTTTTTTTTGTTTTGTTTTTTTTTGTTTGTGTTTTTAACCAATAAATCACCATTAACTCTGCATTGGGGTCCTGTGTTTCCCTCAACAATCTTGAAATGTGACATTTAGATTTACAGATTTAGAAATGTTTTCTGAGAATTCGCAAGCCCCAAGAAGTGAAAAGTTGCACTGAAGGTACCAGTGTACATTGAACCGTTGAAATTTAGGTCTAACTCCAGATGGAAGTGGAACTGAAACCTCACCACAGGAACCATCGTTGCTCCAGAGAAGGAGTGAAAAGGCATTTTTTGTCGTTCTTGCAGCGTTACAGTAGGTCTGGAGTCCAGCGGGAGAGACGCCCTCAGTTCTGACAGCTGCAAACAAGTGGCACAGATAAACTACCTCTGACTCCAGTGTCCTCCCTGACCGACTCGGCCTGACTCGCTCCCTCTCATCCACTTATCATCAATCAGCCACCTTGTTGGGTTCAGCTGGAGAAGACACACATGCTCCACCAAAGAAAACGGCAAGTAGATATCCCCTTCTTCTTTTTTTTTAATCTTTTGGGCCAAAAGGTGAACTATAGTGATGATGTTTGGTTCCTGTCTGGTCTGGTATGCCCTCTGAGATCATTCAAAACTTTTCAGATACAGAAAAGAGGGGGTTTGTGCATCAATTAAACATTTCGTTATGCAACACAGAGTTGCGGCAGAGAGTAAAACTGGAAATGAGACTGAAACTTGGAGACTGAATTATTTGGGGATCTTGCATAATTAAGAGAACTCCGATGTGAAACTAGTTTATTCTAATGTAATATGCAGCAACAAACTATTGGGCTAAAAATGTTGCAACATTGTTCCAAGCAGGAGCTTTTTTTGGAGTTACAGATGGCCTCTTATAAGCTTGTCCTTAAGCCAGATGCATTTTGGGTATTACTAAATATTGAAAGGATTGGACAATGCATTTCTTTTGGACAAATTGGTACTTGACTTTTGAGGTCAAACTAGTTTCAGGGATTAGTGTAGCTATAAACATGGTCCTAATCTGATTGTATGATAGCACACTATGGCAAATTCACATCCTCAGATATCTCTTTGTTTACTGTCAGTCGCCCAGAAATGGGATTTGGACTTGAGGAACAGTTAAAAAAAATGTTTTCAAGTGTTTTTCTTGCTTTTTACTTTTCAACTTTATCCAAGTGGTTTGTTGATTTACTCATGCCTCAGTCATGCATCAGAGACAGTTTCTGAAATGGCAGTCGTTTCCAATTTTAGTGGAGAAATGGTCAGAATTCAAGGCAAATCACAGAACTCAGACTTTTATGTCAGTCCAGGTGGTTTGAAAAATGTTAAATTTTAAGTTTATCTTGATGTATGTAGCGAATAATGTGTGTTGTGTACATGTCTACAGTATAGTATGAATTGTAGTGAGGCGGTTATGGTACACGTCCTGCAGGTCAATAGTGTTGCTCTGCCACATCAAGGGGCACCTACATCCATGTAGGGAGACAGACAGAAGCACTGCAGCGAAGCTCCCCTAGCTGCTAATTTACCCACAAAGTACCTGCCTGGGCCCCCCCTTTCCACCCCAGTTCCTGGTGTGCGGCGCAGCTTCTGGAGGGCGAAAATCAGACGGTGAAAGAAATTATCCCAGGAAGAACTGGCTTCCAGACAAATTAGCGCTTAACTCACGATGCATTCACCTAAGATGTCGCAAGGAGGGCTAAAGGAGTCGCTGTTGGTGGGTGGAAATCAGCTGTGTGGATAAAATCCGTGAGTAGTTTCCAGTTTCAGAGCTGTTGACCCTCTTGTTTGTACGTTAACCATAACCCTTACGTTGGGGATGCTGCTGAAAAATATTTGTATTTTGTATTTGTCTTTTCTCTCACATTTAGCTCACAACAATATTTTTGGTCATTGTTTAAATCAAATTATTGACAAAGAATATTTAATACAGCCTATGGCAGAACATTTATCTACACAGCTGAGCTGTTGAAGGTTAAGTACTTTAGTTCCTGATTTGTGTCAGTTCACATAATAAAGTCATTAAAATAGGTCCCACTGTAGTGAACACAAGAAAGATTTAAATGAAAAGCAGACTTTTATCCCAAGCTCATCAGATGCTGGTGTTTATTTCATGACCAGATCTAATTCTGAATATGGTGCCCAAATAGATTTTGGGCAGTTTTAATGATGGTCAAAATGGAAATCTTGTGTAGTGAGAGTCTTGTTCTAATCAGAACTGCACAGAATGATGACAGTTTTAAAGACTTTAGGATTTTTTTTTATGAATTTTACCCCTTCTTACCATTTGTCAGAGAAGGTGCACAATATTTTGCCAAAGATTGATTTCCCATTTCATTTTTTTAATATTAATACACTAAGTACATCTTTTTTCTGCCTGCGAATGGTATTGTCAGTGTTTCTAGTTCCCGCTGGTGTCTTTTGATCTGTAGAAACTTGTGCCGTGCAGCAAAGTCATTTTAAAACAGTGGAATTTCATTTAGCTGCACATAATTAATCACACTGATTTGCATGGCATAATTGTTTTGTTTTAGATTTCTCCACATTGCATCATGTTACGCTGGTCTGCAGAGTGGTGAATGCATTATAATTTTCTAATTAAAAAAAAAAAAAAAAAAAAAAAAAAAAAATCAGTAAAATTGTTAAAACCTGGATTGATTTATAGGCAATGTCCTCCACTTTGGTTTGCTGTAATGTTTGTCAGACAAATGAGCATGTTGTGACATTGGACTTAATGCTCCCCATAAATGTCTGAGATTCTACAAGATGCGGGTGCTCAAAATCATTGTCCCAGACATCGTTTGGAAACCTCATATTTTGTGCATATAGAATTCTAGGAGGTACATCGAGAAGAAGTCTTACTCTAACAAAAAAACAAAAACAAACAAACAGAAGCACTCGTGGCCCCACAGTCCAAAAGCATAAAAATTAAGGTTGACTGGTGTTATGGAACGGAGAACGGGACCCAAACACAGACCACACACGCGTAAAGGACAACGGACTTTAATCACCAGATTCATAAACGTTTCAAACACAAAGCGCTCCACCGGAGGATCAATGGCTAACAAAAAACAACCCGACATAACCGCTGGGCGAGGAACGGGAATCTCCACTGTTGCACAAGAAACAGACTCAGTCTAACTCATGAGAAAAGACGACCTTGGGGAAAAGCATAAATAAAAGGTTGGTCATAGAACAAGGTACAGCTGGACCGTGTAGGCGGGTGCACCATTGATGATCCGGACTGGAGGGGGATTGTCGGTTGCTCAAGACAGGTCTGACTCCCCCACTGGCTTGATCCACGAGACGTGGAACCCTCATGGACGCTGGGAACCTAAGACGGACGGCTGTTGCGTTGACCCTCTTCTCCACTTCAAATGGTCCAACGAACCGTGGAGTCAATTTTCCCAACTCCACCCAGAGCGGGAGTTCCTTGGTGGACAGCCAGACTCTCTGTCCTGAGTGGTACTCTGGTGCTGGGGTTCTGTGGCAGTTAGCCTGCCTCTGGACCTGGGTGGAAGAGCGGAGAAGCGCCGCACGTACCTGTGGCCAGATGGTCCAACAGCACCGAATGTGCGCCCGGACGGAAGGCACCGCCACCTCCTCCTTCTGGTGCTCAAACAGGGGCGGCTGATATCCCAGCGAGGCCTTGAACGGGGAGCTGCCTGACGCCGCCGACACCTGTGAATTGTATGCGTACTCCACCCATGGCAGGTGGAAACTCCAGGCAGTGGGGTGTCGGGCTGATACACAGGCTCTGATTCGTCCGTTCCGCCTGGCCGTTCGACTGGTGATGGTGGCCGGAGGACAAGCTCACCGATGCGCCAAGGGCGGTGCAGAACGCTCGCCACACCCTAGAGGTGAATTGTGGGCCCCGGTCAGAGACAGTGTCCCGGGGAAGGCCGTGGACGTGGAAGACATGGTGCTTCAGAAGGTTGCCAGTCTCTGCTGCCGATGGAAGTCTGGGAAGAAGCACGAAGTGTGCGGCCTTGGAGAAGCGATCCACCACTGTTAAGATCACCATGTGTCCCTCCGAGGGTGGGAGGCCAGTGACAAAATCTACCGTGATATGCGACCAGGAGCAACGTGGGATTGGCAGCGAGTGGAGCAGGCCTGCGGGACGCTGGTGCACCGTCTTCCCGCGGGCACACACGGGACAGGCGGCGATGAAGGCCCTGGTGCCGTGGGCCATGAATGGCCACCAGAACTGCTGTCGTAGGAGATGCAAGGTCCGGTTCATACCTGGATGGCATGCCAACCTGGACAAGTGGCCCCACTGCAGAACCTCGGAGCATGCGGCCATTGGGACGAAGAGTGAGTACGCGCTCCTCGATCCGCCAGGTGGCCATACCAACAGCACAGGTGGGTGGAAGGATTGGGCCTGGGTCCTGGTGGGCCCGGTCAGTGGCGAACTGGTGAGAGAGTGCATCCAGCTTGGTGGTCTTGGACCCTAGATGGAAAGTAAGGACGAAATTAAAACGGCCCAGGAAGAGGGCCCAACGGGCTTGCCGCGAGTTCAAGCGCTTAGCACCACGCAAATAGGCCAGATTTTTGTGGTCTGTCCACACCACAAATGACTCCACAGATCCCTCCAGCCAGTGGCGCCACTCCTGCAAAGCCAGAACCAGTGCCAGTAACTCACGGTTGCCCACATTATAGTTTCTCTCAGCAGGTGACAGACGATGGCTGAAAAAGGCGCAGGGGTGTAGCTTCTGGTCAGCGAGGCTTTGCTGTGACAGCACGGCACCTACTCCCGAATCTGACGCGTCCACCTCCACGGTGAACTGGCGAGTTGGGTCTGGGTGAGAGAGCACAGGTGCGGTGGTAAAAAGTACCTTTAGGCATCTGAATGCCGCCTCTGCTTCCTCTGTCCATGCAAAAAGCCGGAGAGTCGATGTGAGCCTTTTCAGGGGGGCTGCCACCTTGCTGAAGTCCCGAATAAAGCGGCGGTAAAAGTTGGCGAAGCCCAGGAATTGCTGCAGCTGTCTCCGAGTTGACGGAGTTGGCCATTCAGCGACGGCCTGGACCTTCGCTGGGTCGGGTCACAGTTGCCCCTGCCGCACAATGAAACCAAGAAAGGAGACGGACGCGGCGTGAAACTCACACTTCTCGGCTTTAACAAACAATCTGTTCTCCAGCAGCCATCTCAACACCAGTCGGACATGCTGCACGTGTTCCTCTTCCGTCTCTGAAAAGATGAGAATATCATCAATGTAGACAAATAGGAACTTATTCAGCATATCCCGGAGTACATCATTGACAAGCGCCTGGAACACGGCGGGGGCATTGGTCAGACTAAACGGCATCACCAGGTATTCGAAGTGGCCGAGAGGGATGTTGAAGGCCGTCTTCCATTCGTCTCCTTGACGGAAGCGGACGAGGTGACAGGCATTCCGAAGGTCCAGTTTGGTGAACACACACTGGAGAGGCGCGAATGCAGCATCCAACAGGGGTAAGGGGTATTTATTCTTTACCGTAATGTTGTTCAGGCCCCGATAGTCGATAAGGGCCGAACGGAACCATCCTTCTTCTTGACAAAAAAGAATCCTGTGCCTACTGAGGAAGAGGACAGACGTATCAGCCCTGCTGCTAACGACTCGCTAATGTACCTCTCCATCGCCTCCGTTTCAGGCTTAGAGAGGTTATAGAGCCGACTGGTCAGCAGGGGGGCGCCTACCTGCAGGTCGATGGTGCAATCATAAGGATGGTGTGGGGGAAGAGCCAGCGCATTTGATTTAGAAAAAACCCTCCTCAGGTCGTGATAAACCTCTGGAACCGCCGAGAGGTCGACGAGGGATGGTGGGGAGAGAGGACTTGGAGGAGCTGGGGGTAGTGCAGAGTGGAGACAGCGGGCATGACAGGCGACGCTTCATTCTATCAACGAGCTGGTGGACCAATCAATTTGGGGATTATGACATGCCAAACAGGGAGCGCCAAGGATCGCAGGAGCGGAAGACGATGGAATTAAGTATAGATGAAGTTGTTCGCAATGGTTACCGGAGAGGAGGAGGATCAGGGTGTCGGTGCGGTGTGTGACCCTCGTGAGCGGGCACCCGTCTGAAGCAAGGACCTCTTTAGGCTCCGCTAGGCTCACTAGGGCCAATCGGGACATCTTGCTATGATGTGTCCCTCCTGCCCGCAATAAAGGCAGGACCCCGAAGAGAGATGTCTGCTTCGTTCTGCAGCCGATAGCCAAGCACGGCCCAACTGCATGGGTTCTTCATCGAGTCGTCGCGGACTAGCGGCGGGGAGAGAAGACGACGAATGCGGAGGAGAGGACCGAAGAGGCGAGGTGCGACGGTGACTTGGCGATCTTGGAGGTGCGGGGCGAAACGCTCATTCCCGGCGTTGCTCCCTCTCGTAATTATCAATCTCTACTGCGTGGTCAATCAGTTCATCTAGGTCTCGGGGGCACGCTCCCCAGACAAGCGCATCACGCACCGTGTCGCTCAGTCCCTGGTGGAACGCGTTCTGCAATGCCGGGCCGTTCCACCCCGATTATTATTAGGTAAATGAAAATTAAAATAATGTTTTAGCGTATTACAAATTCAAAATGTGCAATTTTTATTGTCTAATAACTAATCATTTTAAAATCTTTGCCATCATTCTTCGAATCAAACACTTAAGCTGTAACTTGTGGGAAAAAAATTGCCTCACACGTGTTTCTGTCATCGCCAGCATGAAAAGAAACGGTAAATTACTCCTGTTTGTGACATTTAACATGGTTCAAATAACATTCGGGATTAATAGAACCTGCGCTTCCAGCGGTGGTAGAAATTCAGCGACCCAAGTGTACCGGAGGCGGTGATATAACGCGAGTGCTAACGTCGCCGCTGATGTACGCTGCCAACTGCCGTCCGCTGAAGATGCAAAGCAGCATTGCCGCGGCACGGCCCTAATGTTAACAAATGAGCTGCCAGCACATGCAGAGACATCGGACCTGTGACGCAGCGGGCGAACGCATGAATCATAATCAATCACTCTGCCCATCAGTCATCGATCTCGCCGGTTCGGCGCTGAAAAACATAAACACTGAAACGGGTTACAGGCAACTGGAGTGACGTCTGGGGGGGAAGAGCAGGGCCGTGTAAATAATACAGTGGCGGGTTAGTCCCACAGGGGTACCATAGGAGCAAGCAGTGCACTTACCCAACACTCGCCTGCAGTTAAAGTAATCCAACCAGTCCACTAGCAGTCACCACAATTACTCCCCCTGCCTTCCCTTTAGCAACAACCCGGGCATTTAATAGCCTGCGAATATTTAGATTTACTACGCCCGTACACAATTGCTGCGGCTGGAACACATCAGGATATAGAATCCGGACGCCGTCCTAATGAAAACCTATGACTGCTTTGTTTGACTGTTGCCGGGGCGACGATTATCGTGGTCTGTTGACACAGTCACGCGGAAGCCGCAATTAGCATTCCGTGACATCTGTTGTTTAATCAGCTACTTTTGATCCAGCGTGTGCAAACAGAACAAAGTAGCTCGGAGTGACATGCAGCAGCCCTTGTCAACACAGACCTGTCATAAAACGCAGTGGACCGGGATTGATTTATTCAATTAATCACTGTAATTTCAGCATCTCTTTACCAGACTAGGTGACAAGTGTTTTTTTTTTCTTTTTCTCTCTCTTTTAAATGTGTTTCATTGGAATCTACTGTCAAAATGCCAGATGGCAACAGGTGGCTACTATAATCTAATCGACAGCAAACATTATTAGAGAAGAGCATGTCTAGAAAACATAGGTGCTGGTTTGTATGCTAACCATTGCTTTTTTGTTGTTCTTGTTGTTGACCTGACAACAGTATTGCGGTCAGGTTTGAGGTGTCAGCTTTTCTATTGTCACTGGTGTTGTGTGAGTCTGGAGTGGCAGAAAAGTTTGAGGGAATGGTAAACGACGCACATGAGAGCTGTGAACCAGCGGTGAGGAGATCAAGGTGGGAGTGGGAGTCCACCAGCGATCGGCTCTGGGCCCCCTTCTTATTCGCTGTTGTGACGGACAGGCTGACGGATGAGGTCAGACGCCGATGTGTCATGAGAGGAGGGAGCAGGTGCGGAAAAATCTAGAGAAGCGGAGGAATGCCCCGCAAGAAGGAAAGTAGCTGAGGCAAGACAGACCACAGGTGGAAGCATGAGGTTTAAAGGAGGCGCATGATTGAGAGTATTTAGGATCAACGGTCGGGAACAGGAAGACAAGAGTAAAAACCTTTAGTCAAATTAACAAATCACTTCCTCTAAAATGTTGTATTTGCTGCTTTTGGGTTCTGGTTGTGCCTGATTGTCAAGTCAAGTCAATCTAATTTGTCAAATATGCTTTACATGCTCAACATACAGCATAGATTAAATTTCTGTTTTCTTCAGTCTTATAGTTGTTGGTATTAATATAGTATTACTAATATATTTCCAATGCCTTTGTGATGTTTCAGCCACACCAAAACTTGTAAACAGTAAATGTTTAAAACACTGAAAACCTGATTTCTCTTTTCTAGGTCAGTCACATTTGTTGCCTTTCCGCTGGAGGTGGAGCTGCGATGGGCCATGGACCATTTACTTCAGGGCAGTTGATAAAAGCGTGGAGACAATAGAAACATTGGAAGCGTCAGAATCCTTGTGCCAACCATATTGTTGCATCTCAGGTGTTTCCAATTCAAGCACTGCTTTTTATTCAACCTAGAAAAATTAAATAACGGAGTACTTGAAGCTAACAAGGACGGACTTTGTGCCAGTTAACTACTGCTTTAGAGGACATAATATTTTGGACATTTTTTCAGGCTGTTGTTCATCAAACATTCTTCCCAGTGTTGTTGTCACAGCTTTCTCAGCATAAAGGGAACTGAATCCTGGTTGGTTTCACTGGAAGTTGTGGAAATTGCAAAAGCTAAGGGCTAAAAGAGAAGATGAGTCAGTAAGTCATGGCAATTAAAGACAATGATACAGGATGCAGGGTCACAGATAAGATAACTGACTGCTAGGCCTTTTTGGATGAGCAAGAAAACCAAATGTGTCTGCATCACACAGAGGCAAGTTCAGAAAATAGCAAAGCTGAAGATCTTCCAAAACGAATTTAATCCATCTCTTTTCACAAAAAAACAAAACAAAAAAAATAAAAAACAAACTCAAATTAAAATGATCTCGGCCTTAATGATGTAGCAGTGATGAATGTTCCCAACCTGGGGCCATTCTGTGTGGACCCCCACCCCTCCCCCATCCACCGCCTTTGATTTCTTTTTCCCAGAGCGTTTCGGTTCTCTCCCACAGTCCAAACTGCTGACTCTGCCAAGGTGCACAGACGCCTTCCAATTGATGACCGCTGGGACAGGCTCCAACATCCCCTTGGGAATAAACAGGTTCACAATAGATGCCTGAGCAAAAACGTTCCCAGTGCCATTTCTGTGTAACACCACTGCATTACTCTTCCTCCCTGGTCCACAAGGACCAGTTCTGGAAGACGCGTCAACAGTTTGCCTCCCTGATTAAAATTCTCTATTGCCTCTAGATGAGCAAGTCGGAGAATCACGGAGGAAATATTTAGCTAAATTGGAAAAGCTTGAATAGGACTTATTATATTATGAAACCCTGCAACAAAAAATGTGGATAAAGCAGGTACAGAAAATGGATGGATGGATGGATGAATGGAAAAGCTTGATTAAGGCTTATTATATTATGAAACCCTGCGACCCAAAGTGTGGATAAAGCAGGTACAGAAAATGGATGGATGGATATATTATGAAAACAGCATTTTTTTATCTGAAAGTGGTATTAAAACAGGCTGCCAGGTCTTTCGCAGCTCGATGACTGACCATGAAAACGGCGTGATTCCTGAATGCATCTCTTCTTTGCAGCCCTCGGCGAACATTCAAACAAGAGCTTGGATTTCAGCTCTGCATCCCTTAAAAGACGGTTTTGGTTAAGATCGCATAAGGGTTTAGTTTAGTGTGCCATAAACACTAATAAATAAACTAGAATACAAATAGCAACAATTAAGGACTGCTGAGTAAAAGTAGAGGTTTTTTAAGTTAGCGCAATAATGTAGACTTAACATAGACTGGAGTCTTAAGGCAAATTTACAAAAATATATACCTAGATGTTAAACCCTGGTTCCCTAGAGGGTTTCTACTGTGCTTGTTCAACTTAAAGCAACTCTCTGTGAGGAACCGGCCGAGCCGGTAAGTTGAAACCGATCCGGACCCGCGTCGAAAGCGTATTTTGATGTCACATTTCCCCAGGGGACGCGGACAAGCCACAGGTGTGGCCGAGGAGACACAGGGCGGTGTTCGATCATCCAAAACCACGCCAGTACAGCCACTGAGCGCCTGTTCACCATCCGCAAAGGCCCTAGCTCGGTGGCCGACTACGCAGTCGACTTCTGGACCCTGGCGGTGAATGCGGGATGGAATGAGCCGGCCCTGGAGGGAGCCTTTCGTCGGGGACTCAACCGACCAGTGCGGGACGCGCTGGCTCTTAGACCCTGTCCCCGGGACCTGAAGGCCCTGGTGGCTGTAGCAATCGAGCTGGACAACCATCTGAGGGGCCAGTGGCGAGAGTCATCCGACCCGCCGTTTACCTCACCTCGCTGGTCTTCCCCCCATCAGCAGGTCTCACCTGGGTACCCGCTGGCCGCCGCCGCAGTGCCCATGGCCCCGTGACCCACCCCGCCCTCCGGTGAGGAGGCAATGAAAGTGGGTCGAACCCGCCTCCGCCCGGCAGGGAGACGAAGGAGGCGGAGTCCCGGTCTGTGTCTGTCCTGCGGGGAGCCGGGACATGTCGGCTAAAAGAATGAGCCCGTCAGCGCACGCAGGAGTCCTGGCAGGCGCAGCCTCGTCCTGCTCCACCTCCTCTTGTCTGTCTCTTCCAGGTACGCTTCTTTGGGGCCATGACTCTCTCTCCCTCTTGTTTTTAATAGATTCTGGCACGGACGACTGCTTTATTGACCGGAACCTGGCCAGGGAGGCGAAGGTCCCCAGCGAGAGGCTTCCCCGACCCAGAACGATATTGAATCTGAACGGGAAACCCATCGCCACAGTAACGCACCGTACCGCGTGTCTCACCCTCATTATTTCAGGCAACCATCGGGAGCAGATCCACTTTTACCTTATTCCTTCGTCCGCTGCCGGGGCGGTTCTCGGCTCCCCCTGGCTGGCGGGGCACAGCCCGCAGTTTAACTGGTCTACCGGTGTCCTCACGGGCTGGAGCGTGGCATGCCACGCCCACTGCCTTCAGTCAGCCGTACCTCCGTTGCCAGAGATTTCTGGGGACTCCACAGCCCCACCCGACCTATCCTCGGTTCCGGAGCAGTACCACGACCTTGGAGAGGTCTTCTCAAAACAGCAGGCCCTCTCTCTCCTACCACACCGCCCGTACGATTGCGCGATCAACCTGCTCCCAGGAGCCCCATTATCCTCCAGCCGACTTTACAACCTCTCCTGCCCGGAGAGGGAAGCTATGGAAAGCTACATCAGTGAGTCACTGTCTTCAGGTATAATACAACCGTCGTCGTCGCCCGTAGGGGCGGGTTTTTTTTTTGTGAAGAAAAAGGAGGGCTCACTAAGACCCTGCATTGACTATCGAGCCCTAAACGAGATCACTAAACGCAACAAATATCCCCTGCCACTACTAGATGCAGCTTTCGCCTCGCTCCACAGGGCGTGCGTCTTCTCGAAACTGGACCTCCGTAACGCTTACTACCTTGTCCGCATTCGTGAGGGAGATGAATGGAAGACTGCCTTTAACACCCCGCTCGGTCATTTTGAGTACCTCGTGATGCCATTCAGACCTTGTGTTTGGTTTTGCATCAAACATCCAGGGATTTGGATCTTGAATCAGCCCCTCGACTCGCCTCAATCACCGGTGTTAGGGCTAGGGTTAGGTGGTGAGTGGCGACTTGAACGTGCCCTACACAATTGGCAGACTGGTGTAAGCACCCGTGCTTTTTAATGACCCCCACCCCCACCCCCACCCCACCCCATCACCTGCAACACAGTTCATGAACACAACATTTTGGGGGAACATTTGTGCTTATTGTAACATTAAAATGTAAAGCTGAAGCTGATTGGAAATTGCAAAGATCACACATAATATCTGGGAGTTGTTAAAGAAAATAAAATGGTGAAAATGCACCCACACAAAAAAAAAAAACAACGTAAAGATCGCAGTCTGTACTGCTTTATCGTTGTCCCCCAGCCCCCCCTTTTTTTTTTTTTTTTTGGCATCTCCCCTGACCTTTCCAGTGGATGATGTCCATCACAAGACATGTCGCAGTGCCGAATCCGGCTCCGATCTCTGTCCCACTGCACCCACGGAAGTGTCTGGGGGTGTGGGTGGGGACTAACTGTCAGGAGCTGGCACCCCCTCCACTGTCACCGGCTCATTATTTGGAATGACTTGCCCTCCCCGGTCTCCTTCCCCAGCTTTCAGTGAGTTACATTGTTTAGTGACCTTCGTGCTTTTGGTGATAAAATATTTTTTTCTATCACTGAGGGAAAGAAAAAATGATCATAAATGACTTGTGAGCAGGATAAAAATGTACGATGTGATTAGACGGTTCCTTCCATTATCACGCTAATGCAGGGTGTTCGTTTTTCTGCCCCACTTGAGTGAATCTTGTTGCTGTAAACCTCTTGAATGGCTGAGTGGCACCTGTACAAAACCCATTTAACCTCAGTTGCGCTTGCATCGTGCACATGTTCCTTAGCCTTTGAACTCTGGCAGGTACCCTTTTACCTGCCCTCAAGTATCCTCAGATATTCCCATTGTGATCGGTCTTCTGTATTAATCCACAGGCAAGTGAGGAATTGCTTTTTTTTCTTGAAGTAGGTCAGAAGCATGAGTGAATGATTCTTGTCTTTTATACTAACTGTAGAAAGTGCTGATGTATCATCTATTATTTGCTCACATCAATAAAGGAATAGATGGACTTCTTGCTTCAGCTGCACCACAGGTTCTCCAATAAGGATAAAGCTCTGGATGCACGATTTCGACGCTCTGCTTGAGCCTTTTCCATGGAGCCAGAACAGGAAGGCAGATACCTGGACCTCACTGGAAAAGTAGGCAGAAATCCTAGATGGAGCACTTTTTAGTTATTCTTCTCCATGCCTGCACCATGACATCTTTCTGTTGTCTGAAGTGAAATGAAGTCATCGTTCTTTCGGTTCTTTAGAATATAATGTTGCCTTTATTTGAATTTACCTCAGATCTTTACTTTCCTTAAAAACTACCTGTTGTATAGGGTTTTGCCAAGTCATTAGAAATGGTGCCATTATGGGCTTTAAAACAGACCAACTTCACAGCCCCCAGCACATCATTTTCAGCTGTCTGCGAGTATTCTCCTTTGAGACGGTTGGTGGGGGAATTAACTCAGACCCTCAATTATTTTAAAGAGTTCGGAGAGAGGAACTGCCTCAGGAATCTGCTGGAATACAGAGCTCTCCAGTCACATGTCCTCCACTAACCAGGCTGTTGAGACACACGTCATTTTTGTGCATTTATTGTCTTTAAGTGTAAGAAGTCGACCCAAGATTTGATTAGAGAGCAACTGTCACGGAAGGGTTTGAGCAGGATCGAAGTGCAGCACACACAGTATGCCAATGACGAGAACACAATATAATATAATAACACTAACACAGGACTTCTTTAACTCAACGTGCTCAGACGGAGGAAGGAAGGAAGGAAGAAAGGACGAACACAAAACAGCCGACAACATGCCGGGCTGAACGCAGGAAGGCTCACTGCGAGCTGGGTGTACACAACGGTGCGCAGCTGGACGAGGTGACCTCGGGAGAAACACAAGGAAAGTCTTTTAGTGAGCGAATTCACAAGGCGAAAACAGCAGAATCACAACTCTATCTACCGCACTGGAGATGCAGCGATCTGACACCGGGGCTCTCGGGACAGCGCCTTAAATGCCTCAGTGATGCTGAGTCCTCTAGTGGAACAAAGCAGAACATAAAAGACAAACAAAGCCAGCAATGCCGGTCCCTGACCTCAACAAAGCTAATGAAGAATGTGGTTACATTGGTAACAAGCCACACTAGCATGAAACTCCTGCCCAGAGCTTCATAGTGATATTATATAAAATGTCAAGGCAACAGCACAATGCCCGAGTGCTGTGCAGCAAGGATTTACCCTGTCATATGTGTGAATGTGATGTTCAAACAAAGAAAGTCAGCTATCTTTTAGGTTAAGCAGAATATCTTTTTAACTTCCTGATCAGGCCTTTTTATTTAATGTGATTGATTGTGTCCCGTGGAAATGAACCTTTTCTCTCCTTTCTCTTCTTTTTTCCCCCCACTTCTTTTGGTCTTGTCTGCTGTGATATTGGGGGAGATGGGGGAAAAAATTAGGGTAAAAGGTATGGGAGGAAGGAAGGAAGGAAAGTATTTCTACATGTCTCTCAGGTCAATGAAACAGTGATATCCTTCCTTATTTTACAGTCGATGTTGCTTCTAAGAGGTTCCACCTTTCCCTCTCAAACCTGGCACAAGGTTAACACGGCGTCCCTGTCCAACCAGCACTGAGCTGTAATGATTTGTTGCTGTGAGCCAACCTTATGCTCGGCCATGTGATGTGCTCGAATTACCGAACTCTGAAGGAGAAACGCTTGTTACACGTCCTTAATAAGATACTGAAATCCAAGGTTAAAGTCAACAACTGGGTTTCCATTGTTTTTGTTTTGTTCACACACAGAAATTAAAAAAGATAAAAACTCTGAAATTAAGAAAAAACTCAGTATTACATCTAAAAATGTGTTTAATGCTGACTAAATGTAGTTTGATGGTATCTGAAAGGAGGTTTAATGCAAAACAGGCCTTAGAGGTGCCTCAGCAGAACAGGTTCTGCTGTTTTTCTTTTATTCATCCTTCAACCTAATTATCTTGGTATTTTGTTTTTTGTCCAGTCAGTGGCACCAGTTGCCCAAATGAAACCTAACATGGTTCAGACTGTTCCTGTTCTGGCTAATCGGTTTTATTTTATTTTTCTTTTGAAAGCGGCCTGTGTTCTTTGCTCCTCACAGCCTACAGTTTCCTGTTCTGCCATCTTCGGAAAGTCTAGCATTGCTTATCTGCTGGAAAGACATTCAATTGAGATTTTTTTTTTCCCTCAAAGCTTCACATTTTAAGCAAATTTCCAAAGCGCGTGATAATGATTTTATACGTATTGCCTCACATAGCTTTTTCTTTCCCATTGGGAGGCTTCTTGAATCAGATGAGACTGTCTAAGCTTAGAATAGAATAGAATAGAATAGAATGCCTTTTATTGTCATTATACACCTTTTTATATGTACAACGAGATGAAAAGCAATTCCTTCTTCAGTGCAAACGTGTGCAAATGTGTGTGTACGTGTGTAAATATATACAACATATGACTGGGAAGTTTTGATTGTGTCCTTCAGGGAGCTGAGGGTGACCACAGACTGTCACACTGACAGCATCTGGGCTGCCGAGTTACACATCCGATAGCTGACTTTCCCACGTGTAGGCACACACGAGGACACGTAATAAAGAGGAGGCACCTGTAAAGGAATAAATTGTTCTTTCACACTTGAGTGACTAAGAGGGGCTATAAATAAGGAGTAATATGCATGTAGGGTGAGGAAAGGCAGGAGTTAGTGCAGGGGTTATATTTCACTTTAACACCCTGTGACCTTAACAGAAACGAGTCAAGATCAAAACTTTCCCAGGTCCTCCAGGCGTGGTTCTGCAATGGGAATGCATCTTGCTATGTTGTGGATGATGTCTCATTTCGCCTTCGTTAGCTTCTCTAGAGGGAGCATTGGTTCGCTCGGGCTCCTTTATCAGATACCAAGTCAGAGAACCATACGATCTCCTTCACAGTGAAGCTGACCTGGATCACACCACTTGACACAAACACACAGTACTAACCCTGACACGTCTCTTGTCGGTGCTAAATCCTGACAGCTGCACAATGATCTGTAATGGGCTGTTGGAGAAAAGTGAGAAGAGTGAAGTGTGTATAAAAAGTACCAATTGTCGTTGGGAGCGGTGCGATTTGATCTGAGTTAATGGACTTGCAGGTATGTACTTAGCTGCGATGGGGACCATGTGTCACACGGAGGGCTTCTGTCATGCTCTGCTAAAGAAGGTTGAGTCAGCAGCCTACAAGGCAAAACAGTGGGGAGCAGGTTCCAACAGGTTGTTCTTTTTAACAACAGAGTTCCAGCCAGTGAATGGGCAAAATGACTGTGAAAAGCAACGTATTTATAAAAGTCTGCGAGAAAAAAAAAAAAAAAACGCACAATACAAGTGGTGCTCACAATATTTTGCTGAGGTTTTCGGGTCTGCATGTTGAAATTGTCTCGTAAGTGGGAAACAAGCCTTGTGGGAAATATTTCACGTTGCCGCGTGAATCCGGGCAAATTTGAAATGAAGTATTTCACGCCGACTATGGTTTTCAGAAACAAGAAAAACACTTGAATGAACAGAAAACCACAGAATTTATACAAGCTACACCGATGCTGTTGGAATGATGGCGTCAGCCTGTGATGGATGGATCACCTGCCCTCGTGGAAAGTGAGAGGGTTTGATTCGCGATGAGATTAAGATTCAGGTTTTAATTGAAAAGGATATAGCACAGCTAAATTCCAACTGTGTTTTCTTCACGTCTTCTTCTATTCCCACAAAGACGGCGCATAATTTATCTGAGGCAGTGCTGTTTCACTGTTGCACGTGGAAGAGAACAGACACCCGTTCTCTGGTGGGTCCTGCACTGCTGTTTGCTCCTGCCATGACCTTTGACCTACCGTACTAAAGGTCACGATTAGCACGTCTAAACAAATAGCTAATCAATGAAGAGGTGAGGATGGGGGGGGGTTCAAAGGCCAACAAAGACTTTTCATTGCAGGCCGCAAGCGTGATATTGTCTTCATCTAACTGTATTTTTACACACACACACACACACACACACACACACACACACACACACACACACACACACACACACACACGCACACAAATATCAATAACCTTGCTAATACAAGCAACAACAGGCTATTCTGTTAACCTCTCTCCCAACCCCAGTCAGTCTCTCGGCCAAAGGGCCCAATTAAATCACTTGTCGTGCTTTGTCCCAGTGGAGAACAGCATGCCACCGCGGCGCTCAGTCTAAACTGTAAAACATGTTTATGCGGCCGGGCCATGGTCGCTGCCAAAATCTGGCCAAGGCTCCTTAACACGGATGCCGCCATCAATTATTTAACAAAAGATGAATATTTCACCCAGAATGGGAAGCGCAGATCTCTGCAGGATAAAAACTCTACATTTATAGATTAATATTTCATGGGAGAAAGGAGAGTGAATCCATATCCATACATTATCAATGATCTTCTCAAAGCGGCCCAGCAAAAACCGACACCGAGCCACGAGGCCGCCGGCTCAAAGAGAAGGGATAAAGTGTTTTCCTCGCTTTGTTTGGCTTTGTCTCAGGTCTGAGTTGCTTGATATTGGTCGGGCGTTGGGGGATTTATCAGCCCATTGTCATGCCGATCCTCACCTTCAAACTTAATTAGAAACCAAACTGATCGGACCAGGAGCAGACGTGCTTCTTAGGCTGCAGGTAATCTGAACGGACACAGTGTTTGATGGCTTATTTGATCGGTTTTCACTCGTCTGTACGCTACCGTAATCCACTTTGCTGTTTAATTTCAGATTGTGAAGCACCTATTGTTCAGGACTTTTTGTTTGAATGGAGTTTATTTTAGGGATTAAGGCCCTGGGGGATAAAGCAGTTTGGCCAGGGGCTGTTTGAGTTGCTTTTAAAGTACCTAGTTCAGTTATTTTTTTAATATTGCATGCCACCGTTCCTTTGCTGAAGAGCACTGAAGGCATTTTTTTTTTTTTTTTTGTCTTCTCTAGGTTATTAAATCTGAAATGACATTTTGTCCAGATAATACGCTACAAAGCAGAGGTCATCCCCTGTTTTCACGAACTGGGTCAGCCATTCGGTCTGTCCAAGCTGTCACACAGGTTGACGCTCATTTTAATACTTTAACCCTTTTTAATTCTTTCTATGTAAAATTTTTGAATTTGCGATATTCACTCTTCTGAGGTCATTAGTACTGCTTGTTTGATTTTTATGATGCAGGTTTAGGTTTTCAATAGCATGTTGCTTATAGGCTAATAAGGAGGAGGAGGAGGTAGGGAGGATGATCTTCCTCCTTCACAGAAGTCACAACAGCATAAACATACTGCAAGTCAGTGCTCAGTCTGCACCTCTGGGTGCAAACCATTTTGGAACATGTCACCAACAGCTGTTTACATCCGTATATAAGCATTCATTTCTGTCACACACCTGAATAAATCTTCTTTTTAAATTCCTCAAAAGCATTAATTTGCTGTTCCGCCCAGATCTTCCGCATATGTTTGAAGCCGGCAAGCAATACATGTTTGCTGGTGGTAAGAAAATAGACTTTAATATCTGCCCTCACGTATATATATATATATGTATATATATATATATATATATATATATATATATATATATCCGCATGTGTTTTCCAATTTCGTGAGCAACGTAGCATTTCCTTGCAAGGGTTCTGAGCTCAGAAACGTTTAGAATTCCACTCACCTCTCTCTCAGCACTGAATGGAACTCGGACAAGCACTTAGAAGCCTTTCGATCATTTTGTGCTTTGCCGTTTAATGCTGTTCACCAGCTGTCGTAATTCACTTTTTCCTATAAAGTTCGAGTTTTAGGGGCTAATTTCCAAAAGCAACTATAACACAAAATCCCCCAAAAACAATCATGGTCTCCGACACCCCGATGGTGCGTATTCTTGGCAAGTAGACGTTTCTAGATGTTTAACCGCTTGGTAAAAAAGAAATATGGCGCCGGAGGCCATTAGGGTTCTGTGGGGGCCATCACCATCAGATGGGCGCAGACAGAAAATGATGAAGCTCGTTTAGTGCTGCCTGTCTGATGACACTAATGGACCCTCATTTACATATCACAAGGTGATCCTTAGCTTTCTATTGACTGGCCGTAGCCAGCAACTGATGTGTATAAATTACGTTTGTAACAGGTATGGACAGTCAGTTATCGACTCAGAGGAGCCCGCGAGCATTAATGTGGAGCCGCACGGTGCCGATTCATTTCTGCCATTTAGAAAAGGTCTCTTTCTATTATCAGTTTAAAATGAGAGCCCCATTTTCATTTTGTCAGCTCCGCTCAAAGTTGGCTAAATATGGAAGAAAGTAAATCTTAAAGTACATGCATGAGTGGCATAAAAAAACCAAAAAATCAGCACTACAAGGACAGAGTGGTCTTTAATTTCCTTTCTGGTTCTGTTTTGAGAGGCTCAGGCTTTGGGGATCATTTAACACTCTAAAATAGTTGGAAAAGTCTTTCATTTTCCGACTGACTGTCTATGACAACTGCTTACCTTTTGTTAGAGAAACACGACTCTTTTTGGTTTGACTCACGTCCACTCTGTCCATACTCAAAGAACGCTGCCAAGAACTAAAATAAGCCCTCTTTAGCAACTTCTGAAGCCTCCTGATCACACTCCTCTCACGCTAGAGTCATTATGTCAGTGTTTAAAGTGACAGACTTTTCATTGAAAATAACATTGCTGTGTTTGACAAATGTTGCCTTGACAACAATTCAAAATTTGCCAGCTTCGCCCAACAACTCTGGGCAACATTAAAGTTTGATGTTTGTCTCCTGTGAGATGATGATTCCCCCTGAAGAGCATAAGTTATCTGGATATGATGCTTCCTTCAGTCCTCAGTGTCAGAACTTTAAAGTTTGGAATATACAGTTCCTGGCAGACCTACTTGGCCTGTGATGGCATTTGCAAACTTCAAAAGTGGAACAAAACTCATTTATCAAAGAATATGAACATCCGAGGCAGAGAAAAGGGTAAAGAAGAAGGAAACGGCCAGTGCTCGGGGCTAAAATGCCCACATTCTTTGTGTATTCACAGAATACTTAAATTACTTTTGACTCAGGGAGTAGGCAACATTCTGGGGTTCCAAGGTCCTTCGCCAACTTTTTCAGCGGTGGCAGCAAAGGGGCTGGCTCTAATTACCAAGATGGCTGCCCGTACCAGGCATGCAATTTGTAGGAGCTGGCCTGAGTTGTCACTGTTGGCAATTATTGCCGTTCTGGCCCGCTTTGGGACAAAGTCTGAGTGGGGAAGAGATGCAATCTCACAAACTCGACCCAGGAACAATACAAATGTCTCAGAAAGCTCTCTTCCCTTTTTTTTTTTCTATCGCATTTTCATGACTGCACCAGAAAAAAAAAGGCAAATCAGCTAATATAGAATTCCCCTCGTAGGAAAAAAATAGGAAAGGGAGTCAAGACAGAACTGGCACCTAGCAGTGAAAAATGTCTCAGGCAGTGAACGCCTTACCAGACTTGGTGCTTGTAGGTGTTATTCTTATTTTTGACTGCAGTGCCTTTGACAGTTGACAATAAGAGCAGTAATCCAGCTACAAAGCCCTGGCAGCTTCCTAAAATCATGAGTGTTAGTCAACGCGTTCGCATCGATTCATCTCCAGCACAATGTCATTAAGAGCGCACTTCCAATAAGTCCGGCAGATGATTGACTCGGACGTTTTTGACAAGCTGTCCGACTTACAGGCTAACAGGCTGTTTTCGACAGTTCATTCCTGTTTAGTTTCATCGCTTTAGGTTCTTGTTCTGTTTAGTTTCGTCCTCTTTTCCCTCCATCTGTCCCTAAGGTCCCTCTCTCTACCCAGCTTGACCTTTCCTCACCGTTAACTCACCTGTCCACCCACCGGGAGTCGTACTACAAACCCAGACTGAACTTTTCACTGCTCATACATGTTGTGACAAGGTCTTGACAGCAGTGGCGCTGTTTCTTCCTGTTGTGTCACGTATGTGTACTATATGTCTCCTGACTGATGTGTTTTTTTTTTTTATTATTATTATTATTTTGCTTTTGAATAACAGCAGGGCTCACGCTGCTGTGTTTAGCCATCCTGAAGGAATTGTGTGGGCACCCTGAAACCATAACTCATGCCTTCATCGCATCTCATTTGGCCTACTATAACTCTTTACACGCTGACATAGTTAGGCTCAACTGGCATGGCTGCTCATGTTTGGCCTTGTTTCATGCTCTCTCAGTGATTATTGGAATCATTCCTAAGATTTTGTTGTGATGTAAAACGGGTTGGTGTCTCTTTAATCACAAGATAAAACAATAACTGCCCGATTTTCAACACCACTGCACGAACAAGTGATTTTGGAACAGAATTGCAAAAAGCAGAATGGTGGGGCTGATCTTCAGAGAATCGGGCAACAGATGGATTAATAACTTTGAGAGGTTCAAGGAGCCACTGTAGCTACTGTAGTCAACATGGAGTGGGCGATCCCAAGATGGAGGCCATGCCCTTTTTGGGTCATGGGTTCGGTGTTGACAAAATGGAATCTTCCATGAAACCACTTGATGCTCCGTAAAACATTGAAAGTGCAGAGTAGAACTTATAGAAACACTTGCTGAGAGTCTCAGGTGGCATGCCTGATTATCTGTGATATTTAAAAAGTTTTTCACTGGTTCAAAAGGACTTCCTGCTGTATTATTGGAGAAAGATAATGCTGCATTTAGAGCCTCCCTGTTGACTTCACAACCACACTCAAACAACTGCACTGCACTGCAAGATGTCTCCCTGGCCAGTGGCCAAAACAGATGATGACATGAAGTTGGTGCCAACTCGAATGTCTGATATCGCTAATATCTGGGACTACTACCAGACAATGAGGCGTCTTCTTTCAAGCTTCTCATTATCATCCGGCCATAAATACAGGCACAGCGTTGTTTCGAGTGTTGCTTGGAGGACTTTGATGAAATTATTTGGTCAATAATTTTTCCACAGTTCCAAACAAAACTGTGTGATGGTGCCAGCATTTATGTGAATAAAAAGGTCAAAATTGTACATATGAAAACTATTTGCTATTAAAGCTATTTGTTTTGAGGCTCAGAGATTTCGGTTATCACACTGAAGGTTGGTCTCGGTGTGGGCCAGCACCCTTTGCTGACCATCATGCTAGAAATGATACTGTTTCATAGCAACAGAGTCTTCACCCTGCACTTCCTCTTCCATCTTTTAGTCCCATTTCTGTTTCATTTCCAGCTACTTACTTATTTAGCCTTTCTTTATTAGACGTTGCTGAAAAGACAAACCAACTATGGATTGGCAACAAACCCAATGGCTGGCTTTGGTGTGCGCTACATTCAGAAGCTGCAGCCTTGGGGAGAGCTAATCCGACCCACAGTAGACATCATACGCCACAGTACACATAATTCATATACAAATGAAAGTTAACGGTGTGTCCACATTTTTTTCCCGCTGATATTTGATGAATATGAGTTCACTGACCATCTCCACGCCACACCTGCGAGTCACCATCTCCTAACCAGTGAGATGTGTAATAGCTATTAAGTCTCCTCCTTAAAGAGCAAAGGAGAAAAGAAGCCATTCTCCCTCTCTGCCACTGATGACTCTCCCCCCACCCCCTACCCCCCTTGGTATATTGGCGCTGGCAGACAGGTACAATTATCATTTAGCAGAAGTGAAGGACTCTGTTTGATACCTGCCAAGGTAATTTAGTGGGAAATATTAGACTTTTTTTTCCTCCGTACATCAGATTGTAACTGACCTCTTCTGCATGCAGAGTGTACTTCTTCCAGCCAACCCGCAGCTTGGTCTTGACTACAAAAAAAAAAAAAAAAAAAGCTTATGGTAATTAACGTGGGGAAAAAAACGAACGAGCCAGATATGCTAGATTTCGCTTCGTTTCCTGCAGCCTATCGCCAAACGTGCATACTTTTGGGCCATCACCCCGCCATCACGTTATCGTTCACTCCCCGTTGCGCCTCCTATCCATGCACATTAATCATTTCTGCGACGCTCACCTTGACCTCCACCGTATTTGAGACAACAGTGGAGCCTGCATTGCAGAGGCGCAGCTCAATTCTCTTTCAGCGTCCGCGCTGAAATACATTTCATGAATAATTTAATCCCAACAACGCTCAAAGACATTATTTAGAAATCAAGCATATCCTCGGCTACGAAAACAAGAAAAAAGTAAGCATGAAAACGTGTCCACCCTGCGTACTTAACAACGCTTTGTACAAGCTTAATCTCTGCACACAAGCTTATGGCTCTTAAAAGATTAGAACAGTGTCTGCGGCTTGAAAATTAGCTTGTGAAGTACTGGACATGTTTAAAAGAGTCGGACTTAATTGCTGCAAATTAACAAATTCACACCCCGGGCTTTGTTATTAGGATGAAGGCTTTTTTCCCTGCTGATTGTAAATCATGCATGTTTGGAGGCTTATTAACAGAAGGAGGGGGGGTGAAAAAAATAAAACATCTGGCTCTGTTTTTGTCAACTCGAGGAGTTACGAATGAACTGTGTGCAGAGAGTTAAACACTGACTGGAAAGACTTGCTAGGAAACCAAAAAGGGGAAGAAAAAAGGAAAGAGAGGTGATGAAAACAAGGTCAATCGTCAACCCGGGGCGCTACACTCAAAGGCCTAAGAATGTGTTCGCAATATGCAGTAAAGCTAAATCACATTAGTTGTCGCTGCCACTTTTTTACCAATAACATCATTATTTAGCATTGTTACTGAGTGTAACATGAGCCGCTGGGCTGGAACTGCAGCAGCTGGACCCAGAGAACAAGACACTTTCCATTTACGGAGAGGTTTTATTTACATGTAGGTACATTTACACGCTTTTACTCACTAAAATCTCTGAAACAACGCATTTAATATGAAAATGATATTTATTTAAAAAAAAATCTGTTATTTCATGAAAAAGTATGGGAGCTTAACTCCCATACTATGGTCAAATTGTAGCCGTAAGCTACAGGGTTTCAAATATACCCACCTAAATGGAATGTAATCTTAAACAACAGCAATAATATGGACTTGTTGTAATGCAAGGGACCAGATCTTTGCTACAATCGTCCTGCCTGAGTTGTGACAACGACAATATATAAAAGCGGTCAACATGCATAATCAGTTGATGAAGCATTATTGCTTCATAAATATCAAGCAAAGTATCTGTTGCTGTGAGATCATGGCGAAGCGTCAGACTAATCCTCTGTGGCAAACGGGGCGAAGATTTATGTACACGCCTGCCTTCTCTTACATCGTGACAATGAGAGGGATGACCCAGTGCATATCTGCTTCACTTTAGCGCTTGATAGATGGAGCCGTCCAACCATAACTGTAGCCATCTTCACCGTGAGCCGAGCTTTTGTGGGCTTTATGAGGCTGCTCCATCTATGGCTATGTTTCGCCGAAAATGTCGAAGACATCTCTCCCTTCTGTTGTATTTGGAGCCCCCCTGCAGAAGTTAGCCATGACCTTTGGAAGGTTCATCGGATATAAAGGATTTATGGCTCTTGATATCAAGATTTGCGCACATCGCATTTGCGGCTCATTATTTTCTTTGAAGGAGGTTGTCCTGAGAACACTGTACTTGCATACCACCAGGACTAGCAGGAAACATCCACTAAAAAAAGAATCATCTGTCTAAACTCAACATTACAATATAGTGAGTAAATATACTCAGTCGAGGATTTTGTTGTAATACATAAGTCATTTATGTAAATGGTTCCTGGACATGCAGCAGGTACTTTATCTCCTTCTGGTGGGAACCAGCTGTACTAGAGACTGACTGTTTTTTTTTTTTTTTTTTTTAAGTATCAGTCGGAGAGGAACGGTCCATCTATCGCTGCCTTGAGCAGTCCCGTTGTCAGAATGATGCACTTTAATAAGGACTGCACTCTGCACAGCTGGTCAATGCCCTGAATGCACTCTTTGCCATTCTCAGCTTAAACACTTTAAATAGAGCGGCAGATGTAAAAATGGTTCCACAAGGACTGACAGCAAGACCTGTTGATTGCCTTCTGGTCCTTTTACAGGTAAACTGATGTCTCTTGAGCACCTCGCCTTAGATACTTTAAAAGAATTTTCTATTTTTTTTTCTTTCTATCGCCACCAAATTTTTTTTATTCTTTTTGTTTTTTTTTTTGATCCAATCAGAGAGTAATTAAGGCAATTTACACAGTTGGGTTTAATTACAGCAGTGCAGAGGAATCAGTGCTCCTGAACGGTGAATGTGCTCTGCTTCCATTCTTATATGTTGTTTTATTTATTTTGACATAAGACATTCACTAAAAAACAATTACAAATGTTTTAAAATTACAGGTAATTAAGTGTTTTCATTCAACTAACTGTGTTTACTATAATCTAACTTTTAACTTGTTTTACTTTACATTTCTTTGTCAGTAATATTAGTTAGCATTTGGTATAAAACTAGAGACCACAAACCACTAAAGGCTGCAGTTACTGTTTGGTTTACCGTGCAAATATGCTACTGCCTTGTGGATCTACGTCCTGGTACTTTTTGTTATGCTAGTTAAGGTTTTCATCTTTTATTTACCTGCTGATCCAGGAGTTTTGATCACCTGCATACTGTCAGTCTTTTCGGCCTAAACAGATCTTTTACAAATCTCCTCGTGAAGCTGAGATCGCACGGAAAAATACATTACCTTGCAGTCATTGTGTACAGGTTATTTTTCTCCTCTGAACTTCTAACGCCCTCTTGATGTGTATTATACCCACAGCGACAGCATGATCAGATTAGACCCTTCCATAAATGAAGTCCTTTCCCTGGCATCGTTCAGCTGTGGAGCTCTTTGTATGAAGTAAATATAGGAATTTGAACCCTTAAACTGCAGACACAACATGTGCAGAGCTGCTGGAAAATATTCATACGGCACTTAATGAGTTTTAATTCCATTTATGCGCCTCTTGCTTTCCCTTTGTTGAAAAAGAAAAATGACATATTTGCAAAATTCTCATCTTGTTGGTTTAAATTGTCATTCAGACATTTAAAAAGTTGGTTTGTATTTCACCTTTTACTGCACTGGAAACCAAGTCAATTAACCCTTCTGAAGCGAAAAGCAACCAAAGGAGAGGAGGTACCTAACACACACGAAATGTAGTCCACACCCAAATGATTCCGACTCCGAAATTGCACTGAAAATGCTGGCAAGATAAACACACCTCCTCTGTTGGCATTATAGCCTCATTTTGCTGTAAATTGAATGCAACTTAAGCTGAGTGATGGAGCGCAGCAAGACAAATCTCAGTTCCCCTGGAAAAGTGCTGACTTTAAGGCAGAAAAGGTAATAGGTTTGGAAAGCAAGAGGCCATTACTGGGGCAGCATGCAAATGGGTGAAGGGTGAAGAAATAATCTACACTGTGTTATTGAGTCCTTGGTTTAGGGAGGAAAGGAAGGCCGCCGTCCATTCCCTCGCCACAGCACTGTAATGCGAGGCTTGTAATTAGATATTGATTTGCTTTGTCAACGAGTCTTTCAAGCCGGTGTCGTCCTCCGAGGTGGGAAGGGGATGCAGGGGAAGTCTGAACATGCCTTGTTAGGTCTAAAATGTAATATCTTCATACAGGTGTGAGATTGCTACAGGACCAAGTGAATAATTACGTATCTCTAATGGAAATGAAGATCAGTTGGTAATTTGGCAATGGAGAGGCGTTAGTCTGGACAACCTTGGGAGATTCTTTTACATTCAGATGCTTTTGGTGCTCATCGTGGACTTCGCTGGGTGACAAATTTTGAACTTTTAACACAAAAATGGCATTACTGTAGTCTCCATTAACAGGTCTGCTGAGACAAGTCCAGCCAGTTGACATTTGACCCAAGGCGGAAATTCCTCAGAGATAGATAATGGCTTAATTACTCAATACTCATTTGTTATTCAGCATGTTAAAAACATAAAAGATCAACTATTTACCAGAATTAAAAAGTGATAAGCAGATGTATGAAAAACAGAATGCAGGGATCAGAATACATAAATTCAGGCCGATTTTCATACATTTTTTGTCATGGCCGACTAATTTCTAGCGCTGGTTCCAAATATGACCTTTAGGAACGACAAAAGCACATGTAGTGTGACATACGAACAAGAGAGCAGCGATGTTATATCCCCAAACACCCCATGACACCCTGACGAGACCTCTAGCATGTTCGAATATTGTGATTCCAAGGCCTATTTCGACGTATCCTATGACATGAATCATGACGTTGACCAATAGGATGATTGTTCACACAGTGACAGCACGTTAGCTCACTTTGCATAGGCTAAGTAAGATAATGATTTTAAGATATACACATTCATTATTGTACCTGAAGCTCTTTCTGATGTACAGACAGCCCGTACTCTCTGATTCGTGAGACCCCTGACCAGGTCCAACGGGTTTTTGCTTTTCTGCGCTAGCATCAGGCACAGCAGTTCTGACACAGTTGACAGTTTCTCGCCACTCCTCCCTGATAAACTCTGAAGCTACCATGATCTGCTACACCATACCACATGACTACATGTCTACATGTTTACATGACTGTTTTCCGAGAATGCAGCGTCAACTCATTTTGGAACAGCTCTTTGCTCCCCGCGTAAATCTTTACAGCTAGTGTTACCAGATGTCCCAGGCCAATAAAAAAGAAATGAAAGTGAAATTTGGGAGTGATCTGGCGGGTGATGACTGGGTATTTCCACTCCAACAGCACTCAGTGTTTTGGCTGCTTGTGCTTGCCTGTCAGCAGCTTGATTGGTCCCAACCTGCTTAAACTGATGCATCTGTCCTATAAATGAAACAGACGGCCAGCGCTTCACCTGAGTGATTTACGCAGGAGTTGAGTCAGCAGCACGTCCGTCTTAATAGCCTTTACCTACCACATATGGCTTCAGCTAAGTAGTCAAGTCTCAGTTTTCTACTCATTTTGGAAAGAGATTTAATATAAATTAATGCGGCAATTTAAGTCTAAAATATTGTAATATTATTAAGGACAAGTGCTAAGACCATGCTCTTAATTAGAGGACCAAAGAAAAGCAATAAAACTGATAAAAAGTTGAAGGTAAAATTTTAAGACAAATGATGAGGAGGGAAATAAATGAGGAAATTAGATGGTGGTGCAGAAGTGTGTTTTAAGAAGAATTGGAGGAGCGTTTGCCTGATCTTCTTGGGTTATCAGCAGGCGAGTTATCAGCAAAATCTTAAATCATATCTAAATCTTTGAGGAAGCCGGTGGAGAGAAGCTAAAAACCGGGGTGATTTAAGGCTATCAGTTAAAAACTGAAAAACTAAAACTAATTTTTGAATTACTGTAAAGTCAGATGCTTAACATATTTCTGGTATATGGTTGGAGTGACATACCATACAAAGCAAATGTTAAAAGTTGGTTTAAAACTCTTGGAGTTTTGATTTAAACGTTAGATTTTGAGCGATATAGACAGAGAACATTTCAAATTATCAAATAATTGATGTCACTGAGACAGTTTCTAATAGAAGCCAGACCCTTGGGGTCCTTGGGCCTCAGAGGAAGGTACACCTGTGCATCATCTGCATAGCAATGACAGAACACAGCACAGCCTTGAATTATTAAAACCAGATAAAAAGGTTTTTTTCTTCAACACTATAGACAAGGGTTGCGTTGCACCTATTGCACCAAGCACCCAAAGACCGACCAGAATAAATCTCCCTAAATCTCCCTGTGGCCCTTGCCTCGGAATTCAGATTTTGGGTGGCTTTATTTGGAAAAGTGTACAATAATTGTTTGCATGATGTGAGTGCAGGAGAACCCCAAAAGCTGGTGGAGATCACATGGAGAGGTCAGGTTGGCAGGAAAAGATCTTTATTCTTTCACAGAGGAAAATGAATGCAAAACTCAATCCACAACACAAAAGAGCAAGTCCAAACGGGAAGGTGAGGAGGCAGCACGAGCAGTGGAGACTGACTGGCTGGTTGGTTGGTTGCACACCCGGAGCTGTAGAGGAAATGGTTCAAAAAGACACGAAGCAGCCATGGACCAGCGGGTAGTTCACAACCTTCTGGGGTTGAGTGGAAGAACGGATGGTCTTTAATAGCAGCGGTGCTGATGAGTAAAAACGAGGTCCAGGTGTGCAGCTCCACCCCTCCAGTCACCCTGTGGCTCCTGTCAGAGGAGAGAGAGCGAGAGACAGAGAAAGACAGAGAGAGAGAGAGAGAGAGAGAGAGAGAGAGAGGCAAGAAGGAATCGGAACGGACAAACCAAATGACAGCTAACTACAAAAGTGCCGCAAACCCTGACACCACAGCCAGTAATTTCCATTCTGTTGCAACTCTCGCCATCTGTGGAGGTCTTCTTTCTGGCTTTTGATCAGAACTAAATTGAATTAGGCTGGCTTGTAAACAGAGCTCACTCACTTCACCCGAGCCTAATTCCCTCAGCAGATTCACTGTAACAAATGATTTTGGAGAGTGGTAAATATAATTCATGAAAATAACCTAAAATTAACTTGATTTTTCTAGTCAGCCAAGAAATTATGAAATAAAAGGGTAAATTATACCACCACTACCAATTTGAAAACTTTTATTTATTTATTTATTAAATAGAATAATTAGATAAAATATAACCAAAACCCATCAGTCCCATGCAGACCTTTGCGCATGCATCGTCAGGCAGCTGGCGGAATACTGGCCTAAAGGTAATCACTATATGTACTGCTTCATATAAGGCATGAATAAAAACGTCAGTTTACGTTTGTAGCCAGTGTGCTTCGCTACAGTAGCCTGCTCGAACCGAACGTTTGAATTGGTGTCATGCCTCAAATGTGAAATATGTCGGGCTACAACTTTAACTTGAAAGACCGTTCAAGTAGCTAGTAAAGCCTAGGACACACGGCACGATTTTCAGCGTCTTAGACCTGTGCTCACCCAAAATCGGGGTGAGGCACTAATCCTCTTGGCGACTACCTCGAAGACTCGACTAATGAGCCTGACGACGCCCTGCGCCGAGTCTTAGACCTAAAACTGGATATCAAACCTGCTTGATATCCACGCTGCTCGTGGTGACATTGAAAGAGCTACAGCCAATGAGAGCAGACATGGGTGTTGCTGCAAAAATAAGAAAGTGAAAAGGAACAGTACAGCGGCTGTGGCAGGCCAGAGAAACTAAATACATTGGTAATTAAAAAATGGTTTTACAAGTTCAGTGGACACAGGAGACTCTGACTCAGCCACTGTCCGCACCAACCACGCCCACTTCTTGCACATCTATGCGCCACTACCACCGCAATATAAACAGAAAAAAGTCAAATCAGTCAAAAAATGCATCGTGAATAAGAAAAATAAATTGCACTAGATTATAAGTGGCATTTTGTTTGGGAAATTTATTATTACAAAATCCAGGACCAACAACAGACATTTCATTACAACAATAACGCTGTGACCACGTGTTTCCGTGTAAGTCCTTGTCAGTCACGGCTCCTGTGATGGAAGAATAGCGCCGTGTGGACACTCCCATCTCAGACGAGTCTTGAAGTGTGGACACCCAATGCTCCCACCGACCCTGTCGAGTTGTGCAGTGTGAACACCCGGGCAACTCGCCGACTTGAAAAAATCGTGCCATGTGTACAAGGCATTAGCAACACAGTTGTTTGGAAAGACAACCATTTTTAAGATGTTGCCATGTTAGGAGATGTCTTAAAATGTGTTTGCGGTGTTCATTTTATTTAAGATTCGTCAGCCTGCACGTTTGCTTGGTTTGTTGTGCTGAGCCTCCTACACTCAGTTGTATTGAAGGCATTTCTTGCTAATGTTACTTTATTCAGCCATGGGCTAAACCAGTGAGCGCCAATGTATTAAATATCATATTTTATATATGCCATTTTTACTTTAACATGGTCATGATTTGTGTCTGTGCAATGTACATGCCTCATTAGGTGTAATACTTCTTTTAATTGCATGTGGATTCATTCGGTTTGTGGACATTCACTATTGTCTCCTTCTCTTCTCAGGTCCTCTCATCTTTACTCTGAGCTAAGATTCACCCATCTGATGCTACATGTTTGAGGACTGCCTGAGGTCCCCTTGTGTATCCTGTTCATCAGCTTGTCACAGGTATTGGGCACAGCTTTCAGGTGTCCAAGAATGAAAATAAGCTGGCTGTGTAAAGTATGTAACTTCATCACGTCAAAACGTTTGGACATATTGAAACAACAGATTATCTCCCCACAGTCACAGAGCATTGAGAAAAAAGGGATGTAATTGTTTGTTGCCTTATTGAGTACCTTGGGAAAAGCCAAGAAGAGCTCTTCCATGACTGCCAGGTATGTTGTTAAATGAGTGATGATTGACGCTATGCTGCTCTGTCCTACTGTATGTCTCCTCCAATCTCCTCTTTCTCCTGTCTGCTCTTCTCCCCTTTGTCCTTTATTCCTCTCCTCTCAGCTCTGTTACATCATTGGAAATGTAGATGCACCAATTATGGAATGCTGAGTCTTTTAATGTCTCTTGCTTTTACTGAATTGCTGAACCAATTGATTGACAAGATAATCGGAAATGTATTGGAACTCCGTGTTATATAGATCAGCCGATATGGGTTTTTCAGGACCGATACCGATTATTAGTAGTTAAGGAGGCCGATAACCGATATTTGGAGCCGATATTCATTTGCAAAAAAAAGTATAAAAATTTGCGCTAACCCTAACTTAACTTTGTTTAAATGCCTAAAGCATGTTTATTTAACCAAACAAATAGAAACTAAATAGCTCCAGAAGTGGATGGAGTTCCTAGACTTAGAATCTCTCTTATAAAGTTGAATAAAAAATTAAATAAATAGCTCCCTGAAATGTTTCCACAGTAAATAAAGTAACATTTAAATATAACTAAAATGACTTAGGTCCATCCATCTGCAACAAGGGTTTGAAAAAAAAAAAGAGAAAGTGTTAAAAGGTGGGGCCACATGCTGACATATGCTCAATTTATCATGCTTAATGTATTACAGCAATTGGGAAGCCTAAAGTTGATTTTATTATTACATTTTATATTTTACCATGCAATAGCAGGGACCCTGTCATTCAAAATTATGTTGCTACATTATTAATGATTAATTTGACAATAGCTACATAAAAAGTATAAAACATAAACAGCCTTTACGGCTTTAATGACCTTACACAGGATTTAAAATGTTCCACCATTTTGTTCAGATAAATCACTCCTGAATTTTACTTACTTACTTACTTACTCACTCACTCACTCACTCACTCACTCACTCACTCACTCACACACACACACACACACACACACACACACACACACACACACACACACACACACACACTTCTTACTACTATCACTATTTCAATATCAGTATTATCACAGCCTTGTTACAAGGGATTTAAAACAACTGTTAAACACTAAATAGCCCATAGCATCTCATCTTCACTTTAATTTTCAGATCATAGGACCAGGAAGCGCACAGTAATGTTAGTAGTCATGAGTTGTAGAGTTTTTCATGTGTTCACGCAAACTCACACTAATCTCCACATTACATACATTCTCCCCATTGCTAATACATAGTCTGCTGAGCGTTTAGAGCCAGACTGGTGAACTAATGTTATAGTAGAAGCTAATCAGCCTCCACCTTAGCATGCTTCCCCCCAATAAAACGAGTTGAGTTTTTTACACGCTCTCTCTCAATCACACACATATGCTTTTACTATCGCAGACTGTTTGACTGTCGATATTATCAGCAGCCTTCTTTCAAGTAATACACAGACATGTCCGGAGGTACTATGGGCTAGCAGGTCTGCCGCTAATGTTTTCTCCGCTCTTATGTTATTCTGCTGCTCACTGTAACGTTAGTACTAGTTGTGAGATGTAGAGCACTGGGATGTTTATTACAATTTCGGGAGAGTTTTCTGCTTCTCCACACAAGAAAACTTTCCCTCTCCGCCGTGTGAGAACAGCTTCTGCTTCAGATTGTTTCTGCTACTTAAGCATGGTGTGGCTTGCTTAACCAATCAGATGGCATCGTGGGTGGGACAACGCTGGAGACCAAAATGGCAGGAGAGAGTTGCGCGGCTGCATCTGAGCCAAAATAATCCAGTTTTAAATTGATTTCTTGATATCAGCCCGTCGGATTTAAAAAAATGCCAATGCCGATATATGTCAAAATTCCAAATATCAGCGCCGATAATTGGCCTGGCCGATAATAAGGCGATCTCTACCCTGTTATACAGTATAATATATGTAAATTAAAAATATATATGCTTTTTTACGTTTCTTTTTAATACAGAGGAAGGTTGTGTGGACCACTTTGACCAAACCATGAAGGTGATTGTGATCCATGATGTCATGGCTGAGAAGGATCCAGCAGAAGTGTCTATTGTGATTGAGGGTAACCAAGTTACTGGGTGTTGAAACCAAACCAAGGCATGCATGCTCTTATAGTATCCCATGACACTGTTGCAGGATTTTTTTCCAGCTGTAGTCCGATGGAGAATCAGAAGCCACCTGCCTGCGTGTTTGTGTCAAAAAATGACGCAGAGCACCAGAGGTTGTCTTTTTTTCCAAAAATGTCACCCAGAATTTATTGAAGAAAAGCCAAATGGAATCAGAAGAATAAAAAAAGCACAGTCAAAAATATAGTGGTGAATCAAAACCCAAAAAGGTCAGTCAACTGGAGCAGCAAGTCGTCGTCGCCCACCTCCAGGCTCTAGAGGTGTCCCCAAAACGCTCAGCCGAGACTAAGACACCTCTCCGGACCTGGAATGACGCCTTCTGCTCAAGCCGGGCGCTAACAGTTTGCTTATGTGCTTTCTAAAAATGCTCAGTCATACAAAATCTACAGCCAGGTTTGTCACATCTTTGCTTCAAACAAACAGTGCCTGTTCTCACATCCTTCAAGGACATGGAGCACAGAGGCCCCAGATAACGTGAGGAGGTCCAGCTGACCTGCTAGGAAATTACAGACAGAGCAGAATAGGCCAGCTCACTTGGTGTCTGTACCTTAAACACATTATTTGTTCAAGCTTTGTATGAACCGTCTGCTGTTTTAGGTGGTTTTTGACCATAATGCACACATAGTTATTGAAACTTAAAACTTTGAAGCAGTTATGGTGATTGTGTTCGGTCATACAAGATAAGTACATGGGGAGTCATACCCTAATCATATGAAGAGTCGCACAGGAGTAAGCTAGAATTTATCATTACACTCATGACTCAATTATTAGCTGATTAAGGCTGAAGCTTTGAGAACTCAGGGTTTTAACTGTAACATTATTTTTTTCCTCTTCAACACTCAGAAAGACTTTTGAAGTATTCCAGAAACTTTTCTTGGAGCTTGACGGAGCAAAGCTTCTCAAGAAGCCTCTATAGCCTCAAAAGAAAGCTTGTGGAATAAACTGTTTACATAAAAGTTCTTCCACAGACGAGTGCTAACAAAAAAGACTGATGTTCACCTTTCAGTCCAATAAGGTTATAATTTCACAAACTCACTCCTGAGTGATGTTTGTTGAAATGTGTTCTTTTTAATCCACCTGTAATGATCAAAAGAGTGCACCTCTCAGTGATCTGAGTGACCACTGACAATCTCTGTCTCATCTCATTTGTCTCCTCTCATCTCCTCATTTTGTATTTTTAGTTGATGTGGATTCCCATGGGCTCACCACCTGCAGGAGGGGCCAAAGGGGTCGGGTGCCGTGTGTGTTGAGGGGCAGCCGAAGGCAGGGACCTTGGCGGTCTGATCCCCGGCTGCAGAAGTTAACTCTAGGGACGTGGAATGTCACCTCTCTGATGGGGAAGGAGCCTGAGCTGGTGCGTGAGGTTGAGAAGTTCCGATTAGATATAGTCAGCCTCACCTCGACGCATAGCAAGGGCTTCGGAACCAGCCTTCTCGAGAGGAGTTGGACTCTCTTCCACTCGGGAGTTGCCGATGGTGAGAGGAGACAGGCAGGCATGGCAATTCTTGTTCTTGCTCAGTGCCTGTACATTGGAGTTTACCCCGGTGAACGAGAGGGTAGCCTCCCTCTGCCTTCGGTTGGGGGGACGGATACTGACTGTGGTTTGTGCCTATGGCCCAAACAACAGTTTGGCATATCCACCCTTTTTGGAGTCCTTAGAGAGAGTACTGGAGAGTGCTCCTTCTGGGGGTTCCCTCATTCTCCTGGGTGACTTCAATGCTCACGTTGGCAGCGACAGTGAGACCTGGTGGGGCGTGATCGGGAAAAACAGCCCCCCGATCTGAACCTGAGCGGTGTTCTGTTATTGGACCTCTGTGCCTCTGTGCTCGTCAGAGATTGTCCATAACGAACACCATGTTCAGGCATAAGGTGTCCATATGTGCACTTGGCACCAGGACACCTTAGGCCGCAGTTTGATGATCGACTTTGTGGTCGTATTGTCGGATTTGCGGCCGCATGTCCTGGACATCCGGGTAAAGAGAGGGGCGGAGCTGTCAACCGATCACCACCTGGTGGTGAGTTGGCTCCGATGATGGGGGAGGATGCCGGTCAGACCCAGCAGGCCCAAAAGTATTATTAGGGTCTGCTGGGAACACCTTGCAGAGTCTCCTGTCAGAAGGAGCTTCAACTCCCACCTCCGGGAGAGCTTTGACTGTGTCTCGGGGGAGGTGGGGGACAATGAGTCCAAGTGGACCATGTTCCGAGCCTCCATTGTTGAGACAGCCAACCGGTGCTGTGGCGGAAAGGTGGTCGGTGCCTGTCGTGGCAGCAATAGCCGAACCCGCTGGTGGACACCGGCGGTGAGGAATGCCGTCAAGCTGAAGGAGTCCCTCTGGTAGGAGGCCCCGGGAAGACCCAGGGCACGCTGGAGAGACTATGTCTCTCGGCTGGCCTGGGAACGCCTCGGGATCCCCCCCTCCCCAGAAGAGCTGGATGAAATGGCTGGGGAGAGGGAAGTCTGGGCTTCCCTGCTTAGGCTGCTGCCCCTACGACCCGACCCCCGATAAGGGGAGGAAAATGGATGGCTGGATGGATGGATAGTTGATAGAGTTGTGTAATTTAGATTTTTGGAAGGTTATTTTTCGAATAATCTTATACCTCAGACAGGATGGTTTCATTTTTATTTTTAAAGCTGTAATGAAATTACAGAACAAGTTTGGTCTTTTGGAAGTATTTTGTGATACTGTTGCACTTTTGAAGCTTTTTTTTAGTCGCAGACAATTTATTGAGTAATATATTCGTCTGCTTATTGGGTAATAAATTTCTCTGCTTGGGTGACGCAGGCTTTCATTTTTTTTCCCCAGACTGAATATTAACCGAAATATAGTAAATATCCGCTGGTCTCCGTCGAGGTCCGCTGGTCTCCGTCGCTGGTCTCCGTCATCATTGTTGTTTTGGCTGGTGTTTAAAGGGGGATTGACTGTCTTTGTTTTATCATGGACTCCATGTAACTGTGCCCCCTCCTCTCATCCCTCTTTGCCCCTCTTCCAATTTGTCTCCCACCTCCCCATCCTAGCCGTCAGTCTTCTACTTCTCCTCCATCACATCTGCATCGATATTAAACCCTGAGTGTGATCCTTGGCCAGCTCAATAACGGTACGTGCTCTTTTCGGTCCGAGGTCCCTCCTGGGTCCGGACTCTGTAAATAAGATATCTGGGGGACAAATTAAAATGCCATACCATCTATAGTGCCTCATTAATTCCCCCTTACTCAGAACAATGAGGCTGTAAAAATACGGAGCGAAACTCCAGGAGAAAAGGCCATCACCACTCTAGCAAGAGGATTTGGCTGTAAAAAAAAAAAGTGCTCCAAAACGGAAAAAAAAAGAAAATCAATATTTTACATTTGCTGTAAGCAAGTAAACTGTTTCAAAGTTATTTTTTAGAAGATAAAAACTGGCAAAATGGTCAGATTGCAGGAAAAACTACCCATGCAAGGGGACCAGTGTCCTTGGTGCTTTTCAGAGGTTTGTGAAACAGTCATCTTCTAACAGCCGCATTTTTCTTGTTTCTGTCCAGGTAAATTATCCTCTGACGTAGCCGAGAACTTTTTAACTTTCACGCACCGCATTTCAATTATCTGTTCAATTGAAGGTTGCCTCTCAATAGAAACGCCATGCAAATAATACTTGAACTGACTTCGTAAGGACAAAAATCGCAATTGCTTCTGTCACATTGTGTCATAAACCCTGTCATGCAATTTATCCAAAGCTTACCTACAAACAAAGTGAAGCCTCAGATGAGGCTGGTGTGATCCGTCTGATCGCGTCACATCGTTGTTTCGGTTTCTTGGCTCAGAAAGATGGAGCCTTTACTTTCTCCACAGGATTATTGATCTGATCCCAACCCCTGTAGTCAACATGTGCTCGTGGAAGATGGCAGACTTGGTGTGTGAATGCATAAAAGCTCTGGCATCCACGTAAAATAACATCAGATGACAATAGGGGTTAGATTCTTTTAATGTTTAATTGCTGTATCCTCTAATTATTGTCCTTATATATTTTAATAGTAATTATATTATTTAAAATCTTTTTATCAACTATTTTCCCCTGCCCAGGTGATTTAATTCCTTTCAGAAAACACTGGACAAATGATTTGCATACCTCAGGGTGTTGGAGGAATTCTAGAGTTCCCGTCATCACAGTGAGACAGGCTGGTTCTGAGCCTATCGTCATGGATGCCGCCACGCGACTTCAGACATGTTCTTTTGAAATATGGGCTAATGACTCAGAAAGATTGTTTGGAAAGAGTAAAAGAAGGTCAGACTGTGAAATCCATGCTTTTCCAGGTGGTGGAGTCCAGAGGGTGGGGTTAACTGTGAACCTCTGAATGGTATTATTGGATGTAGCCATTTGAAAATGGATAAATAAAAAATGAGCTGAGTTATACTGTGGCCTTTAAAGCAGCAGTGACATCTGAATTATTATGCCCAATCTGACAGCAACAACAAATATTACTGGCCTTGTCTATCCTTGTTGAAGCTGGATCTGCTAATTGATCTTGTTCCACAAAGAGAGAGAAAAGGCTTAGCGAGGAATCTAACAACCAGAGGGATGCCTTAGTAGCTGCAGTAGATTTTACTCACTGAATCTTTTGATTCTTGTAGGTCCAATTTTAAATATTCCTTTTGATGACTCCTTTTATATCTCCCTTCATTACGTTCTCACTCATACAAGCTCTTTGCATCTCCAGTGGGCATGTAATTACCCATGAAGCCACTGGGGGAAATAGCCTTAGTTCAATATGGGCATCTTAAAATGCTGTGAATATTTGTCTCATCCATTTTTCTAATTCAAAGACTCAGAAACCCCTCTGGAGTTTTCCTCATCTTATCCTTCCAGCTTTTTAACACGCCGTTTGCCCCTGAGGTTTTTTTCCAGTTTATTTATTTATTTGTCATTATTTTGTTATTATTTTACTAGCGGCTGTATGGCCAGCTACAGGGTGAGAGAAAGGACTCAGAGGGGGCCAGTGCAACAAACTCCAAAATGCAGAGATGAAGATTAATGATTCTCTGACCCAGCCAAGCGTGAGATCAGGACTGGAACGCAGACGCATCTCTCATCGCAAAACTACAAACACTTTGTTCAAATTTGTCCCAGCGATCATTCGCAGATCGGTATTAACTTAAGAGATAATGTAGCCTTTGCTCACGGATGGGGGATTCATTTTGCTACATGATTAATTATGTAAACGGCATTATCATTGCGAGATGCTTGCAGATCACTGCTGGACATTTGAATTCCGTCTGCGTCGCTTTGTTTATCCTCATTAATGGAAAGCCAAGCATCCGGCAGCAAGGTTAGTCAAGGTTGCAGCTCCACTCTGGGCCGAGATAGCCATGCTTTTAGCGCAAGAGCCATCCTTATCCATATTACTTATTTCACAGTTACACTTAGTTGCACTGTTGAATTTGACGACAACATCTATGCAGGCGGTGTTAGAGTGACTGAGTTTTTAAAACGATACTCCCAGGGTTAGCGTTCTGCAGATACATTATGATGGGCCTTTTCTATAGATATATAATTTATGTTTCTTCTCCAAAATTAAAGAATCATATGTATTTGTTAAGAATGACAAAAAAGGTCAAGAACCATTTCAGAGATGAAATTCTGTGTAAACTGTATAAAGGGTGAGAGTAGGTGGACTTGGCATGAAATGAGCAGAGGTTCCTTTTTACCGGTTCTGTTTCTTTGTTAGTATTTTGACAATCCTGAAATACTCCTTCATCCTCTTGACTACACAGCAAGCTAGTCAAGGTAGTCAAGCTAGTCAAGCTAGTCACCTTTCGTGAGCAGTGCAAATAGGGTGCTGCATAACCGTCCTGAGGTGCCTGATGTTTCCTGGGCTGACTCTTTTTCTATGCTTGTTTTTAACTCTTTCCACATCACCAATGACACTACTCACTACGGCAGCTCCAAGACATGGCCTAATGGCGAGATGTTTCCAGGTCTGAATTCCCTGGGTCCAGAGGCTTTTCTGAAATGGCCATAAAGTAACATTTTTTATCCAGCCTTAATGATTGCAAAGCACACATCGTCCTCCACATCTGTTTGTTGTAATGTTTATCGGCGTGATGCCCCTCCCCTCCCCTCCCCTCCCAGACAACCCTGTTAAAAGAAATGCGATGGAAGAGGGATGGATGGATTCTCCAACAACGGGAGTCCCTGCTGATGTGTGACACATGGTAATCGTTTAAAGACTGATGACCCTGAAGCACAGCTTATTCTGAGTGCACATACAGAGCCAGTGCGATTACATAAATGATAAGCCAGTTATTCTCATGTCAAGGACACACCTTCTCGATAGAGGGGTGGTGCTCTACAGCACGGGCTCTGTTGCCTCTTGAGTTACAAATTATAACTGTCTCGGAACGTGCTCGGAAATGTTTACTTTAGTGCAAATATGTTTGAAAAGTAGCAAACAACAATCACACTGAGAGGTTTTGAGTGGTCAGATTTTCTCTCACTGGCTCTGCCTAAAAGCAGGGTTGCCTAAAAGATGAGACGATGCTCCTACCTGTCTGTCTGGAAAAACACAAAAATTCCTATTATTTCCAAACGGCCTTTGCTAATCCATGTGTAAATTCCAATAGATTAAAAACAAAAAAAAATCTCAGACGTAGCTAACACACGTCTGTGTGCGTGTACATTCGCATGCGGTTCGATGAGCCGTCATGAGCCGAGTGATTGAGCCTTTCTTCCATCTGCGAGGCGGAGACGACGAGGCAGGCATGAAGTCACAGAGGCCCCCACCGTGACACGGAGACAATAGTATCATCGTCGTCGAGTTTGTATCTGCGTACGCTGCCACTCATCTGTGCTGATAGATCATTTGTCAGATGTCAGTGAGGCTGTCAGCACACCATGCAGTCACCAGTGACAGCCGCATCAACGGTGTGTCCACTGCGACGGTCGAGTGCTGCTGGACTCTAAATGGAGGTTTTGAACAGATTTTAATAGTGGTACCACTTTTATTAAAGTTGCTGAACTTCAACCAAAATCTTGAAAGAGCATTCAACCCTCTCTGAGACCCAGAAGAGATTGTCCTGAAAGTCATGCTTTGCATTTAATTTCTTCAAGAAAAATTTAAGACATAATTGATTAGTCCTGCGTATGCTATAGTTTTAGTTCATCAAAATCAGTGTGACACATTTTTTAAACATACAGCTCTGGAAAAAATTAAGAGACCACTTGAATTTTTTTATGAAATCAGCATCTCTACATGTTTGCATTTTTATTTGGAATTTGGAAGAAATGGTGGCAGTAGTTTAAAGAATGAAACTAAATTGTTTATTTTACTCAAACACATACCTGATAATTTTGCAGTGGTCTCTTAATTTTTTCCAGAGCTGTATATTTCCACATGTCCATCAGTCTGGATCCACAATCAGTCTGGATCCACAAAAAGTTAAGGATACAAATGAAGTGAGCATTAATTGACATTAAAAATAGCTGTTTGAACAAAATAATTGCAGGTATGCTGTTAAGTTGTGCTTTTGTGTACAAGAACAGCAAAGTTTACGGATGTTTCCTATTAAAATGTTGGAATGAGTTCTTATTTTTCATCACGAGTGCCTTTTTTTAATCATATATCTGTTGGGGTGTGGCCAGTCGGCCAGTAGGGAGAGCGCCATGTCAGCTCCAGCTCTTCCTGCCTGCCACTGCAGCCTCCCTTGGCGTGTCCTGTCTGTTTGGTGTTGTTAGCATCTCCTGTGTGGATCACCTACGACTCTGCTGGCCTTTGCTGTGGACACTTTTAGTTTCTTCTCCTGTTTTTCTGCTGGCTCAGGCACGGACACCTTTAGTTCTCTGTTTTTGACTCCTGTTGGTCTCTGCTACAGTGCTTTTTTTACTTTGGGTTTTATAATAAATTCTGAACTGAGAGATATGCGTTTGGATGCGTTGAGGATTAATTTGTTTGGCCCTAACAATATAATTTTTTTTGTTACAGTACAGTAAAATGGAACGGACATAAAAGTCCTGAACACATCATCTCAGGACCTTTGGCAGATGATCGTAAAGCTCTGACTTAAGGCCAGGGGCAGGAGACGGCACACCTCCTAACACCTCGCTGTGGCGTTCTACCCCAGCTAATACACTCAGACACCTACAAGAAAGGCAGACGTGTGCAAGAGAACTCTAAAGGTCACTCCTGCAAGACTTCTCAAAAGGACAACCCATAAATAAATGCAACACGCAAACAGTACACGACAGTATGGGGGTGATGAGGAAGGGTGGATCTGCAATGTCAATTTCCATCATGAAAGATGAATAAAAAATAGGTTTAAAACAGTTTTGAACATTTTGGCATTTTTGTTAGTTATTGTCTCCTCACACAGACTATTCTGAAGACCGAGGAGGCGGTTACTGCGATTCTTTAAAGATGAAGAATCATGCAGCACCATCTAATTTGCTCATCCCAAAGCTTTTACAAGAGCATAAACATAGAAAAGTTCATTTCAGTTAGGAGGGGTTTAAAGCTTTAAAAACAGGTATCTGAATCCATCAAGTGATTGTCTAAACTGATTTCCTCTGACTGTGAGTGAAACACAACAGTCATGATGACATTGGCTAACATTCTTAGCGAGTAGAAACCAACATTGATGCTGATAGGGACCAGCCTTGTACGTAAATCTACAATACTGTTGCCTTGTTGCAGATAGTGGTGATGAGAAACAATGGAAAGAAAGTGTCACCATTGGCCAGAGTCTCTCGATAAATAGTCCCAATTAGCTATGACCTTCAAAGAGTCACTCGACTTTAAACACAAATTTGAAAACACTTCCCTGCAAGTCTTCATTTCTTCACGTCTGCAGCTCTTTGACATTTATCTCCAGTTTTTGTTTTTTTTTTTTTTTTCGTTCTTGAGGAGCCAAAGTGTTTTAAGGGATTATTCATCATTTGCATTCATTGCCGAGAAAAACATGTCTGCAAACCGCTAATTTCCTGTGTAAAATTAAAATGCAGAATCCACCAAATCCTCATTTTGGATTTGCTTTCCTGCGACATCCGAACCATTTCAAGATGGAGAGAATGCGTCTGAAAATGAGCATTTGAATGATTTGTTAATGGTTACTCAAGCTGCCAGAAAGCAGATCAGGGATAGAAAAATACAAATTAGTTTTGAGCGACACCGGTAGCGATTTAGTATCCATTAGCTGCAAAACCGTAAATGTTTTGAAATATGTCAGCTACAAAGGCCAGAAGAGTAAAAATCATAGTTCTTGTTATGCAGGGTTTTTTGTTTGTTTGTTTTTATTTATTATTTTTATTACTTTGCTGCACTGTGGGTCCGAGAGGACTGAAATTTTATCTATGCTGTATGTCGAGCATGTATAGTAGTGATGTGCCGTCAGGGGAGGCAGGTGAGGTGTACCATAAATTTATTTTCCATTTAATGTCACCAGTTTTAGATTATTTGTTATTAAAATAGCAGAATTTTCACATTTACCGGCGTTCAACTACTCCAGCGAGACCTGAAGAGGCACGAGCCAGCTGAGCCTCACTGTGTATTGCGCAATGACTCGGCTGACTGCTGGCATGCTGTATTGAGACCGTATCGCTGTATCTCGCAAACTCAAGCAAATTTTCATAGTTTAGCTGATGTATATAATATATAATGTAGCAGTTTTTTTGTCAACAACTATGTGTGGAACATGTTTCTTATTCTGAGTTATCATAAAACGGCTAGAAAGAGGCACTAGGTGAGGCACGCAGTTCTCATGCCTCATAGTAAGGGGTGGTCGTGATCCTAAGGATTCTTATGATTCAGCGGCTGCAGAGTCAGTGATAGGACACTGCTATATTATGGTCAAGAGATAGCAAGTGCAGTCATTATTATTATTTATTTTTTTTTTTTCATTCGCCTGGCCTTACTTTCAAAATGGAGGATTACATATCTAAAACTTTTAAATCTAAAAGAAGATAATGAAAAATTCTACCAACAAGTTATAATGATTTTGTACAGAAGGAGTGGCGGATGGACTTTATAAGTAAAAGTAACTAAACACACAATGTGATGTTATTGACAGGAAACCGGATGACTCCGGTCTTTTATTTTGAAGGCGATGTCCGTTCGCCAGCTGTTCAATAGTTTTAGCTTTTCGCTTTTTCTGTGCATGCTCTTTCCACGCCGAATTTATACGCCGTTAAAGTGTTGTTTCCCATCACGTTGTGTATCAGGAGGCATCGTCTGTGAATCTTACTTGCAATATGTTTGTGATAAATACACAATACACATAACATTCGTTGACCCATTCTGTTCAATTAGACGCAAATTAGCTTGCACCGCCATAGCTCGTTAGCCTGCTTGTTAAAAAACAATGTGATTCATTATGCTTTCTTTCTTTAAGTTGGGGTATATTATCCTGTCATGCTTGTTCTGTTTTCAATCGAGGTAGTGTTTTATACGCTATGTGTGATCTGCAGCCAGAAGCACAGGTCGTGTGTGTAGAATGATTACAAGCAGCATACATGTGTTTATTTATTTTACAGTATGTTTTTAAACATTCCTTTTTTTGTGTGTACAGTTTTACCAATTATAGAGATTAAAGAAGACAGAATACTGGACTGAGCTTCTTGTATTTCTTCGGTTAGCTGTCTGTCAGCTTGTTCACGACACGGACACGCATGACAGAATAGTAAGAAGACGGTACACAGAGGGCACTTCAAATACAGAAACAACAGCAATGACAGACAACGTTGAAGCAGGCAAAGAAATCGGCACTGATGAGAATGTGGTCAGAGTACAAGACTGTGGGCTCGACGCCGTCTCCCTGCATTCCACTGCATCCGGAGGTTCCAGCCTCTCTTCAACTAGCAAAGCTGCAATCAGGGCGCGCACTAAGCTGGAGGCTGCATACGCACGTGCCTCATACAGACATCGTGAAGCTCAAGTAAAGGTTAAAGTACCTACAGACTGGCCGACATCAGCATTCAATGCACACGAGATTATGTCGAACATCACTCTCAGCTGCAGCCTAGTTATGGGGAGCCTCCAACACTCCACCCATATATACGCACAACCCCCTCACCTTTCAACCAGCCCCATTGCACCAACCGGCAAACATTGCACCAGCAGCTTTGGCATATCAACCTACAGATACGACACCAGCAACTTTGGCACACAAACCTGCAAGTCCAATGTCGGCAGTTTCGGCATATCATCCTGCAAGTTTAACGCCCACATCCCTGGCTCAGTATCCTGTGAGGCTAACGCCAGCGACAGCTCAGTCATCTACAAGGCCGACACTCGCATCTCCAGCTCAACAACTGGTAGCCACAACACAACAACCCACGGGGTGGACGCCTGCAGTTCCAGTACAACAACCTGCGAGTCCTATGTCAGTGATACTCGACCAGACTTCAGTAAGGTTCCCCTCTCATCAGGTTTCTCTTGCCCAGCTGCATCACTCAGCGTCCCACCACAGCCAAATCCAGCTGACAATACTGTTATGAGCAAAATTGCAAGATATTTTGTTCGCCGTGAGCTTGTGACCTCCGGTCTAACCCAGTTCAGCGACCGACCAGAAAGCTACTGGGCATGGAAGTCTTCCTACGTCAATGCCACCAGGGAACTCAATCTAAGTGCCAGTGAGGAACTTGACCTATGTATTAACAAAGTGGTTAGGAAGAGAGTCTTCAGAGCATGTCAGAAGGATCAGCTTCGTACATGTTGCCAACCCTGCTGTAGGTCTACGACTTGTCTGGGAATGCTTAGAAGAGAGTTATGGCGCTCCTGAAGTGATTTAGAGAGCTCTCTTTGAAAGGTTAAAGAATTTTCCAAAGGTGTCCAACAGCGATCCAGCAAAACTAAGGGAACTGGGTGACCTGCTAATGGAGTTAAACTCAGCTAAGTCTGAGGGTTACCTATCAGGACTCTCGTACTTGGTGAGAGGTGAGAACCCTGTTGTTGACAAACTGCCGCACAGTTTCCAAGAGAAGTGGCTAGCCAAGGGTTCACTGTTAGGAATCGATTCAGACTGGATCCAGGCGCAGGACAGACCAGACACAATGCAGAGGGGCAACTAAGGCTCGCTCTTTAATGTGCAAATTAAAGTGGCATGTCCAACACAAGAACAGAGTGAACAAATGGCGCTCCAACGGAGGATCGGACGGGAAACCAGAATGGACAGTCGGCGGGCAGGACGGAGAATGGTGCATGCTCAGCGGAGGACAGGAACCGTAGACGAATCTCTCTCGACGGGACGTGGCGATCATGCGGGTAAACTGACGATCTGACGCCGGTGGCCAGGTGTCAGAGGCTTATATCAGCTGCTGATGAGAGATCACCCACAGCTGCTTGTCACCGGTGCCCTCTGGGGGGAAACGGCAGAATGTAGTCACACCAAGACAGCATGGGCCGGTCATGCCGGCTCCTAACATTCACAGTATAAAGAGCAGCACCATGTCTCTTCCCCGCCTTTGCCTACTTCACAGACTTTATCTGCGGTGAGGCACGCAGAAGGAATGACCCTATCTTCTCTCTCACACCAGCTCCTTTGAAAACGTCCAGCCACTACACAAAGCACGGTCAACCTGAAAGAGGATGGAAAAATGCCAAAAGACAAATCTCTACCCACAAAACAGATGTCGGCGCAAACCACACAAATTATCAAATAGACAGTTCTAGCTACAAGCCTGCTGATATCAAGAAACAGTGTCCTATCTATCAAAAACCCCACCCACTGAAGAAATGCTGGGGTTTTTGAAGCAAGCCCTTTGAAGAGAGCAAGGCTTTTTTGAAAGAGAATGGTGTCTGCTTCAAGTGTTGCTCCTCCACTACCAACCTGGGGAAGAACTGTAAAGTGGCTCTAAAGTGTAGTGAATGTGAGAGCAAGGACCATGTAGCTGCACTTCACCCTGGACCTCCACCATGGAGCACAGAGAATAAGGAATCCCCCTCACAGCATGGCGGGGAGAAAGAAGGCAAAGCGCCTGGGCCAGCAGTCACGTCTAAGTGTCTACATCCTCCTAGATGACCAGAGCAACAGATCTCTGGCGAGGTATGAATTCTTTGACCTCTTCCATATCAAAGGTTCAAACTCACCTTACACCCTCCGAACATGTGCAGGAGTCACTGAAACATCTGGAAGGAGAGCCACGAGGTTCATCGCAGAGTCCCTGGATGGGAAATCGAGAGTGATACTTCCAACACTCATAGAGTGCAACCATATGCCAGATGACCGGTCAGAGATCCTGACCTCCGAAGTTGCAAAACACCACTTTAAGTCCATCGCCCACATGATCTCTTGTTTGGACCCTGAAGCCCAGATACTGATAGTTCTGGGACGTGCTGCAGGTCCACAAAGTCAGGGAACAAGGCAATGGTCCACACAGCGCCCCCTACACACAACGACTGGACCTCGGATGGGTCGTCATAGGGGATGTGTGCCTTGGGTCCCCTTGTCAACGGCTCCCAAACAATCAGGACCAAGCCCTCAGCAGACTAACTGCTCTCCGTCGCACCTTTGAAAGAAAGCCGAAGATGAAGGCCGACTTCGTTCTCTTCATGCAGAACAATTAATACCGCGACCAGGCTGAGTTGGCTCCACTGCTAAAGGAAAGAATTGAGTGCTGGTACTTATCTATTTTTGGTGTCTATCACCCCCAGAAGCCGAACAAGATCTGGGTTGTCTTCAACTCCAGCACTCAACATCAAGGCATCTCCTTGAATGACGTACTACTCACTGGTCCTGCTGCGCTTCTGAAGAGAAGCAGTTGCTGTTGTAGCCAATATCAAACAAATGTTCAACAGTTTCAGCGTTCGAGAAGACAATCGAGACTTCCTGCACTTTCTGTGGTTCAAAGGGAATGATTCTGGACAGAAGATTGTTGAGTACTGCATGAAAGTTTATGTATTTGGCAACTCGCCCTCCCCAGCTGTAGCCATTTACGGGCTTCATCAAGCAGCAGAATATGGAGCAGAAGAACACGGGGTGGATGCCAAGCATTTCGTGGAACGGGACTTCTATGTTGACGATGGACTCACATCAGTCCCGTTGGCCGCAGAAGCCATCGACCTATGACAAGGACACAGGAAATGCTGACTGCTTCAAACCTGAGACTTCATAAGATATCATCAAACTGCTCTAATGTACTAAGAGCCTTTTCTCAAGAAGACAGTGCCAAGGGATTGCAAAATTTGGACTTCGATGACAAATCTGTTCTTATTCAGCGCAGCTTGGGACTCAGCTGGGAGATCAAGCATGATATCTTCCCAGTGTCCCAGACACTCCTCTACCAGAAAAAAAGGAAGCTGAATGGAAAATATGGAAAGATTCACTACAAGATCTGCAGGACCTGAGGTTGCCCAGAGCATACACACCCACTACCCTGTCTACAGCTACTGTAAGAGGAAAGAACTTCACTTTTTCTCAGACGCTTCAGTGGAGGTCATCGCTGCGGTAGACTACCTTAAGGTAATACACAGCAATGGAGAGTGTCACGTTGGTTTCATCTTCGGAAAAGCAAAGCTAGCACCTCTGTCCGCTCATACCATTCCAAGGCTGGAGTTGGGCGCAGCTGTGTTAGCAGTGGAAATGGCAGAGCTGGTACAGAAAGAGCTTGACACCACCATCGACACAATGCAATTTTACACAGACAGCAGAGTTGTTTTGGGATACACATACAACCAGACCAGACGGTTCTACATGTATGTATGCAACAGGGTGCAACGAATCAGGAGGTCAACCAAACCTGACCAGTGGTACTACGGCCACACGGCTCAAAACCCAGCTGATCATGCTACACAATCTGTTCCTGCCACCAGGCTCTACACTACATGGTTCACTGGACCCGCCTTTTTGTCTCTGATCAACGGAGTTCCCAATCCAGAAAAAGAACATCACAAACTCGTCGACCCAGACTCTGAAAGTGAGGTGCGTTCCCATGCTACCATACTCTCCATCCCTCCATCTAAACTAGGGTCTCATCACTTCGAAAGATACTCCTCATGGAAGTCTTTTGAATGGGCTATCGCTTCTCTGAATAACATGTTGGAACGCAAAAGAACGGCAGTCACAACCAGAGACAAGACAAGCAGTATATCGACTTCTTGAACGGCTTTCGAAAGCAGAGACTCTCATTATCAGCTGGTTGCGAAGGGAGGCTTACGAAAACTGCTTGGCTGCTGGGAAAACCATTCTGAGAAGTGCTCTACGAAAAGCTGGACCTGTACGTGGACAGAGAGGGACTTCTGAGGATAGGAGGAAGACTCAAGCATGTCAGCATTGGATGTGGGAGATGAGTTCCCTATCATCATTCCAGCTCACAGCCACATTGGGAAGCTTCTAGTGAGACACTATCATGAAAGGGTCAAACATCAGGGTTGTGTCTTCAAGGAAGGATCCCTCCGCACAGCAGGGTATTGGTCGTCGTCGGCATCAGCAACAGCATCCTCCATAAATGTGTAGTTTTCAACAGACTCCGTGGGAGGCCCGCAGACCAGAAAATGACAGATTTTTCCCCTGACCATCTGATCACAGACCCACCTTTCACTTATGTGGGGCTTGATGTGTTCGGTCCCTGGCCCGTCCTGTCACCACAAGACGTACCCGTGGAGGTCAAACCAACAGTAAGCGATGCGTAGTACTTTTTACATGTATGACCACACGTGCCGTGCACATTGAACTCATTGAATCGATGGATACATCAAGTTTTATTAATACACTACGGCGATTATTTGCTCAGGGACAACCTGCGAAACAGACTCGTTGTGACTGCGGAACAAACTTCTGTAGGGAACCGCAAATGTTGCACACAAATCTTGAAGAGCCCGATGTCAGGAATTATTTTTGTGAAGAAGGATGTATGTGGATCTTTATTCCTTCTCCTTCTTCCCACATGGGAGGGGTCTAGGAACGCATGATAGGGGTCTCCAGACGGATTCTTAACTCCATGCTTTGAGAGACAAGTCAATCCCACTTAATGCACAGTGTTGTCTACTCTGATGGCTGACGTGATGGCGATCATTAACGCCAGGCCCCTTACACCTATTTTCTCAGACCCAGTCTCCATTCCTTCTGACACGGGCTTCACTGTTGATGCAGAAGATGGGCCCTTTCTCTCCTCCTCCAGGAACCTTTGACAACAAGGACCTTTAACGCCAGCAGTGGAGGTAAGTACAACATCTTGCAAATATCTTCTGCAACAGATGGAAGCGTGAGTACCTACCCACGCGCCATTCTCGCAGCAAGTGGCAGGATACCAGACCTAACCTCAAAGAGGGTGACCTAGTGTTGCTCAAGATCAATCAGGCAAAGAGAAATGAGTGGCCCCTGGCACTTGTCACAAAGACATTTCAGGGTCAGGACGGTAAGGTCAGGAAGGTAGAGCTCAAGGTTACACGATCTGGATTCACTAAGACTTTCCTAAGGCCCGTTTCTAAGATGGTTTTACTTATGTCTGCTAAAGCTGCGGACTAGGTTGTGCTAAGTTCCTGTTAGGGTTTGTTTGCTCTTTTCGTGTGTTTGACATAGTGATATAGTAATTATACCAGGCGGGGAGTGTGATGTTATTGACGGGAAAATGGAAGACTACGGTCTTTTATTTTGAAGACGATTTCCGTTCGCCAGCTGTTCAATAATTTCAGCTTTTCGCTTTTTCCGTGCATGCTGTGTCCACGCCGAATTTATACGCAGTTAAAGTCTTGTTTCCCATTACGTTGTGCATCAGGAGGCATCGTCTGTGAGTTTTACTTGCAATATGTGATAAATACACAATGAATGACATTCATTGACCCATTCTGCAAATTAGCTTGTGTCGCTGTAGCTCGTTAGCCTGCTTGTTAAGCAACGATGTGAGTCATTATACTTACTTTGTTCAAGTTGGGTTATATTATCCTGTCATGCTTGTTCTGTTTTCAATTGAGGTAGTGTTTTATACACTATGTGTGATTTGCAGCCACAAGCTCAGGTGGTTTTTCTCACGTGTGTAGAATGATTACATGCAGCATAAATGTGTTTATTTATTTTACAGTATTATTTAAACATTCCTCTTTTGTGTGTGCACAGTTTTACCAATTATAGAGATTAAAGAAGACAGAATACTGGACTGTGCTTCTTGGATTTCTTCGGTTAGCTCTCTGTCAGCTTGTTCACGACACGGACACGCGTGACAGAATACACAATAGATTTTTTATGCAATTAAATGTGCTTTTTTTGTGCTACAGTTTTTATGTATAAAGAATGCTGATATGAGACTTTAAACATAACCCGTTAACTGCTGCCAATCAAATATTGGATAAGATAGTCTGTAGGGTTTATATGTTTGTAAATCTGATTGTGATGATGTCAGTGCCTCACCAGCCACAAACCTCACCGCACGTCACATATTTGACAATAAAGCTGACTTGACTTGACTTGGCTTTTTTAATTATTATTTTGAGGGGTGACAGATTTCATAAGGCTCTGTTTGGGCTGGAATAATTACTGTTGAGCATAATTCAGCCCTGATAGAGGGGGAAAAAAAGGGTTGGTAGTTATTTAACTGTGACTGAGGTAACAGCTTCTCTGCTTGTGCAACACGGACAGTAATACTTGCAGCCACAAACATGATAAATATATTTTAATGTGTAGCCTAAGAAATGCAGGTCCTGTAATTTAATGAACTTAATGGGAATTGATGAAGATTAAGTTATGGGGAAATGTTGTGCCCTGTCTGCCTGTCTGTCCAGCTGTCAGAATAGTGACAGGCTTACCAGTCAGCCATTTTTATTGTGCTTGTGTGTTTATTTCACTATCCTACAAGTCAAATACAGGATCTCGTAATGAGCATGTAGACATGTAACAACTGCTGCTGTAAATACTTTTATTTTGTTCTAATTTTCTGCAAATAAAAAAATAAAAAATCACCCAGAATACTGTTTCTACCATGATTTCAAATGTCACCAGCACAGTCTGACAGGATGGCGCCCTGGTCGTGGGCTTCAACATGAAAGGAGAATTAAAAGTGTTATTAGAAGAAGAGTCATGCATTCGTGTTTCATCTTCTTTGGTGCCTTTTTGCATGCAGCTCAGATTTTGTTTTAGCACCTGATCCTCTCTTAATATGTGGAAAAGATGAGCATGCTTCTTAACAGAGGCATTTAGGATGAAATGGGAATGCTGAATCGTGCTTAAAAAAGGCTCTTCCCGCACACCAGAGCCGTTGCAGTGATCAATGATAATGACTGATCTGATCTGAACTGACAATCTGCATTGGCAAACGATCGCGTCGGTGATAAATGGCTCTTCTCTATATCTGTTGTTTTTGTTTTGAGGCAGCAAAGCACCAATTAATCATGTTATCCACTCTGAGAGAGGGCTTCATGGGGATCTGTGCGACTTGGTCGCGACGCAGGAATTGGCTTTGCTCGAATGTGTTAACAGGCTTGTAAACAGGAGGGATCTCCTCCAGATGTTGAAAAGCCCTTCCTCTATAGTTGATCATCACAGTGCTAATTATACTTGTTCATATCTTCAGTGGCAAAGTCACAGGATTCACGAGTCCGCGATTATGGATGCAGTTTAACATAGAAGAGGTTTCGTCCTGAGGCACCTGCACATGCTACAAGTAAATGGCGTTTATGCATGATTCATGCAGTTATGAGAGAGAAATCCTATTTGTATACACAGGAAAGGTTCCTGTTATAAAGAACCAAACACGTTGGGTCTGGGTCTTAAGGGTGTGCAGGTGTGATGTCGTTTTTTGGAAAAGCGGAATTGATCCATCTTGGGATTCTGATGTTATGCAACTTTTTAAACTGCCAGAAACTGGGTTTGAGGTTCCGACAATCTGAAGAAGACAGAGTCACAGAGTATGCAGATAAAGACTTGTGAGCTGCGGTCCGCTGCTGGCCCAGCTCTGATTTAATACTGGCAAGCTTCTGAATTCTGAAAGTGGAAATCGGGCTACGGAAGGGTGAGCTGGACTGTAATTGTAGTGAGCATCAGTGCTTTAAGAGTAACCCGTTACTGTAGAATTCAATTCATTTTTATTTATATAGAGCCTTTTACAATAAAATTGTCTCTAGGTGCTTTACAGAGGCAGAAACCCAGAGCCTGAACCCCCAGGTAAGCACAGTGGCAAGGAAAAACTCCCTTTTAATAGGAAGAAACCTTGAGCAGGACCTGAATAATCGAATGTCGGCTTTTCATCATTTTGAGTGCATTTCCCAAAACTGCAGCTACATTTTTGTGAAATGGTAAATGAACAGTAGCCTCTGTGCTAGCCATCCGACCATTCAAATCACTTCAACCAATCTCACCAGCTGGTGGTGGTAGAGAGCCCGCAGGCTCACGTGCATGGAGGAGATGGCATCTCAAAGCAGTTTCTTGTCAAATACTTTGTTTTTCTGCCTTTCCGTACAGCCTGAACATGTGCAAATACAGAACAGTGATTAGGAGATCATAATCCAGCAGTCCACAAGATGCTCTCAAGCCTTATGAAGACATGTCAGCTGTGACTCTCCTGACATTCAGACACATACCTGTGTGTCTCACAAACACACACACATACACCCACACGCACAGTTCCAGTGTGACAGAAGGATGACTGTGAGTTAGCAAGTTCAGTGATGCAGAGAGCTTCAACAGCATATGGCTGCAGTGTGTGGCATCCTGATGAACGCCTGGCTTTTGTTAATGAGCAGCATCACGTCCCCAGGATGATCGCCATGGCTCCTCTGCTGTTTGGAGAAAGGCCACCTGTACAAAATGTTCTGTGCGAGAAAGAAGCAAGAAGGCTGTTCACCTCAAAACTGGCAACTGTGCACTGAAACAGCGGAAACACACGGGTGCACGGGAATGCTTCAGGCTCTGGATTAGCTTCTGCTGTTTTGTTTTTGCTGCATCACACTTCAGTTTTTGTCACCTTTAGAATGACAATGTTATATTCCGTCCAGCTGAGCCAAAGAGCAGGTCTTGAACACCTTGTAAGTTCAAAATAAACACACACACGCACACACACACACACACACAGATGCTAACAAGGCCAGCATCCTGCAAGGGATAAAAGAAAGCTTTGGTTTGAAATAATATATCACAACCAGAATCTAAATTTAACCATGACAAAAGTAGTGCGTGAAATATAATAATGTAAATATAACACTGATGGCTTTAGTTATTCTGGTAATCTGGTACTCTTTGGTTATTCTACTTCCTGTTTTTTTTCTCTAAACACAATCAGCTATGGTGTCCCAACAATAGAAGAACTAAAGGGTCACACAGGAGACGGATACGAGGCAGGCCTGCCAGGGCTCGCCTAACTTCAGGCAGGAAGTCTCCACTTGTGCCCGTCAGCATCGGACCGCCGACGGCTCTATTAAGGTGATGCTTAATGTGATGGAACTGTCCGAGTCCTGTCCTGGGTGCCGGCGTCAATGTGCCAGAAACGCTTATTAGCAGGCCATTATATTGTGATCGCACACGATGGTGAGTAGATGCACAAGAATAGACACTGGGTTCTCGAATCAGATCGGCAGGTGCACGTATGGTGGCCCAATCATCGATATAAGGGACCTCTCTTCTTATAACCTTTGTGTTACACAATCAGCCCCACTTTTTATGATTTAAGTGTTTTAGTGCTTGTGTCACTGATGTATTTCTAATGTGAAATGGCCTCCTTTTTCTTTTGATCACAGTGTAAATGTGCCATCATCGGATAATGAAGTTCAATTTTCACCTTAATTTGAAGAGAAGTCTGATGCAGGGGTGGATGGTCACCATGGCATTGTGAGCTCCTTCTGAGTGTACGAAACTGTAGCGCTATACACTGACAATTTTGTAGAAAAGGGGAGACTTTGATTTCCGTGTTTGACCTTTAACATTGTATTTCTGTAATATTTCCACCAACCGTCCAGAACGCTAAACTTTTTTATTAAGTTTTTATTGCATCCCTGTATACAGAGCATATATAAATGTACATTTAGCTGACCTTTTGTTTGATTTGGGACCTTATATTTGAACAATCTAGCGATGTATTATTCTTTGCTAGCCACTGATATTCAATAGACAATGCAACATAAGACATCAGGATCATTTGGACATTAATGTGTGTTTATCTCAACAGTAAATGTGCTAATTAGCTTCAAAATTATTCACTGCTTGGGCAAACACAGACTTAAGCAGGTCTAATCAAGGCTCTACACATAATTTTAACTCTATCAGTTCTTTTAATGAAACTCAATGCTGCTGTCGGTAGAAATAAATTCACTTTAAGCGAATAATCACGCAGATCTATGGCAAGATTTCTTTTTTTTTGTGCACTGGGATATAAAAACGCTGATTTCTGAAGCTTGCAAATAAGCGTAGGTGTTCCTGGAAGGCTGAGCATGAGAAAAGCTGGTGAGTCAGTGGCAAATTTATGTGCTGCATGTGAAGCAAATGTTAAATGGGTCACCTCGGCACTATTAAGAAAAGAAAGACAGAAGGAAAGGAAGGTTCCCTTCTGGTTTCTCTGTCTAGGATTCATTACATCTAAGACAGATGATGTATTCAACTATTCTTGGGACCTACATTTAGATAATTATTCTGGGACATGAACCTCCCTCTCTCTCCACAAGTGGGTATCGCTGAAGATATATCAACTTGAACGACTGGTAGCTTTTGTTTGAAATGTGTTAGACTATTGAGGTCTTTTCATGAAAAGATCGCTGAAATTTTTGGGAAAAAAAAGACAGAATTTACAACCTATAATGGGGATATTTGCAGGGATGTGCTATAAGAAACCCCGTATTAAAGTCTATGATAACTTTCTATAAAATTACTGTGTTTTATAGAGGATAAAAACGAGGCATAGTCAGTGGGTTGATGCTATTAATGTGTGGTTTAACACAAGCATGGTGAGGCACAGAATGATGAGAAAAAGAAAAAAGAAAAACAACTCCTGAACCGCTAATGGGTTACGGCGCAAGAAGAGGGAGTGTTAATGGTTAGATTCCCAAAAACATTGACTCAAGTTTATAGAGTCCTGGGAATTGTGTGGAATAATGACCGATTCCTTATCTAAATAAGGATTTAGATCATTTTGACGGCCCTGATATTAGCCGCAGCATTTATTATGCTATCATTCACAAAGCAGGAAGAGGTTTGTATAAACACTGACCCAAGTAAGGTCTGTTCCAGTGGTAAATTCAAACGTCACACAAAAGCAAGCCTCTGGATCAGACCAGGCATACTTTCAACAGTAGCAGCACAGAATTCTTACAAGCGTTGGACGTGAGTCCGTCTAATTCCCTGTAAGATACGCGCAGTGGCTTCGGCAACCCTTTTGAGCCGAGGACAGGTTCGGGACAGGTTTTCAATTCTTCTACGGTTGTAGTCAGATGCTGTCAACCTTTACGTTCTTCCCCCAAGCGCAAAAAAGCACATTTGGTGCCTGGCGAGGACGGAGAGGCTGCGTCATGGAAAGTAGACGCTTAAATCACCTGTTTATGATGCACGGAGACTTGGTTAGAGCATGTTTGAGATACAGCCTCATCCCTCATTGTCACGGGCTCCCTCTGACTGGACCAGGAGCGACCTCAGGTTGTTGGAAAACAAACTTCTGACTGGCCGTTGAAGGCGTAATTATCGACAGACATGACATCCCAGTGATTTGTCGTCCGGCTTTTTGCGGGAGATAAAATGTAAATCAGCACAATAGCTGTCATTTTAAGGATCGGGACGGGTGATAGTTAGCGCGCAGATTGATTGGCGCGTCTTGGTTTCACGGGACTGGGAAATTATGCGGTGCGTCATTTGCGTGGTGGTTTGTGTTTGCTAAGATTTAAAAGAACAATTATGTAAGATGCTGAGTAAGATATCTGCTCCTGGGACGTGAATATGGACTTATTTTTATTTATGTGCTTGCGCAGATTGGGTTTATATTCCTGTTCTGAGTCAAATTCTTGTTGGACGTTGAGATTTGCCGATGGATCAGTATTGTGGGAGATTGCAGGGTTTTCCGTATGGGAGAGACGTGTTTGCTGTCCTTTACGACTGTCTTTATATGATAATAATTGATCATATCCGAAAAGAACATGTCATTAACATAGAAATGGTCACAGTTTTGAGAACATTCCGACTCAGTTAGGAGCTTATTCCGTTAGAACTCGGCAGCGACGTTGTGACCTTGAATCATATACTGTAAGTGGGCGTCCACAAGCAGAAATTCTGGTAGTCGTATATCTAGAAACAGGCAAACTCATGTCCGAAAATTTGTAGACCTTTAACCTCAGCACAACAAAAATACTCCCTCAGCGTTTTCTTTATTAGACAAGATGCTTCCCTTGTTCCCAGGGGGCAACAGTGAATCTTGAAGGCATTTTCATGTCAGGCAATGGTTTTATTAGCAGACTTCGAATGATCACATCAATAAAAACAATCTGTAATCATCAGAAAGCCTTCAGATGTTTTGATCCAACAACGAGCTGCTCGAGCACTTATGTGAGTGATGAATATATATGCTGCAATTTTTATATCAACACTTATCAAGTTCTGGATATGGACGAAGCTTTTCTGTGAACTTTTAGAACAAGAATAGATTTGCAATGGTTTATGGCTGGTGTAGATCTAATGTATAACACTCTTATCATCATGGCATTCTGAGGCGATTGAATTATGACTTTGTAGGACGTGTAAGTCAAAGATTAGGACATAGTGGAATTTGTATGCCAGCCCTAACAAGAAAATCAGATGTGTGATACCTGGCAGCAATACCTCAGTCAGAGATGGTTCAGCCTGTCATCACGTGGTTGGTAGTTTAAACCCTGATGGACATCCAGAAAAGGTGATCTGGACGTGTGTTCTATTTATGAATATGCTTGTTGGAGATTGTATGAAATGAGTTCTATGAAAATACGATTTTAAAAAGTATGTACTTTGGAAATATGGTTACATAACTTTTGCATCATGGCCAAGTACAATATTTAAAACATGAATTATTAATAATGCATTCAATGAAAATGCAGATACAAGGTTTACAAAAAACTGAGTTGAGCTCCACTGTATTGTAGCAAACACAGTCATCTTACAACTTGCTTACAATTCCATTCCCATAAATATCACCTCACAAGTTCTCACAAGGATTTTGTGTTCCTTTTTTTTCTCCGAAACTTGTAGTCACGCCCCTTCTGCCTCGTTTCAGAAATTTTAATACATTAAACAAGGGAGCTATAATAAGAGTGAGGTTCATTTCCACCCCCTCAGATTTGCCATGCATATATTGCAGCGCAGCCATCATTATCGGACTCCTTGTGACCTCTGGCTGTTTGGAATTCATCACTGTGCTTCCGAGTTATTTACTGCCCTGTTATATCGCCTTTTATTTCAGTTCAATGATTTAATGATTAAAAGCAAATAGACTTTAATTCCTCCCTGCTAAACGAATGGCGTGCGCTCTCTCTGTCTCCAGCACATCTGTTAGAAAATGATAATGTGGGCCATGAAAATATGCCATCTTCTATTTATAGGCTGCAGCCTGATAAGTTGCGCCTGATTTCCTGCAGTTGAATTGTTATTTTTGTGCATGCGCAATGCTCCTAGACCCCCTAAGGATCTAAACACACCTTGTTCCATGTGAGATTTGCCACAGTCCAAGGTTAAAAGATGACGTCATTGTGTCACTGTGATAATGACGTGAAAATATCTATCTATCAATCTGCCTGCCTATCCATCTCTTTTGATCAGTAACCAGCGGTTTAATTCTCTCAGACTGGGTTTTTGGTCTGCAGAAATTTACGCAGGATATTCTCTTGCTCTTCAGCAACAGATTGAGCAACACTTTATCTCCTCCAATGACTTTCTGGAGCCTGACAAGGTCAGACGGGATACTGTAGATAATCCGTCTGACAGGTCCACCAGGGGGCGATTTTCCAACGTATGCATCACGGTCTGGTACTGCTGAGCTCAGCCGTGACACAGACGGAGCACAAATCCATGGTCTCACACACATCTGATGATCCTCATCCCAGACTGCTTCCTAATTGGCTGCAAAATAGCCAGGTGTGACACACAGGAAGTGACTTGTAAAACCAGGCCGATAAAACCAGATCAGGTCAGGAAGTCATGCCTAAAGTTCCAAATCAGGAGCCTTGGACAGTTTATTTTATGTCCTTTCTAATCATTTCATGATGACGGTGCATGGTGTAGCGGTGCTTGCTGGGAAGAGAAGACAGGAAGACATCAGTCCATTAAAAAGCACGCATCATTCACTCCGACACACATGCTGTCATTGAATGCAACACTTGTTGCTTAAATCGAACCAATGTTGTTAGCTAAGGTTGAAGCACAACTTGCTGTGATAATTCACAATAAATATCAAATTACTATTGCTCAGCAGAGCCAGTAGGGTTTACATGACCAGAGCACCGCACCAGTAAAAGGCCGATTAAAAACGTCCCTCTGATAGGCAGCAGAACTTGTAAGCTGTCGAAATGTCAATAAAAGAATCACTCCTCATACGAATATAACAGTTTAGAAAATAAGAAATGACCGGAACAATAACCGCGGTGTCATTACAAGATTGCCTCAAACAACATAAATCTCTTTTGTCCGGCGATGAATGATGTGCGAGGCGTGTTTGCGCCGTCGACCCATTTCATGCCTTTGTACCGCAAGTTATTGTTTCATCAGTCAGGGGACAAAACTGACTAACTGACAGAACAAAGCGTTTCCTCCCTTTACAAAATCCATAACTGATTGTGACAGGGCAGCTTATTATTGCAGCATCAGTCATTTGCATCATGCCATGGTGAAATGAGCTCATTTCATGGTCCACTGAGTCGTTCACGGGGACCTGCAAGGCGAGAGTTGCTACTTGTCCGTTTTGTGGCTGGACAGGACAGGATTTCAGGCTGGAATCAAGCAGCCGGGTTTGATCCTAACCTCCTGCCGGGCCTGGACATGAAGTCAGAACCTGGAAATCCAGACTCTTCACAAGTTGCAACAAGCTTTTATCATTTTTTTTTTAAATTCGATTTAAAACGAGTGTAACCCGCCAGTGTAACGCCAGAGAAATGAGCTCATTTCACCGTGGTGTGATGCAAATGACTGATGCTGCAATAATAAGCCGCCCTGTTACAATAAAAGGTTCTTTGACAATCTTGGGCAGAGAAGAGATGTATTTATATCAATCAACAGTTTATTATTCTCTTTCACCCACCAGATCACTCGTTCTTTCCCGTATCAATTATATCAGTTACTCAGTGACACAATTTCAATTTTCCAGTTCACAATTTGTATGTAAACAAACCAAAACATAGCAAAAAAAAAGGAAAAAAGAAAGAACTTGGTTGAAAAAATAACAGAAAGTGTCCATAGATCTGTGTCCTGTCCATGTAGTGCAGAGTACCTTCCTTAAAATTGTCCAGCTGGCGAAGAAGAAGCAAGTTAGGGGGAAAGATGGAAGAAGGTGATCGATGATGAGGAATTATCAGGAGCAATCTAGGGGGAATGGTGCTTGGTCCACACGCCAGCAGGTTGAAGTCTGCGAAAATACTCCACTCAAAAAAAAAACAAAACAGTCTGCACACAACGTGCGAAACATGAATATACACAATACATACAAACATTGTACAATCTATGTGCTTCACTGAATATACATGCACCGAAAAAGTTTTTCGGCTAAGTTATCGAACCATTTAGCTCTCAAGCTAATTACTGTGAGCAGCATGTTGTGCAGCTACATGGCTAACTCACCCGGCTATCCGGCTTCTCAGATCACGTCATGGTGCACCTCATCCCAGTGTACAAACAGAGGCTGAAGCTCTCCAAACCCACTGTGAGGACTTCTAAGAAGTGGAGCAGCTAGGCTGTGGAGGAGCTACGCACGTGTTTGGACACAACAGCCTGGGACGTGCTCAGGTCTGCCACAGAAAGTTTGGATGAGTACACAGACACTGTGACGTCATACATTCAGTTCTGTGAGGACAGCATTATTCCATCACGCACCAAGGTGACTTTCAATAATGACAAACCCTGGTTCGCACCCAAACTGAGACAGTTAAGACAACAGAAGGAGGCAGCATACAGGGCAGGAGACAGAGACAGCTACAGAGGAGCTAAGTACAGGTTTAGCAGAGAGGTTACTGCTGCTAGATCAAAGTTCAAGACACATCTCGAGCAACAGTTCTCCGCTAACAATTCTGCATATGTATGGCAGGGCCTAAAACAGCTCACAAACTATAAACCAAAAGCCCTGCGTTCTGCTGATGACCTCAAACTGGCTGAAAATCTGAACACTTTTTATGCCAGGTTTGAAGCCTCACATCCCACCCCCACCCTCAGCCACCTCTGTCTCACACCCCTCCCACACCCCCGCCACAGTGGACTCTGCCATGCCCACCCTGGAACCCCCCTCCTCCCCCACTGCCCTCTCAGTTTCGAAGAAGGACGTGCTGCAGCTTTTCAGGAGGTAAAATCCCCGGAAAGCTCCCGGCCCGGACGGTGTCTCACCTGCCACACTGAGACACTGTGCAGAAGAACTGGCTCGTGTCTTCACAGACATTTTTAACACCTCTCTGGAGTCATGCCACATCCCAGCCTGCTTCAAACTGTCCACCAAGAAGCCCCAGACCACTGGACTTAGTGACTTCAGGCCTGTGGCACTGACGTCTGTGGTCATGAAGTCCCTCTGTGGTCATGAAGTGTCTGGTGCTGTCCTACCTCAAGTCCATCACCTCTCCCCTCCTGGACCCTCTGCAGTTCGCCTACAGAGCCAACAGGTCTACAGACGACGCCATCAACCTGGCCCTCCACTTGATCCTGCAGCACCTGGACTCCCCGGGAACCTATGCAAGGATCCTGTTTGTGGACTTCAGCTCTGCATTCAACACCATCCTCCCTGCCCTGCTCCAGGACAATCTCTCTCAGCTCAGCTGTGCCTGACTCCATCTGCAGGTGGATCAATGACTTCCTGACAGACCGGAGGCAGTGTGTGCAGCTGGGGAAGAATGTCTCGAGCGGTCGGACCATCAGCACAGAATCTCCACAGGGCTGTATGATTTCTCCCCTGCTCTTCTCCCTCTACACCAACTGCTGCACCTCGAGCCACGACTCTGTAAAACTGATTAAGTTTGGGGACGACACCACCCTCATTGGGCTCATCTCCGACGGTGATGAGTCCGCCAACAGGTGGGAGGTGGACCGGCTGGTGTCCTGGTGCAGCGACAACAACCTGGTGCTCAACACTCAGAAGACAGTGGAGATGATTGTGAACTTCAGGAAAGACACAGCCCCCCTGCCCCCCCTCGCCCTGACAGACACTTCCATCTCCACTGTGGACTCTGTCCGCTTTCTCGGCACCACCATCACCCAGGACCTCAAGTGGGAGCCGACCATCAGCTCCTTGATCAAGAAGACCCAACAGAGGATGTACTTCCTGCGGCAGCTGAGGAAAGCCAAGCTGCCAGCCCAGATGATGGTGCAGTTCATCACGGCCATCCATCCTCACCTCCTCCATCACCATGTGGTACGCCGGGGCCACTGCCAGGGACAGACAGAGACTACAGCGCATTGTGCGCTCTGCCGAGAAGGTGATTGGCTGCAGCCTCCCATCTCTCCAGGACCTGTACATCTCCAGGACTCGGGGACGAGCAGGTCGGATAGCAGCTGACCCTTCTCACCCTGGTCACGGACTCTTTGAGCTGCTCCCCTCGGGCAGAAGGTTACAGTCCATTCGGACCAGAACCTCACGCCATAAGAACAGCTTCTTTCCATCTGCCGTTGGACACTTGACCACCTTTTCACTGTCACTGTCACCTTTTGCACTACAGTTGCACTGTTCTAATTTTGTGTATTTGTGTATTTATTTCAAGAGAGTATATTTTACATTCTGTGTTTTATGTTGCACCTTACGCCGAAGCAAGTTCCTAGACTGTGAATTCAGTTCACTGACAATGGCAATAAACCCCTTTTTGATTCTGATTCTGATACATTTGCATACAACTCGTAGGCGATCTTCTTGTGGGCTTACTCAGCTGTACGGCTCTCACACATCCATCTAGTCACACTCGAACACATCCACACTCGTCAGCTCATAGTAAGTTAATGTCTTGTTTAGCATTTTCTCGTCTATGGCCACATCAAATGCAATTTGCAGCTGCTCAGGCCTGATAATATTATTTATATTTACATATTAAAGCCCGGACTGAGGTGACTCACTCCATCTTGGTGGCATCATTGCTAGGGTAGATTAATTTTCTTGCTTTTATGACGTTTGTTACATAGTAACACTTTTATCACAGCTACTTAGAATCTTAGACAAACAATGCTTTATTGTTTCCACAATTTAAAAACTAATAATTTCAGAAGACTCGAATAGGTTAATGTGCTTGACGGTAGTCTCTAAATTGCCTCTTGGTGAGTGTGAGATTGGCGAGATAAACTAAATTTATTCTTAATCAGCCTGAATTTAGTTTCCTGGACATGCTTGCTCCTTAAACCAGTGTTTACATCACACTCGTCTCTTTGCCTATGTTTGGCAGGGCTGGCCTGTTTGAGTCATCTCAGAGATAAATATACTTCAGACATTAACGCACGCTGTCACTTATTATAATGCTGCTGATGCTGATGCTGTCATGGCTACTTTTCAGATACAAAGGCGAGGCGTACTTGCCCCAGGCAATGACACGCACTTCCCTTTGAGGCGCCGCATCAGTTACGCTGCCTCCGCCATCGCGCTTGCATTCACTTTTGTACTTCGCTGGCTCGATCTTGCCATGTGCCAAGACGGGAAAGCGAGTGGCGTCTCTGTAGCTTTTTGTCAAGACAGGCACAGAGTGTTCCTGTTGGCTACAAGCTGGTGCCGTGGGTCTTCCTGACATGCGGGAATGGAACCAACAAGCCACCACGTGCAAAAGTCACTTTCAGGAAGGACGTACTAAACTGTCTCAAAATGGGCCACTAGCCTATTTTTGGACGACATAAAAGAAATATGGTTCCATAAGTCCCACGGCAATGGGGATATAAAGTAATTTATTCTTTGAATCTTTAGCCTGGGGCCAAAGTAAAAAAGCTTAATTTCTAATAAGTATCTCATTTTGGGGCCAGAGGCTGCCGAGCTTTAATGTAGTTTCATCGTGGCGAAATCTATACTAAGCGCTGATGACCGGAGCTGTAAGGGAAGAAATGGAAGCCGGTGAAAGTGCAGCTGTGTGCATTTTTTTCTGGCTGGCGTATATTCTCCCCCGGTTCCCCTCCTACACACGTATAGGTGTCCTGGTGCCTTTCATCATCTCTTTTGGACACAACTTTGCAAAGTGCTGGCTCATCAGTGGCCGACCCCGCCTCCCCAGAGTCTCAGGCACAGTCTGGGCCTAATAACCCTGACGCTAATTTGGCTGCAAAGCTCCCTTATCATAAAGGCCGCTCTACTGGGAGCTGTACGAATTTGCCCTGTAGCGACTGCAACCCTCACACTTTCCTGACACACTGGCTTGTGATCGGCACTCATGAGTTTACGCCCACTTTTATTTAAGAAATAATGACTTTGAGTGGCTTTACTTTTGACAAATGACCCTCTCTTTGCTCTCTATTACCTTTACTTATAAATACTTTTATGCTCAGCTTATATTTTGGGGTTTAATATCATGCCCAATGACATTTGGGCATGTTGTATGCAGGAATCTGGGTTTATTTTAATATCTCAGTTTTAGTAATGATTTTTGAGACATTTGTCTTGAAAGTGAAACACATCTCACTCTTTGTCATGTAGAACAATATTACTGTGGTCACAGCAGTTTTTTAAAGGCTGTGCATTAAAACGCAGTAGATGTGCGCTACTGTAGTCCTTCTCGCACCCTCCTTAAATAAAGTTACCATTTGCTTAATCATCAGAAGGATTCTAAAGAAACTGGTCGTCTGAAAAGAAAGGATATGAAATTCCTCATGGAGCTTTGGAAGGCTTTTTCAGACGCACCTTTGAAGTCTGGAGTCTGTGTTCTGCAGCTAAGATCGTCCACAACCCTGGAGATGGTTGCCAGGGGCAGACCTACGGGGGACGGCTGCCCTCGGACTTTTTTGCGTTTTTAACATACTTGGGAGGAAAAATATGCCATCAAAACAACCCATCATTGCATCCACAAGCAAAGCATTGAAATAAGCAATAAAAACAACCAGTTGTCCCTCGTTTGCTGCAATTTACCATGTTACTGAACTAACAAAATACTAGATTATATGTAGCCTGAGCAGACCAGCATCTTGGTTATGAAATCACTATTACGAACAACACGTTACACTCTTTATAGAAATAAATGATTTTGTGTTTTGATTTTGTATTTGTATTACAGTTATATTACAGTTACTTAGTTAATTATATTTTAATAATTATTATATTATAATTACAATAATTAGCTACATGCGCTATGTTCAGGCCCCACTTGCAGGACAGAGAAGCTGATGTCAATTAATAATAATAATAATAATAATAATAATAATAATAATAATAATAATAATAATAATAAAAAAAAACAATACATGGTGATTTTTAAAGATAATGGAGAGGAAAAGAAGGTGAGAAATGATGGATGGCTGGTTGGAGCGAGCAGGCAATGACAGCAGGAGAATGATAGAAGATGAAAATATTTTCAGCTAAACAGAGGGGGAAAAGAAGAAATGAACGTGGGGATTCAGATTTTGAAGGAGGGACGGGGAGTGATGAGGAAGCTGATCGTAATAACAGGGGGTACGGGTGCAGTTTCTGCTGGAGCACATGCTGCGTTTTTATTCTCACTGTAATCATCCTCTTTTTTTTCCTCCTAGGCTTGTGTACTTTCTGTTGTACAGGAGTGAAAATATGATTTCACCTTTTGACCGTTTGTCGTAATCGTGTTCTCCTCTCGCCTGTTTTCTCTGGGTACTCTGTTCCCTCCCACACTCCTAAACACATGTGCTACAACTCAATTGGAGACTCTGAAGTGCCCCTAAATGCACAGAAAAAAATAACTCGTAAGATTTACTTAAAAACCTTTTAACTATTTGCACTCACACTAAGTAAATTTTACTGCTATAATGTCAAGTATAATTCACTCACCAGTATGAACTAAAATATACTTACCACTAAGCTTAACATTTTTGAGGATATTAAGTAACTCTTACATTACAGTGAGCCACATTTTTAAAGATATTAAATAACTCTTACTACATTACAATTAGCAACCCTATTCCATTGCATATTTGAGTTTAGTTCTAGTTAGTTACAATAATCAAGCTCCTCTCATCCTAATACTAAGTAAATCTTACATGCATTTAATGATTATTTTAAAAAACGAACTATATTAGGTTTGTTGGTTATTTTTCACTTTTGAAATATTTGACACAGATCTCAATGAAAGGTTCACTTATTTGCCTATTCCGAGGGTTTCAAAAGGCTTTACTGGTATGGGTGATAGATGATCACTGTCAGGTTTCAGTGTAGGACCTAAGAGCGACATGGTGTTGAAATAAATCCTCATTTTATTTACAGACGATCAGGCAATCTCACAGTCAGGTTCTGAAGGCAATCAGATTTACTGGGACGTTGCAGCAGAAACAGGTGAGGTACAAGCAGGGTCAATATCAGTTTATCAGGCAGATTACAGAGTGCTGGAACAACCAATATTGCTGAGCACATTAAACAATCTGGCAAGGAGTCACTCCCAGACTGCAGCTTAAATAGCTGCACTGATTGCAGACAAGCAGCCGGTGCTGCTCGTCAGAAATGCGGTGCAGGTGTGACTGATCAGGAGTGCAGGGCAGGTGTGACAGAGAGGGGAGGGTGAGAGCTGGAGCAGAGCAGCTGTGACAGATCACATCACCAAAGCAAACTAAAAAATGTACAGAAATAAAATAAACTGAATTTTGATTAAATATACAATTGTGATCGCTCAAACATATCAGTCTTTGCTTTAAACACTAATGCTTTGTCACAATGAAGCATTTGAAATCTTAACCTGAGAAGCAAGTGCAAACAAGTGCCTCAGCACATTTAAGAAAGACAACATTACAATAAGTAAGCTGTGTAGATTCTCACTCATCCAGGTCATAGTTTTCCAAAGTTAGATCTCTCTGTGTCAACTGGACTGAAAGGTTTCCTTGAAACGTTTTGCCCTCTCTCCAGAGAGCTTCTTCAGTTCACTTCTTCAGAACATTGGCAATTGGACAGAAATATCTGCCCAATCAGATTGTGAATTTCACTGTTGTAGGAGGGCTCAAGTGTGCTATATATTCTGTCCGAATTCTCCCTTTCGGGGAGGCATTTTTTGATTTGTACAACCTGTGCTGTTGTTTCCATATTCCATAAGTTTGTTGTCTCCATATTGCATACATATGTATAAGTTTTTCTTCCCGATCAGTAGTTGTGGTTTTTCTGTTCAAGTTGTCCAGAGTGCTTTTTGATAAAAATCTTCCACGACAGTTGCCATTGCCAATAGATGGCACCAGACCTTTGGCGTCACTGATGAATGACATGCCAGTTGAGTGATGTTTGTCTGCACACCAGTTGCAGTCACTAAATGTACTTGTGCCTCTTAAAAAAAAAAAATCACGCTTTACCCATCAATCTTCAAAAAGGTCCTCCTCCTTTTCACCAAGATACAGTATGAGAGCACAAATAACTGCTTCACGTCTTGCTTCAGCGCTTAGGTTCTGTGGACAGATTAATATAGAGTCAATACTTAATAATTTTTCAAATACAATTGCCTGTTGCATGAGTACATTGTAGTATGTGCCATACATTTCAGGGAGCAAGAGGAATAAGTGGAAAATAGGAGCACAGAAGCCATTGAAGCAAATGTCAGGATTGGCCGGCAGTGTATTGTGTGTGCATGTGTGTGTGTCTTTGTGTCCGTGTGAGTATGTGTGAGAGAGTGAGTAGGTGAGTGACAGAGTGAGTGGCAGAGAGAAAACAGACCTGACTCAGTTTACTCAGGTGTGGCCTCAGCTTGGTTCCTATGCAACCTCCCTTGGTCTTCATCAAGGCAATGAGCTGCTGCCACTTGTATCTCGCTTACATAGCATCCTCAGACAGCATCCATTACTTACATGACCTAGCCAGCAGCTAAACATGTTGGACCTGCTGTTGCCGCCGTGTAAAAAGAGGCACACTAAGCTTCCAATTTCAACTTTAAGAAAAGAGCATTTCGAGATTATTGTAAAAGTAATTCATACCAGCATTACTCAGTGTATGTATTCTGCAAACAAATGGTTAGTTTCTATTTGAGAAATCAACATTTTTATATCTGCCAGTGCTTATCTCGTCTTCACAGAAAAAAGCAGGCCAGCTATCTTTGAATTTAGCAACAGCTGGGCCACTTCTCACCACCTCGAGCTGTCGAACGAAGAAGCTTTTGGCCATTTTTTGGCCACTTTTGATGGCAAGCACCTGCCATCCATCCATCCATCCATCCATCCATCCATCCATCCATCCATCCATCTTCTACCGCTTATCCGGGTCGCGGATAAGCTTAGGCAGCAGCCTAAGCAAGGAAGCCCAGACTTCCCTCTCCCCAGCTACTTCATCCAGCTCTTCCAGGGGGATCCCAAGGTGTTGCCAGGCCAGCCAAGAGACATTCTCCAGTGTGTCCTGGGTCTTCACGGGGGCCTCCTGCCGGAGGGACGTGCCCTGAACCTCATCAGGTAGGCGACCGGGAGGCATCCTGACTAGTTGCCCGAGCCACCTCATCTGGCTCTTCTCAATGTGGAGGAGCAGCAGCTCTACCCCGAGCTCCTCCCGGATGGCAGAGCTTCTCACCCTATCTCTAAGGGAGAGCCCAGCCACCCTATGAAGGAAACTCATTTCAGCCGCTTGTACCCGCGATCTTGTTCTTTTGGTCACTACCCAAAGCTCATGACTATAGGTGAGGGTAGGAACGAAGATCGACCGGTAAATCAAGAGCTTCGCCTTTCGGCTCAGCTCTCTCTTCACCACAACGGAACGGTGCAGAGTCCGCATTACTGCAGACGCCGCACCAATCCACCTGTCGATCTCCCGCTCCATTCCTCCCCCACCCGTGTACAAGACCCCGAGGTACTTGAACTCCTCCACTTGGGGCAGGATCTCCTCCCCGACCCGGAGAAGGCACGCCACCTGCCGTCAAAAAGAACAAAATTAATAACAACAAGCTCTTCTCTTTTCACTAGTTTGATTGTGTTTTTGTCCTTGAGTGATTTATAGTAAAGACATGGCCATCAAATTCTTTGTCTATGTACATCACGGTAAAACTGCCTTGAGTTGAAAATGTTCATGTGCTGCTGCCAAAATTTTGTCTACAGTGCCAGCGATTCCACTTGGTAGTTGAGTGTCTTTAATAATAACACGACGTTGAGCGGGGGCAGACATCGCAGATGTACGCCAGAACTCAGTAGAAAAAGAAAAATAATATTTGTTTATACAGAGTAAATATTTTCTCACAACAGGTTAAAATTGCCTGTGAGTGAAAGGGTTACAGTCAACCCTCTTGTATGCATGCTGCTGACAGAAAAAAACACAAAAATGTTTTTTAACAAGGTACAAATTGAGTTCAAGAACCTATTACAAATGATCCTTTACCTAGTTCAACAAGCAGATGTGGTGTTTCAGAGAAATTATTCGATTGACTCCCACCACATAGGCATCCAGTGGGTATGTGTCCGTGATGAGACTGCTCAATTACTTTTAATGTACTTGTGGACTCCAACTTGAAACATCTAAAATGCTCCCAGTAGCATGCACTTTACAGTTTTACTAAAAACATTACACTGTCACGAACAATCATGATTTGCATTTTCCTGCCTGTCGCCGTCTCGGGTTACCCTCCATGGTACTCTTTTGTGGGCATGCGACGTGCTTTCCCTGTCATTATTAGTTGATTCCGGCGCTGATGATTCTTTTATAGACGAAGGTGTGGCAAGACAGGCAGGACTCCCGTTGGTAGCACTTTCCGAGCCAAAAGTGGCGCTCGATGAAGATGGTCGGTCGAAAACTCATGAAGGTGACACACCGCACAGTGTCAGTAACCCTCTTAGTATCTGGTAACCATCGCGAGCAAATATAGTTATTTTTAATCCCGTCGTCTTCCGCCCCTGCAAATCTTGGTTCTCCCTGGCTGGCCTGATATAACCCTCAGATCGACTGGTCGACTGGTTCCCTGCTCCGCGGCACCCAGACTCCTCGCCTACTATAGTGGATCTCTCTACGATTCCAGAGGTCTACCATGACATCAGTGAAGTCTTCTCCAAGCTACGTGCTCTCTCGCTCCCTCCGCACCGCCCTTATGACTGCGCCATCGAACTGCGAATCGCTGGCATCCGGATTAGTGCATCCCTTGTCCTCTCCCATGGGAGCGGGGTTCTTTTTTGTTAAGAAAAAAGATGGCACACTACGGCCATGCATTGATTATTAGGGTCTTAATGAGATCACCACCAGGAATAAATACCCTCTGCCTCTCCTAGATGCTGCATTCGCGTATTGTTCTCTGCGACATGCTGAATAAATTTATCTTCGTCTACCTTGATGATATTCTCAGCTTCTCTGAGAATGAGGAGGAAAACATGCAGCATGTTCATTTGATACTGATACAACTTCTGGAAAACAAGCTATTCGTCAAGGCAGAGAAATATGAATTTCATACCACCACTGTGTCCTTTCTTGGCTTCATAATAAAGTAGGGAGAGCTATCCCCCGATCCGGTTAAGGTCCAGGCAGCGGCAGAGTGGCCGACTCCGTCGGAAGTAGCTCCAGAAGCAGCTCCATTGTCACCCGCCATGCGGAACTATGACTCTATGAGAAACTGGGAGCTGCTGGTGCTTGTGCTGGCCCTGCAAGAGTGGCGACATTGGCTAGAGGGTTTGCCAGAGCCGTTTGTGGACTGGACAGATCAAAAAAACCTGGCGTACCTGTGCGGCGCTGAGAAGTTGAACTCCCGGCAGACGCGGTGGGCTCTTTTCCTGGGTTGCTTCAACTCCGCTCTCACCTACTATCCCAGCCCCAAGAACATCAAACCTGAGGCGATGTGGCGTCAGTTTGCCGCCGACCAGTCCAACCCAGATCCCGGTCCGATTCTTCCGTCCTCCTGCATCGTGGGTGCCGCTACCTGGCAAGTGGAGAGGCAGGTACGTGAGGCACTGTGCTCCACGTCCGATCCCGGAGGAGCACTCCCGAACATCATTTTTGTTCCGGAAGCTGCCCATTCTGAGGTACGGCAGTGGGGACATTCATCCAAACTAGGGTGTCACGCTGGATTAAATCGTACCCTGTATCTCCTGTGTCAACGGTTTTGGTGGCCATCCATGGTTCGCGATGCCAAGGGGTTCACAACCTTTCCTGTGTGCACCCGCGGGAAATCTTCTCATCAGTCTCCCACAGGACTCCTCCATCCGCTTTCAATCCCACGACGACCCTAGTCCCACATTGCCGTGGATTTTGTGACTCATCTTCCGCCTTCCGGTGGACACACGGTAGTACTAACTTTTGTTGACTGTTTTTATAAATCTGCACATTTTATTCTCCTGCCTAAGCTTCCCTCGGCAGCAGAGACTGGGGACGTGCTGGTTCGCCATGTGTCTCCACGGCATCCCCCGAGACATCGTCTCCGATCGAGGGCCGCAATTCACCTCTCGCATGTGGTGTTCTTTCTGCACGGCTCTTGGCGCTACGGTGAGTCTTTCCTCCGGCTACCATCCCCAGTCTAACGGCCAGACTGAGAGACAACTAGTTTTCATTTACAACCTCAAATGGAACTCTTGTTCCTTGATACACAATAGCTGTTTTATTTTGTAATTTGAACTATGCAGATGGTAATCAATCTGGTGTTGTGAAATTAGGCTATCTAGGAGACCAATGCTAGAATAGAATAGAATAGAATAGAAGTACTTTTATTCATCCCAGACACGGGAAATTGACTTGTTCCAGCAGCATCGTCAGCATTAACATAATATATTTACAATACAATTATGTGCAATATGAGAATGTGCAGCCAGAAGTAGAAATGTGCATCAAGAAGTGGAAATAAACAAATGTGAAACATTACAAATGCAATAAGTAAGTACAAGACAATGTGCCACATGGAAGTACTAATGGAGCCTATCACAGCACAAAGGGCTGTGAGTCTCAGTCAGACGGAGCTGTTGAACAGGGTTATTGCACTGGGCAGGAAAGATTTCCTGTATCTGTCTTTGTGGCAGCGGAGCTGAATCAGTCTGTTTGAGAAGGAGCTCCGCTGCCTGTCCAGGAGTGGGTGGAGAGGGTGGTCAGGGTTATCTAAGATAGATAACAGTTTGTTCAGCGTCCTCCTCTCCACCACAGCTTCCATGGTGTCCGGTTTGCAGCCAATCACGGAGCCGGCCTTCCTGATCAGTTTGTTCAGTTTGTTGCCGTTGCCGGCTCCGATGCTGCCTCCCCAGCAGACCACAGCGTAGAACAGTGCACTAGCAACAACAGACCGGTAGAAAATGTCCAACATCTTGCTGCACACGCCGAAGGATCTCAGCTTCCTCAGGAAGTAGAGTCTGCTCATCCCCTTTTTGTACACAGCCTCGGTGTTGGACTTCCAGGTCAGTCTGCTGTCTATGTGCACACCCAGGTACTTGTAGTCCTCCACCATCTCGATGTCCTCTCCCAGGATGCTCAGGGGCTGTGTGGCCGTCCTCTTCTTCCTGAAGTCGATCACCATCTCCCTGGTCTTGGCCACGTTCAGCAGCAAGTGGCTCCTCCCAGACCACTCCACAAAGTCTCTCACCAGTGTACTCCTCCTCCTGTCCACCACTGATACACCCAACCACTGCAGAGTCATCAGAGAACTTCTGCAGGTGGGCCGACTCAGAGTTGTACTGAAAGTCTGAGGTGTACATGGTGAACAGGAATTAAGATAGCACAGTCCCCTGCGGTGCTCCCACGTCACTTACCACCACATCAGACAGAGCAGCGCCAAGACGGACAAACTGCGGCCTGTCTGTCAGGTAGTCAGTAACCCAGGAGACCGTGGTGAGTCAACCATCATCGTCTGCAGCTTCTCTCTCAGTAAAAGTGGCTGGATGGTGTTGAATGCACTGGAGAAATCAAAGAAGGTGACTCTCACTGCACCATCCATCTGTGTGGGTGCCATGCCTGCTCCTCTTCATACACTCTTGGGCCAACCATAAGTGGAAGCAGCCTCAGTAGGCACTTGTTTTAATGTGTGTTGCTACCTATGGTTTTACAGGAGACAAAGGTTGGTGCTGTACGTGTAGGTCAATTTGTCTTGTCTTTCTCCTTGTACGGGAATTTCTTGATGAGTGCATTCAGCTCCTCAAGAGAGTACCTTTTCTTTATCAAGATATCCATCCATCCATCCATCTTCCTCCGCTTAACGGGGTGAGGTTGCGGGGGCAGCAGCCGAAGCAGGGAAGCCCAGACTTCCCTCTCCCCAGCTACTTCGTCCAGCTCTTCCGGGGGGATCCCGAGACGTTCCCAGGCCAGCCGAGAGACATAGTCCCTCCAGCGTGTCCTGGGTCTTCCCGGGGGCCTCCTACCGGAGGGATGTGCCCTGAACGCCTCACCAGGGAGGCGTCCAGGAGGCATCCTTACTAGGTGCCCGAGCGACCTCATCTGACTCCTCTCAATGCGGAGGAGCAGCAGCTCTATTCCGAGCTCCTCCCGGATGGCAGAGCTTCTCACCCTATCTCTAAGGGAGAGCCCAGCCACCCTGCAAAGGAAGCTCATTTCGGCCGCTTGTACCCGCGATCTCGTTCTTTCGGTCACTACCCAAAGCTCATGACCATAGGTGAGGGTAGGAACGAAGATCGACCGGTAAATCGAGAGCTTCGCCTTTCGGCTCAGCTCTCTCTTCACCACAACAGAATGGTGCAGAGTCCGCATTACTGCAGACACCGCACCGATCCGTCTGTCGATCTCCCGCTCCATTCTTCCCTCACTCGTGAACAAGACCCCGAGGTACTTGAACTCCTCTACTTGGGGGAGGATCTCCTCCCTAACCCGGAGAAGGCACTCCACCTTTTTCCTGCTGAGGACCATGGCCTCAGATTTGGAGGAGCTGATTTTCATCCCAGCCGCTTCGCACTCAGTTGCGAACTGATCCAGCGAGAGTTGGAGGTCACGGGCTGATGAAGCCAACAGGACCACATCATCTGCAAAAAGCAGAGACCCGATCCTGAAGCCACCAAACCGGACCCCCTCAACACCATGGCTGCACCTAGAAATTCTGTCCATAAAAGTTATGAACAGAATCAGTGACAAAGGGCAGCCCTGGCGGAGTCCAACCCCCACCGGAAACGAGTTCGACTTACTACCGGCAATGCGGACCAAGCTCTGACACCGGTCATACAGGGAGCGGACGGCCCGTATCAGGGGGCCCGACACCCCATACTCCCGGAGAACCCCCCACAGGACTCCCCGAGGCACGCGGTCGAATGCCTTCTCCAGATCCACAAAACACATGTAGACTGGTTGGGCAAACTCCCACGCACCCTCAAGGACCCTGCTGAGGGTATAGAGCTGGTCCACAGTTCCACGTCCAGGGCGAAAACCACACTGCTCCTCCTGAATCCGAGGTTCGACTATCCGACGGACCCTCCTCTCCAGTACCCCTGAATAGACCTTGCCGGGGAGGCTGAGGAGTGTGATCCCCCTATAGTTGGAACACACCCTCCGGTCCCCCTTCTTAAAAAGAGGGACCACCACCCCGGTCTGCCAATCCAGTGGTACCTCCGCCGATGTCCACGCGACGTTGCAGAGTCGTGTCAACCACGACAGCCCTACAACGTCCAGAGCCCTAAGGAACTCCGGGCGGATCTCATCCACCCCCGGGGCCCTGCCACCGAGGAGTTTCTCAACAACCTTGGCTACCTCGACCCCGGAGATAAGAGAACCCGCCTCCGATTCCCCAGGCCCTGCTTCCTCACTGGAAGGCGTGTTGGTGGGTACAGGTACAATTCCTTCAAGTATATCATGCATTATGTCAGGTGGGTAACCTGTCACATGAAAGTGATTCAACCTTTCTGTAATTGCACACTGCCTCTTAACTCTATGGCTAGGGGTGTCAATGTCTGCTGCTGCTTCAACGTCCAACTGGTGTTGCTGTTTTGATCTACAAGGTAATGCACCTGTCGTGACTTCAAGCTCCTGAAACTGGGATCGCTGTCCAATACAAACTCCACAAACATGCGACCCAGAGAAACTTTCAACAAACCCTCCCAATGAATGGGCACCAAGATTGTCAGCAATCACACAAAATACACCCTTAATCACTTTTCCCAAACAAGGTGTTAGGAACCGGCTTGCCAGTGCCGGTATGAACTGTGGCGCAGGCCCTTTTTGCTCCCCTAGATGTCACCATCGACCATGAGCGCAAACCGGAGCCCCATACTTGTCAACCATCAGCCATCAACCAGCTACTTAGGACGCGGTCTGACAGCTGCAGGTTGTCAGGTTGTTATCGCTTCACCTGCTGCTATCAGCCGCCTTTGACTGTGACTCTGTCAGGACCTCAGGACCTCTCCCTGAGGTCTCCCGTCCCGTTGAGTGAAGACGCGTTTTTCGTTCGCCAACCAGGCGTGGAGAATTCCTGTCCGAGCCAACTCTGTCGTTGTTCACCTCTGTTGGAGTGATTTTTTGTTTACCTTCTGACAATCCTCCAAGCGAGCGCTTTGAGTTAGTCATTCTGTTTGTCACTATTAAAACCTGACTTGACATCTCTCTCTCTGTCTGTGTTCTGCGTTTGGGTCCTCAAAAAACGAAACCTAACACAAGGCACGAAAAGACCATACTCTTTAAAGCTATTCAGATCCATTAATAAGGGCTCCAGCACTTGAGGATAACCAAATTGCTTAATGTCATCTGCCTTACAGTACATAAAATCGCCAAGTAAGTAGCTGATAAAGTAGACCTTAATAAAGCAGGGATATCAGCCAACACCCGGAAGACACCGGTTACCTTGTGCTTTTTACAAGGAAACAGATTACATGTTTCAAACTCATCACAGTAGAGTAGCAGCGAAAGTCAAAACTCCTCTTCAAATAGAAAACAATTTTCCTTGAAATGGGAACCATCATGAAAACTGCTATAGCCACAAGAACGAGGATAATTTGGAGTCAACACCTTCTCCCGAATGTCACTATTTTTCAAAATTTCTGACAAGAATTGCAAAATTGAGACATATTGGAATGACTTTCATTCTTTCCTGTCAAGTATGTACTCTACTGGCTCAGCAATAGAGAATTGTTTCGTTATGTAACCTTCTTCACTAAAAGCTGCACTAAAAGGATTTAAATGGCAAATGTTAATTACTAAATCTCTGATCACTTGTTTTCCAGCAGTACTGTTATAGTCCTCTAGCATCTTATGGACAATGTTTATTACAGGTGCAGATGCTGAGGAAGTGATAAATTGAAGCTCCCCTATAATCTCATCTATGCATTTACTTGGCACATTGAAGATTCAGTCTAATTTAAGCAGTAATGAACCAAGCTCACCTACAATGACTTTAACCAAGTCCTCACCCTCCTCTACAAGTGTTCCAACAGAAGAAACGTAACTTTCTTCTACCAATGAACTATCATCATCTGTTGCCTGACTTAGAACATCTGAAGTATAGTTTGCTTAAAATCCTCCAGGCAGTGAGGAGTGTGTTTCCTGCTCTTATGTGAAGCAAAGGTTGTATATATATATACATACTATATTGCCAAAAGTATTCGCTCACCTGCCTTGACTCGCATATGAACTTAAGTGATATCCCATTCCTAATCCATTGGGTTCGATATGACATCGGTCCACCCTTTGCAGCTATAACAGCTTCAACTCTTCTGGGAAGGCTGTCCACAAGGTTTAGGTGTGTGTTTATGGGAATTTTTGACCATTCTTCCAGAAGCGCATTTGTGAGGTCACACGGCTCTCAGTCTCCACTCTAATTCATCCCAAAGGTGTTCTTTCGGGTTGAGGTCAGGACTCTGTGCAGGCCAGTCAAGTTCATCCACACACCTCTGTATGGACCTTGCTTTGTGCACTGGTGCACAGTCATGTTGGAAGAGGAAGGGGCTGGCTCCAAACTGTTCCCACAAAGTTGGGAGCATGGAATTGTCCAAAATGTCTTGGTATGCTGAAGTATTCAGAGTTCCTTTCACTGGAACTAAGGGGCCAAACCCAGCTCCTGAAAAACAACCCCACACCATAATCCCCCCTCCACCAAACTTTACACTTGGCACAATGCAGTCCGACAAGTTCGTTCTCCTGGCAACTGCCAAACCCTGGCTCATCCATCAGATTGCCAGATGGAGAAGCGCGATTCCTCACTCCAGAGAACGTCTCTCCGCTGCTCTAGAGTCTAGTGGCAGCGTGCTTTACACCACTGCATCCGACGCTTTGCATTGTTGATGTATGGCTTGGATGCAGCTGCTCGGCCTTGGAAACCCATTCTATGAAGCTCTCTATGCACTGTTCTTGAGCTAATCTGAAGGCCACATGAAGTTTGGAGGTCTGTAGCGGTTGACTCTGCAAAAAGTTGGCGCCCTCTTCGCAATATGCACCTCAGCATCCGCTGACCCCGCTCTGTCAGTTTATGTGGCCACTTCACGGCTGAGTTACTGTCGTTCCCAAACACTTCCATGTTCTTATAATACAGCTGACAGTTGACTGTGGAATATTTAGGAGCGAGGAAATTTCGCGACTGGATTTGTTGCACAGGCGGCATCCTATCACAGTTCCACACTGGAATTCACTGAGCTCCTGAGAGTGACCCATTCTTTTACAAATGTTTGTAAAAACAGTTTGCATGCCTAGGTGCTTGATTTTATGCACCTGTGGCCATGGAAGTGATTGGAACACCTGATTCTGATTATTTGGGTGGGTGAGCGAATATATATCATTTTTTTCCCTTCTCACCCCCCCATGGGTGGTTCCTCCTCCATTCTAAGCTCGGGTCCTCTACCAGAGGCCTGGGAGCTTGAGGGTCCTGCACAGTATCTTTGCTGTTCCTAGTACTGCACTTTTCTGGACTGAGATGTCTGACGTTGCTCCAGGGATCTGCTGTAGCCACTCCTCCAGTTTGGGGGTCACTGCCCCGAGTGCTCCAATCACAACAGGCACTACTGTCACCTTCACCTTCCAAGCCTTCTCCAGCTCCTCTCTGAGCCCTTGGTATTTCTCAAGTTTCTCATGTTCCTTCCGCCTGATGTTGCTTTCACTTGGTATTGCCACATCCACCACAACGGCTCTCCTCCGCCCTTTATCAACCACCACGATATCTGGCTGGTTTGCCATCACCATCCTGTCTGTCTGTATCTGGAAGTCCCACAGGATCTTCGCTTGGTCATTCTCCACCACCTTTGGAGGTGTTTCCCATTTTGACCTTGGGTTTTCCAGCCCAGACTCCGCACAGATGTTTCTGTAGACTATGCCAGCCACCTGGTTATGGCGTTCCATGTATGCTTTCCCTGCCAGCATCTTACTCCCTGCAGTTTTGTGTTGGATTGTCTCAGGTGCCTCTTTGCACAGCCTACTCCTTGGGTCTTGTCTGGTGTTGTATATCTGGGCCTCTATCACTCTGGTGCTCAGGGGTGGCTCCTGCGCAGCCAGGATGAGTGGCTCTGTGCTGCCCTGTAGGCCAGCCCTCACTAGCCATTGCTAGGACTTCTTGAGATTAGCCACTTCAGCTATGTTCCGGTGGTACATTCCGTGTAGGGGCTTGTCCTCCCATGCTGGTCCCTCCTTCAGCACCTCCTGATCTTGCCATTGTCTGAGACATTCACTGAGCACATCATCTGTTGGGGCCTCATGGAGCTTGGCTGTTTCGTCCTGGATAGTGGCTCTCACGCTCACTAGTCCTCAGCCTCCTTCCTTACGGCTTGTGTACAGTCTCAGGGTGCTGGATTTGGGATGGAACCCGCCATGCATGGTGAGGAGCTTTTGTGTCTTAACATCTGTGGTCTGTATCTCTTCCTTTGGCCACCTTATTATTCCTTCCGGGTATCTGATCACTGGCAGGGCGTAACTGTTTATTGCCCGGGACTTGTTCTTGCCATTGAGCTTCGAAGGACTTGTCTTACTTGCTGGAGGTATTTGGCTGTTGCCGCTTTCCTTGTTGCCTGTTCAAGGTTGCCATTTGCCTGTGGTATTCCAAGGTACTTGTAACTGTCCTCAATGTCTGTTATTGTTCCTTCTGGGAGCGAGACCCCTTAAGTGTGGACTATCTCACCTCTCTTTGTCACCATCCTACTACATTTCTCAAGCCCGAATGACAACCCAATGTCGTTGCTGTAGATCCCGGTACATATACATATATATGTGTGTGTGTGTGTGTGTGTGCTATAGTCACACCCTTTAAAAACACACTGGATAGATTTGTGCTTTCTCAAATGATTCTCAAGGTGATCAATATATTGTTTCTCTGTGTGAAAATTACATACATACAAAGAAGAGATGTAAAAGAAAAAAATTGCCTAACTGTTCAGATTCTGGATGGTCTTGAGACAAATCTGTTTTAAGTGCACCCCAGCTTTTAAAGGAACAAGAACAATCAGAGTACAAGCAGGAGAATGACTGAATGTGCAAATGTTTCAATCTATAATGCTTTAAAAGCTCTAAACATGTTGATGTCCAAAAATGGCAACTTTTGCATGACCATCTCATTGTCAACCTTGACTTGTTTGTCTCCATAATTTTTAAATGTAAAAAAAATGATCATGTAATTGAACAATATGTTACAATGTGCAAAAAAGAATAGAAACTGACTACAGCATTGGCTCCTCCTTAAAGTGGCCCTGTAAAAGAACAAGAAAGTGTCATACTAAAACAATGACCTGAACCTTTTGATTGTGGGTGTACTAGACTCCCATGGCAGAAGAACATCAAGGTACAATTAATAATAAGGTACCCATACTACTCGCTTAATTTACGCCCAGGCCTACACCCCAATTACACCGACAAATTGTTTAAGTATTGAGTGTTTAAGTGGTTTCTAACAAACCCACAATGACCAAACATTAACTGGCACAACATGCATAGATAAGTAATTATTGACGTAAATCAGTTATCAAGACATTAACAGATTAATAATCATACTTAATCCTAGATTACAAGAGACTGGCGCCAAATATCCTTAAATTCACATTGGGGAATGGGGTGGTGTTGAACAAAAAAGTTAGATAGGATGAAATAAAACAGCAGGGTGGCACGATGGTGCAGTGGTTAGCACTGTTGCCTCACAGAAAGAAGGTTTGGGGTTCAAATCTGGGATCTGGCCTTTCTGTGCGCTTGTTAGGTGAATTGAGCAATCTAAATTGACCGTGAGTGTGAGTGCTTGTCTGTATCTGTGTTAGCCCTGCGATAGGCTGGCAACCTATCCAGGCTGTACCCCGTGTCTCTCCCCTTGACAGCTGGGATAGGCTCCAGAGAACCCCTGCGACCCAAAGTTGGATATAGCAGGCACAGAAAATGGATGGATGGATGGAAATAAAACAGCTAATACTACTGTCTTACTACAGCAAGCATGCATGGATGTATCTTAAACTCACCTTTTGGCATGGTGAAGAAATGTTTACTGAAAATTCAAACAGCATTCAAAGCAGGGGCAGATGTCAGAAAGGAAGAAGTCTCTGTCAGCGGTAACAGGTACCAGGAGCGGTTCGCCAAACTCGCGAGACTGTTTAATGATGCGCAGATGTGCATACGCCAATTTCAAGCAGGCTGCATTTTTGAGTAAATTGTATTTAATATTTGTAGGTTTATGCGCAAGGACCATGAAATGAGTAAATATTACAAGAAAATATATGAGAAATTGTACTTTTATTTTGCAGTTCATTTATTACATGGAAAAAATGTGTATTCACAATTTAATTAAGTTGTTAATTAAGTTGAAAAGTAATATTACCATGTAGATATTATGACCGTTTTCTTGGGATATTTTACTACACCTCAAAGTTCATTTTCTTAGTGCGTACCGTGATGTTTGAAGATTGATTATTGACCAAAGTTTTCACATAAACATGTAGTTTGTATGAAGAGCCAATGAACAAATGCACATTCGAACCTCCAAAGAGCCACAGGTGCTCTTTACCTTGCTCAAGGGTACCTCGGCAGTGCTCTGGAGGTGTCCCAGCACTTCCACCATTCCTAATCGTGAACTGCACCTACACTGTTTTGTAAAAACACTTGAAAATTGAAAAAAAAGTACTAAATCAATAAATAAAGAACACCTGTTAAAAGGAAGGAATGGTTTAACGTGTTTTTTTTCTTCTCTTCACTCGAGCAGGCGGCGCTCGGTGCCAGCGCTTCATGAACACGAGTGGGATGAAAAATCCGCTCAATTTACCTCTTTAAAATGTACTGATTGAAAAAGAAAGACAAAATGTTTAATTTCCATGACCTCGGCAACATACTTCACACTGTGAAGAGAAGAATTTTTAAAAAAGAGGATGAGAAAAGAGGTTCCAGATTGTGAGATGCAGAAGGCCTGCACTGAAGCAGAAGTCCCTCCACCATTTCTTTCCTTTTTCTAGGACATACAGGCGGTTTTATTTAAAAAAAAAAAAAAAAACTTTGACCAAGAACGTCTTATCAAGGACAAAAATCAAAGCAAGCGAAATTCCTATTGAACAAACCAGCGGAGGAACACCTGCGGCAAAAACAGAATTAGGCGGCAGATTCAGCTTTCTAGGTACAAATCTGCCTTTTATTGTGTTTGTGGAGACTTTTAATTCATAATAAACATACAGAAACATGTTCTTTTTCCTCCAACCCCCTTGTTAATTTTACGATTCATTAGGAGAATCGACATCCTGAGCCGTATTTGCCTTTTAAACCATTTTATTTCCTCCATTTACCGGCTCTTTTCTCTGAGACTTGAATGGTTTTCGTGCTCGTGTACAGTATTTCAGCTCCAGTTTGAAATGATACTCTTTCATCCTGCTTCAGTATTATAGTTTCAGTTGAAGTAAAATATTGATTTTCTGATATTCTTTTTTCTTTCTTTTTCTTTTACATTGCCTCAGTGGGAGTCATGAATCTATGAATGTATGTATGAAGAGCCTTTTCATCTGCAGGCACTAAATGTTTTATAATGAACGTGCTGTGCCTTTCAAAGGCGCTATAATGGTAAGTCATCTAAACTGCTTTGTTAATTCATTCATACAAAGCGACCACTGAGATGTTTGTCATACCTTCTTCTTCTTCTTTTTTTTCCCAGTTCGCAGCTTGGTTTGAGTTTAATTTGCACAAAATGAAGAAGAAAAATTCCTTTACAAGTCCCAGAGACCAGACGCGCCTTTACACGCAGTCATTACTGGTGGTGTCAGAGGAAGGATGTTGATCTGGACGGGCACTCTTTGCATTTGGGGCTGCGCTGCCTTGCTCAAAAGGCACCTCAGTCCATTTGAAAGCAGCCCAGCACCTCTCCTGCTCCCCAGTGTTTCATTGTTGATACACATCCGTTACCGCAGCAACGCACCAGTTAGTCATTTGTCTTTTCACAGGTGCAAATCAGGGCTGTAAATGAGGACATGCCGACTGCTTCTTTTTTTTAATCACTACTCGTGGAGACATAATTCAGAAGAAGCAGTTTCACTGCTCAGAATGAAAAAAAAAACATTATTCAGCACTGATGAACGTTATTGAAAATGGATGGCATCCACAGTCCATTCACACTGTAACATAATGAAATAATGACCTCATAGAAGGTGACATTGAATCCCCACCTCTGCCTCTTCAATTTTTTTTCAACACCTTCTCTGTTTCACAGTCTGACAGGCACCGTATGCAATGGGAATCATATTTAAATAAGCTTTCCTCATAAATAAGTGGAAGAACTTCACGAAAAACAGTGACAGGAGCCTCAGTCCTATAAATAAGCCCACGCAGGTGTGAGACCATTAGGAATTCGTCATGATGACAAACGGATGTACACTTGAAAAAGGAGCACCGACCTCTCACATACATTAGACGTAGGGGGGAGAGGCTCTTTGATGGCTCCATCCATTCAGCAATAATTCATTTGTAGGCAAATCGATGTAACACGTTTGAAATGCAGCATCATACAAACTCCTATTTTAACAAGACAGCGCTCTCCTGAGTAGCCATGTCCTCCTCTTTTCTCCTTGTCTCCTACTTACCCTCCATGTTTTCTGCTTTGTTTCACTCTTCCTGTTCACTATAATAGAGTAAGTGGCCCATATAAAACTGCCTGCAGCTCCCTGGGCTGCTACCGGTCTGTTTTTTTTCCTCTGTCCCAACCTTATTGCTAATCTCTATTTCAGCAGACAACTCCCTCTGCTCCCCGGAGATGCTAGCTTTAAAAGTATTTGGGAGGCACAGTGCAGTAAAGGCAGCATCCTGAGCCTCTCAGAAGACAGTGTAATATTTGCTCGCTCTGCCTTACTTATTTTTATTTCCATCTCTGGTGGGTGATCTGGTCAGAAGCGACGTGTGACAGCAGAAACCTTGAGCAGGGTTGCGTCGGCGGGGTCGGTACCGGGGTGGTCGGGGTGGTGGTGGTGGTGGGGTGGGGGGAGGGAGTTGCGGGAGATTGTGTGTGCTGGGGAAAAGTCAGCAGACAGGTAACTTTACAGCTGCCTTGTCAGCAAATACGCCCAAGAACATTAAAGTTATGTGTCCACAGGCAGGTAGCTGCTGCACACATCTCATCTAGAAAAAGAAACAAAAACTTCACGCTGGGCTTCACAATTCATATTAATAATAATATCTAATAATTATCTAAGAATATTTTTTTTTACATTCACAAAGCTCCAGCGATGGTTGCAGCACAGCAGGAGACACTTGAACGCATCACCACCAGAGCCAATAATCCTTTCTGTATTGGTATTTTATTAAGAGTCTGCGTTCATCCATTTGCACTCACATGAGAGATTAATTTTCATGTCAAGAGACGTTTGACGTTTGACATTTGATAACATACATAGCAAATGAGATGAGATGACCAGCATGTGTCTGAAGTGACAGAGCTTTGCTTAGTTTATCATACAGACAACAACAGCTGTTTGGTATTTTGACAAACTGGCCAAGTCACGCGGCTCAGTTGTAAGGAGAGATGCAAGGTCAGCTGGTGTCCAAAGCCAGTTAAGAAAAAGAATATGGACACAAACACACATTGGCAACTGTACAGAAATAGTTTTCCAATCAGCTGTGAATTTCACTGTTGAAGGAGGGCTCAAGTTTGGTATTCTCTCTTCGAAGAGACACTTTGCTAATGTACAATCTGTGCTGAAGTTTTGTTGTCTCCATATTGTGCAATAGAAGTCTTTCCTTCCTGATCAGTGGTTGTGGTTTTTTCATTCAAGTTGTCCAGAGTGCTTTTAGATAAAAATCTTCTACGACAGGACAATGGCTGCTCCTTCTCCTCCATCGGTCTTCATTTCATTAATTCCATTAAACAAAACTCAAACAAAGAAAATTTTATTGACTTTAGAACGAAAAAAAAAAAAAAAAGACCAAATCTCCGCAAGGCTGAATGAAGATATTTTACGGCACCACTCCGCGACTTTGATTTTGATATATTTAAAACACTGTTGGGCCAGCTAGAACGGCATTTTGCTCTTCACAGTTGTCTTTGATCAGAGTCTGGGTCCTTGTTCCAGCCTGATCCATTCTAAGCGTTCACGGTTTGATTGGTGACTGATTGCTCAGATACATGAACCTTATTCATTACCAGGGTGTTAATTATACATCAGCAGGAATAATTGGATGATTCATCAAAAATCACCAAAACCCAGAGAGAGCCTCAGAGTGTCATCCTCTGATCCCTGATGCAGCAAACTTTGATAGCAGCTGCCAAAATGAAAGAACGGACTATTGAGAGGTTGGAAATGACCAAACCGCGTGCCTTGAGATCGGAAAAACAGGCAACCAAGAGAACAAAGGGCCGGCAAGAGTGAAGAGACGAAAAGACATGACAAATAAAATTGATTTTTCCGACTGTGATTAATTATGTGCTGCATTTTTTCCTGATTTGGGAGAAGCAAGGCTATCTTCCCTCCTTTCCTCCCTCCATCTGGCCGTCATGCAGAGATTCATCTTTCTCTCCTTCTTCCCCTCCTTCTTCCCCTCCTCTCTGCTTCATTTACTCCCCATGGTTCACCTGATTGATGGTGCTCTCCTCTGATTGTGGTAATTATCCCTGTCCTGCTGCTGCGATGCATTATGCACAACAGACCCACAAAAAGCACGGGAGGGTGGGGGGGAGCAAGACCAGATTGCCATTCATTGGCCTCTTGATGCATGCTGGGAGAAGCTTACCCAGGAGCTCTTCAAGGACCGCAGATGATGGTGACAGCTGATGTGTCAAGACAAGTCCGGGTGAGGGTGGAGGCTTCTATGGAAGCTGGTTTCTTGTCAGGCACTGGTGCGGATGAACTCCCCTCCTACGGGTTTTTCTACGGCGCCCTAAAAGGGAGCCTCAGCGGGACTCTGATGGACAACAACCTGTAACCAGGTTAACGTCTGGGTAGGGGCTAGGCTTTGGGACTCCCTTTTGACCCCTTTTAGCATATTTCTGCTCAAACTACATGCTCACATATATAGGTGCTCAAGGCAGGCGGAGGAGGAGATGGAGGCGCTGATTGTCGCCTTGCAACTCAGTTTGATGCCGCAGAGGTTGTGACGAGACAAGAAAATCCGAGTCAAAGCATAAATGTGCACAGGTGGAGCCTCAGGTTTGTGCCCCAGCTATCCTAATTTACCACCAGTTAAGACACGAGCTGTCAGCGAAACGTTCCTTGGTGCATCACTTCATTGCCACGTCTCATCAGGTTGTGGCAAGCCCACGGTAACAACGGGGGACCTCCGCGGAAACCAACACGTCAACGGAAACTAGGCTGTCTCTGAAACTCCTGCCTCAAAACGTGGCAAGGGAAACACTGTCTGGATTCTTAAAAAATATACTCGTTAAATTATCTTGTGACATTTGGATCCTGCATGCTGCTATTGTCACACAGTACACAGCTACACACCACAAAGCTTTTACATTGGCGAAACACACAGAACAGCTACAGGCGAGGGTACTTCAGCTAGGTGTAACTGTGTGTGTTTTTTTTATTATTTTGTGTCTGAATTGGCATCTTTTCTGTAAAAATGCCTTAACCCTCTTGAACCCTGAGCTTTTCCGGACTTTTAGTTTCCGCGCTACGGTAAAAACCCGAAAACCTCCACATACGGCGGAAGTTTATCATTCACAGTGTAAATAAACTTCACCTGAAGGTTGTTGCTATGCTAATTTATTCCTTAAGACTGGTCTGAGGAGTTTTCTCTTTTTACGCTTACATAGATATTTCACTGTCTGTCACCTCAGGACATTTAGATCTGACTCTTATTTATACTGTGTTTCTCTACCTCCTTTTTTATTCTTGCCTTTTATACCCTTTTTCTCTCTTATAGAATCAACCCCCTCTTTCAACCCCCCTGCAAGTGGTCACACACTGTTTTTGTGTTTCCTTTCCTTTTGTATCAGGGTAGCGGTTTTGTGATGCGTGCCTCCCCAGGGCTACCAGAGAGGTTCAAGGGTGGCGTGTGAAAGGCCTATAAGTACTGTATCTGGACAGCCGACAGGTCCGAATGGACGTTTTTTTTTTTTTTTTTTTTTTTTAAGGGAAGAGGCCTGCATTTGAGGCAGGAAAATGGTCATATATATTGCTTCAAGTTTGGATTTTCTTGATGCCAGAGTTCTTTTCCTTTACGCACTTACATTGTTAGTGAGCTTTCTCACTTTCTCACCTTTATTTTATTTATTTTATTATTTTCACTTTTCTTTTATTTTTTAGTTCAACAAACATAATGAAATAACCGAAGAATCCAGTCTACATAGAAATATGTTTGAGCTTCATTCCGCAAACTAAACCCGTGGACAGAACATTTCCTGCTAACAGAGTTTTGGCAAGTTCCACCCTGAACAAGTCACAGACGTCTAATTGTTTTTGGTATGAGTGGAACAGAGTCTGGACCCACAAGCGGAGGTAGAAGACCCAACAGTTGCAATAAAAAGTCTTTATTGTCTAAAAAATAACTAGAGAAACCAACAAAAAAATCACTAGACGCGATGGGAAGCAAAAAAAACAAACTAAAAGTACTAGATTCACTAGGTTAAACTACTTTGGGAAATAAACAAAACCACAAAGAACCACAAGCAGCAAAATCCAGAGGGAACACAAGAAAACACAATCGAGGAAACTCACAAGGAAACACAGAGAAAATGGCAGGAAGGACCCTGAGAGACCTGGCCTTAAATACCCACAGTGATTAGATTATGTGCACCAATTAGTCCGAGACACAAGAAGCAAAAGCAGCAGCAACACAGGAAACAGAACCAAAAACACACAGAATAAAAGCATCTGCCTGGACATGTTACAGTTTTATTCATTCAGCTTCGACCAGGACCATAAGGACAAATTTCCAGGATGCTTTGACAGGAAATTCACATCTAAATGAGAAGCAGATATTCTTAGATGTCATAAATACCAAATGTCAGTTTGTTTCATGTTGTGATTGATAAGAATGATCTCAACTAGGTTTTGCCATGAGGTTAACAACTTATGCTGTCATTGTTTATAAATGAAAATATATTCATGCACGTAAGAAAGAGCAATCAGGGATTCCAACAGTGGCTCATGTTTGATGCTCTAGCCTGTTTAATTATAAAAAAAGTCTCTGTGTTCTAAAATAAATGTATTCAATGGTAGAAATGGAAAAGCTGAAATGTCTCCATGCTGCTGAAACTTAATAAAAAAGTTGCCTGGCAGAACTAAAATAAGCTGAAAATTCTGCCCTCACGCTGTGATTTTGTCTAGTGGATCTGGCAGCAAAACTTTTAAAACTCCGCCGTTTTCTCTCAAAGACGATTGACTTCACCGTGACTGATGTGCAATGCGCACGTTTTATTTTCAAACGGCCCCGATGTGCTCATTCACGGGAGTGTAATTGACAAACAGCTGGGCCGCGACGCCTCGCCTCGCAAGATGGAAGGACATCAAAGGATAAACAGGAGAAGTGAAAACAACTTTGATAGTTCAGAGCGGGTTAGCTCTGCGGGATCATCAGATAATGTACCTTTAAAAACAGAATAAACTACCATTAAGGCGTTGTTGTTTGCCTTACAAATCCAGTCATTCTGTTGCAAAGAGCTTATGTGACAGCCAGATTTTAATTACATTTTCAGGAAATGTTGATTAACTTTCAACTTTGGTGATGTTCCAGATTCCTGAGGGTGTGTCATATGTGGAAATGGGCTGTTTGGTGGAGGTCTGTGCTCTCCGAGTGTTTTTCTAGCTTTATATGTCATTACAATCTTGAAAGTTTTAGCATGATGGCCCAAAATCTGATCACTGTAATTCTCTTTTATACAACTGTTTTTATACATATTTTAAAGTATTGTATCAAAAATCTGGTAATTACATTTATCAGCATTTTCATGTTGAGCTAAAGTTCATAATACTATGACCTGCATGAATATATTTGCATCACATCTTCATCTCCTGATTATGCAAGATTTGGATCTGACTACATTCTGTGCATTTTTCAACACAGTTGCTTTTTATTATTTGCTGAGTTTAAAAAATGGGTGATTTTCATGCATGCTGGTACTTATGGGGCATACGTATACAAGTGTATGCTCTCGGAATATCACCTCTCACATTTGTTTACATATTTTTTGTTGGACTTCTGTGCTCATCACAGATTGTCCATAACGAACACCATGTTCGGGCATAAGGGTGTCCACATGTGCACTTAGCACCAGGACACCTTAGACCGCAGTTCGATGATCGACTTTGTGGTCGTGTCGTCAGATTTGCGGCCGCATGTCCTGGACACTTGGGTGAAGAGAGCGGCGGAGCTGTCAACCCATCACCACCGGGTGATGAGTTGGCTCCGATGGTGGGGGAGGATGCCGGACAGACCCGGCAGGCCCAAACGTATTGTGAGGGTCTGCTGGGAACACCTGGCAGAGTCTCCTGTAAGAAGGAGCTTCAACTCCCACCTCCGGGAGAGCTTCAACATTGAGTCCGAGTGGACCATGTTCCGTGCCTCCATTGTTGAGGCGGCCGACCGGTGCAGTAGCCGCAAGGTGGTCGGTGCCTGTCATGGCGGCAATACCCGAACCTGCTGGTGGACACCGGCGGTGAGGGATGCCGTCAAGCTGAAGAAGGAGTTGTACCGGGCCTTTTTGGCCTGTGGGGCTCCTGAGGCAGCAGACGGGTACCGGTGGGCCAAACGGAGTGCGGCTGCGGCGGTCGCCGAGGCAAAGATCCGGGCATGGGAAGAGTTCGGTGAGGCCATGAAGAACAACTTCTGGACAGCTTTGAAAAGGTTCTGGACCACCATCTGGCGCCTGAGGAGGTGGAAGCAGTGCACTGTCAACACTGTGTACAATGGAGATGGTGTGCTGCTGACCTCGACTCTGGATGTTGTGGATCGGTGGAGGGAATATTTCGAAGACCTCCTCACTCTCACCTCAATCTCACCGACACGCCTTCCAGTGAGGAAGCAGGGCCTGGGGACTCGGGGGCGGGTTCTCTTATCCCCGAGGCTGAGGTAGCCGAGGTTGTTAAGAAACTCCTCGGTGGCAGGGCCCCGGGGGTGGATGAGATCCGCCCGGAGTTCCTTAGGGCTCTGGATGTTGTAGGGCTGTAGTGGTTGACGCGACTCTGCAATATCGCATGGACATCGGGGGCAGTACCACTGGATTGGAAGACCGGGGTGGTGGTCCCTCTTTTTTAGAAGGGGAACCGGAGGGTGTGTTCCAATTACAGGAGGATCACACTCCTCAGCCTCCCCGGCAAGGTCTATTCGGAGGTATTGGAGAGGAGGGTCCGCCGGATAGTTGAACCTCTGGTTCAGGAGGAGCAGTGTGGTTTTCGTCCTGGCCGTGGAACTGTTGACCAGCTCTATACCCTCAGCAGGGTCCTTGAGTGTGCTTGGGAGTTTGCCCAACCAGCCCACATGTGCTTTGTGGATTTGGAGAAGGCATTCGATCATGTCCCTTGGGGAGTCCTGTGGGGGGTTCTCTGGGAGTATGGGGTGTCGGGCCCCCTGATATGGGCCGTCCGCTCCCTGTATGACCGGTGTCAGAGCTTGGTCCCCATTGCTGGTAGTAAGTCGAACTCATTTCTGGTGGGGGTTGGACTCCGCCAGGGCTGCCCTTTGTCACCGATTCTGTTCATAACCTTTATGGACAGAATTTCTAGGCGCAGCTGTGGTATTGAGGGGGTCCGGGTTGGTGGCCTCAGGATCGGGTCTCTGCTCTTTGCAGAGGATGTGGTCCTGTTGGCTTCATCGGTACGTGACCTCCAGCTGTCGCTGGATCGGTTCGCAACCGAGTGTGAAGCGGCCGGGTTGAGAATCAGCGCCTCCAAATCTGAGTTCTCAGCCGGAAAAAAGGTGGCGTACCTTCTCCGGGTCGGGGAGGAGATCCTGCCCCAAGTGGAGGAGTTCAAGTACCTCGGGGTCTTGTTCACGAGTGAGGTAAGTATGGAGCAGGAGATCGACAGGCGGATCGGTGCGGCGTCTGCAGTAATGTGGACTCTGCTCCATTCCATTGTGGTGAAAAGACTCGATTTACCGGTCGATCTTCGTTCCTACCCTCACCTATGGTCATGACCTTTGGGTAGTAACTGAAAGAACTAGATCGCGGGTACAAGCGCCCGAAATGAGTTTCCTTCATAGGGTGGCTGGACTCTCCCTTAGAGATAGGGTGAGAAGCTCTGCCATCTGGGAGGAGCTCGGAGTAGAGCCGCTGCTCCTCCACGTTGAGAAGAGCCAGATGAGGTGGCTCGGGCACCTAGTCAGGATGCCTCCCGGACGCCTCCCTGGTGAGGTGTTCAGGACACGTCCCTCTGGTAGGAGGCTCCCAGGAAGACTATGTCTCTTGGCTGGCCTGGGAACGCCTCGGGATCCCCCCGGAAGAGCTGGGCAAAGTGGCTGGGGAGAGGGAAATCTGGGCTTCCCTGCTAAGGCTGCTGCCCCCGCGACCCGACCCCGGATAAGCGGTAGAAGATGGATGGATGGACATTTTTTACAATGTTATTCAAAGCAAAACAGAAACCTATAAATGGTGTTCAAAAGAACCAGGAAGAGCTGTCAGGACAAATGGCCCATATGATGTCATCTACCACTGTATTTTAATTAATCCCTGCTCTACAGCTTGTATTATTCAAGAATAATGTTTTGCATTTGTGGCTTTTTATAGAACCTCCAGTCTTCAAGGTATGTAAACAAGACCTTAGTTTACATACAAACAAACATCACAAACAAAAACAGCAACTAAGTGTTATTACTGTCGAGTCAAATTAAGCTTCATCTAAAACAAACATGCATTTATTCTCAGCTTCATGTCATTTGCTGCTTTCATGTTGCCTTTGGATACGGTAACCTTCAACTACTCGAAGACGCCTGTTAAACTAGTTCAAAGGTAGAATGTGAGTAAAAGATGTCCCTATAAATTTAAGACTAAGTCAGCCCCCACGGCTAGCAGGATCATTTCAGGCACAGAGGAAAGAGAAAGAACAAACATTTAAGGAGCGAGTTCAGTGTCAGTGACAGTATATTTGAGAGCAAACACGGAGCACGAAGGGTATTTCAACTGCAAACATGTTTTCTTAAAGGGGATGACGATTATGCAATTAAAAAAAGACGTTTATAATAAGGTCATGCTTGCACCTTTAATTCCAACTTAACATTTCTCTTGAGGGGTGGGAATGGATGATTCTCCCTCCTCAATCTTCTATTATATACAAGTGCACACCCCCCCCCCAACACACACACACACACACACACACACACACACACAAACACACACACAGGATAAATGAGATAATCAATCTGTGCATCTAATCCGGCTTTATACAATGGCCTTATATCCATAATTAAAAAGATGAATGGCTTCTTTAACATGTGACCTACACAGAGGGCAGAGTGGAGGACTGTTTCTGTAAACACTGGGCTGCACAAACTTCCTCTTGGGCTGGTCTGTATTCAAGCTTTTAATTAATGAGGGGGAATTCCATGGTCTGTGCCCGTCATGGGTCACACAGGCAAATGTTACATTGCTTATTTTAATTTTAAAAAGAAAGAATACAAGTACTTTAATGACTATTTATAATTAGTAAACCCTAAAATTGATTACGGTTGTTTATAACCAAGAAGATTTTTTTTTTAGAGGTGATTTTGTTAGGAACCGGCTGGGCCGGCCTTGTTTTGGTTTGTATTCTGTCTTTTTTCTTCCCATCTCCTCCTGCCCGTCGTCTTTGCAAGTGGTCCTCCCGGCATTGTGGGCGCGAGAGTCATTACCCCTCTTGTTTTTAGTGGATTCAGGTGCTGATGAGTCATTCATTGATGAGCGTCTGGCGAGACAGGCAGGCCTTCCGCTCAAAGCACTCCCTGAGCCTAAAGAGTACTTAAATGGCCGCGTTCTCGCAAGGGTGACCCACAGCACCATGGCGGTAACTCTTCTGTCTTTGTCCGGTAACCATCAAGAGATAATACGATTGTTTTTAATCCCATCATCGTCCGCTCTGGCTATTCTTGGCTCTCCCTGGTTGTCACTGCACAACTCCAAGATTGACTGGTCAGCTCCCTGACAGGCTGGAGTATTGCCTGCCACTCTCGCTGCCTCCACTCTGTGCTGCCGCCCGCACCACTGAGCTCCGACACCCCGCCCGACTCAGTGGACCTTTCCCTGGTTCCGGAGGTCTACCATGACATCAGCGAGGTGTTCTCCAAGCAGCGGGCTCTTTCCCTACCTCCTCACCGCTCATACGACTGCATCAACCTGCTCCCTGGTGTCCCCGTGTTTTTTCAGGCTATGGTCAATGATGTGCTCTGGGACATGCTGCACAAATTCGTCTTTGTATACATTGATGACATATTCATCTTTTCTGAGACAGAGGAAGAGCACATGCAACATGTCTGGTTGGTTCGGAGACGCCTGCTTGAGAACAAATTATTTGTGAAAGCAGAAAAATGTGAATTTCAAGTGCCATCCGTTTCCTTCTTTGATTTTGTACTAGGGCAGGGTCAGCTCTCCCCTGACCCGGCTAAGGTGCAAGCCATAGCGGATTGGCCAGCACCGCCTCGTGGAAGGAGCTGCAGTGTTTTCTTGGATTCGCCAACGTCTATCGCCGCTTCATTCGAGACTATAGTAAGGTGGCGGCCCCCCTGACTGAACTCACCTCCACTATGAAACCGTTGACCTGGAGCAAGAGGGTGGAGGTTGCTCTTGCCTGACTTAAGGTAATGTTTACCACTGCACCTGTCCTCTCTCACCCAGATCCAGCACGGCCCTTCACAGTGGAGGTGGACGCGTCGGATGTTGGCGTCGGGGAGGTGCTTTCCCAGCAGAGAGCATCAGACCAGAAGCTCCACCCGTGCGCCTTCTTCAGCCGACGACTGTCCCCAGCCAAGAAAAACTATGATGTGGGTAACCGGGAGCTCCTGGCACTTGTTTTGGCTCTTCAGGAGTGGCGACATTGGTTGGAGGGGTCCGCCCAGCCATTTGTCGTCTGGACAGACCACAAGAACCTGGCCTATCTGCAAGGTGCAAAGTGGCTGAACTCCCGTCAAGCGCGGTGGACGCTGTTCCTCAGCCGTTTCCACTTCATCCTCACGTACCGGCCCGGCTCAAAGAACACAAAGGCGGACGCGTTGTCACACCAGTTCTCCGCAGACCAGCCGGACCCAGAGCCCAAACCCATCATCCCTTTCTTTTGCGTAGTGCAGTTACCTGGCAAGTGGAGGAGCGAGTGTGGGAGGCACAGCGCACCGTGTCTGCTCCCGAGGGAGCTCCTTCAAACACTTTATTCGTCCCAGACACTGCCCATTCTGAGGTCCTACAGTGGGGACATGCATCCAAACTGGTGTGTCATCCCTGTTTGATTTGCATCCTGCATCTCCTGCAGCAACGCTTTTGGTGGCCAACCATGAACCGCGACACGAAGGCGTACATCGCGGCCTGTCCTATGTGTGCTCGTGGGAAGTCCTCACATCAGCCTCCTGCAGGGCTTCTCCACCCACTATTGGTTCCACGACATCCCTGGTCTCACATCGCCGTGGACTTTGTGATTGGCCTCCCACCGTCCGACGGACAATTTAAATTTCAATTTCAATTTCAATTTTATTTATATAGCACCTTTTACAATAAAATTGTCTCTAGGTGGTTTACAGAGGTAGAAACCCAGAGCCTGAACCCCAAGGTAAGCACAGTGGCAGGGAAAAACTCCCTTTTAACAGGAAGAAACCTTGAGCAGGACCAGGCTTACAAGGGGGAACCATCCTGCTGAAATGTCTGTGTAGATTCTCACTCATCCAGGTCATGGTTATCCAAAGTAGATCTCTCTGTGTCAACTGGACTGAAAGGTTTCCTTGAAAACGTTTCGCCCTCTCTCCAGAGAGCTTCTTCAGTTCTAAGTTTGCTGGGGCAGAGCTTGAAAATATAGCCCTGTGGACCATTGGCATGTTAATGGCCCGGGTGGTCACCTGAGAGTCCTTGGCAGGGTGGTTGGCAGGGTCGTTCATCTAGTTTCGGTTGGGGTGCTTCCCCTTTGTCTGTTGGGTCACATGTTAATGAGTCTCCAGGTCTGGTCAAACAGCGTGAATGTTTGGAATGCTGACGAAAAGAGTGGAGAACTGCATTGTGCGTGGGTGACAGAAAGTGCCTTAGTCCACCACCTCTGTTTAAAGATGGTTTTTCCAACTTGACGTGGATGGCTTCCTTGACACCCCTCTCAAACCAGCGATCTTCTCTGGCCAGCACACGTACTTGACTGTCCTCAAAGGAGTGTCCGCTTTCTTTTAGGTATAGGTGTACTGCTGAGTCCTGTCCTGAAGAAGTGGCACGTCTGTGTTCATTTGGTTCCCCCAATGTACAGTTCCTTGCATTCCTCCTGGCACTGTAGCATAGACAACATTGCTTTGTTTGTGTCTTGGTGTCTTGTCTTTTGGTGGACCAGTTTCTGTCTGAGTGTGTTGGAGGTTTGAACTGTACTGGAATGTCATGTTTTGAAAGATTCTCCTGAATTTTCTGAAACTCCAGACAGGTAGGGGATAGAAATGCTGTGGCGTTTATTTCTTTCCTGGTTTACCCGGACTGGGCCTACAAAAGACCTCAGAAAGCAGAGACCCCAGCAAAGAAGAGGAAAATAAACGTCCCTTTAGCATTTCTATCCCTACCTGTCTGGAGTTTTCAAGAAAAATTCAGGAAGAGAATCTTTCAAAACATGACATTCCAGTACAGTTCCAACCCTCCAACTCAGACAAACTGGTCCACCCAAAAGACAAGACACCAAGACACAAACAAAGCAATGTTGTTATGCTGGCACAGTGCCAGGAGGAATGCAGGGAACTGTACATTAGGAAACAAACAGCCTCCACAAGCGGATAGGCCCAACACAGGCGTGCCACTTCTTCGGCAAGGACTCGAACACCTGCACTAAAAGAAGACGGACCTCCTTTGAGGACAGTCAAATAGATGTGCTGGCCAGAGAAGATCGCTGAGAGGGGGTGTCATTCATCCCGTCAAGTTGGAAGAAACCATCTTTAAACAGAGGTGGTGGATAAGGCACTTTCTGTCACCCACGTACAATGCAGTTTCTCCACTCTTTTTAAGTCAGCATTCCAAACATTCATGACCAGACCTGGAGACTCATTAACATGTGACCCAACAGACAAAGGGGAAGCACCCCAACCGAAACTAGATGAACGACCCTGCCAACCAATTCAATTTCAATTCAATTCAATTCAATTTTATTTATATAGCACCTTTTACAATAAAATTGTCTCTAAGTCAACTTTACAGAGGTAGAAACCCAGAGCCTGAACCCTGAATCAGCACAGTGGCAGGGAAAAACTCCCTTTTAACAGGAAGAAACCTTGAGCAGGACCAGGCTTACAAGAGGGTGTCTACTGAAAAGTTGGCTGGAGTAAAGGAGGAATAAAAAAGGGGAGACAGGACAGAGAGAATAAAGAGAGAGAGGAGAACAGATACAATCATAAAACCAAAAATACAGACAAAAATACAATCATAGAAATACAAACATATCAGACATATATACACATAATACAACAGCAGGTTGTTATAAAGTGAACAGTATAGGCAGGTGCGACATGGCGGACTGAGTTTGCCATGAGCCAATCCGTGTTACCTTTGAAGGCCTGAGACGGAAGATGCAAAGAGAAAGAGAGAGAGAGAGAGAGAGAAGAGGGAGACACACAGAAGCGACAAGGAAGACTGGACAGAGATAAAATAAAAGAGGAGGAGAAAGAAGAAGAAAGGAGAGGGACATTGAGGGGAGTGGTTGGTGTTGAGGAAGTGGGGAACTGCTCAGTGGATCATGTGTTTGTCCCCAGCAGCGTAGGCCTATAGCAGCATAGCTGTGCTAAAAATTGAAGAATAAAAATCTGATGAGCCTATTCTGCTTTATGGCTGTGAGAAACGACTAAGCTAGATCTGTCAGCCCTACACACTTGGTTTGAGGCTAGCTATATGCTTTGTGAGTGAACAGAAAGGTTTTAAGTTTGATCTTAAAGGCAGGCGATGGTGTCTGCCTCTTGGACAGAATTTGGTAACTGGTTCCACAGTAAAAGAAGCTGCCCGATAGCTAAGCTCGTCCTCCCAGTCTCTGCTTTGATGAATTCACAGGAACTACAAGTAAACCTGCACTCTGTGATCTGGTGTTCTTTTGGGTATATCTCACGAACTATGAGATCCTGCAGGTATGATGGAGATAGTCCATTTAAGGAGCTTTATATGTTAGAAAGGAGAATCTTAAAGTCTATTCTAGAAATTTCACTGGAAGCCAGTGAAGAGAAAGCTAAAACTGGAGATATGCTCCTAGGTGCTGATTCCTGTCAGAACTCTGGCGTTCTGTATCAGCTACCGGAGTTTTAATGATAATTTGGACATCCTGACGTGTGGAAGGTTGCAGTAGTCCAGTCTAGAGGTAATAAAGCATGGACCAGTTTTTCAGCATCACTTTGTGACAGGATGCTCCCTGATCTTGGCAATATTGCGGAAGTGAAAGCGGTCCTAGAAACCTGTTTAATATGAGGGAGAAACTGTGTCCTGGTCAAAAGATAACTCCCAGGTTCCTTGCAGCCGTACTGAGACAAGTGATGCTATCAAGGAGAGAGGAGAATGCTATCTGGTAATCTAATCCCCTCAAATGTTTAGCTCCAGAACAATGACTTCAGTTTTGTCTGAGTTTAAAAAAGGAAGTGGAGGTCATCAGTCTTTCATGTCTTTGAGACATGCCTGAGTCATGTGGCCATTCTGTTTCATCAGATTTCATGGATAGATACAACTGCGTATCGTCGGCATAGCAATGAAAATTTATACCGTGTTTCTGAATTATATTCCCTAGAGGGAGCATGTAAAGAGTGAACAGGATTGGCCCAAGCACTGAACCCTGTGGAACACCATGATGAACCTTTGTACACTCCAGAGGAAACATCATTAACATGAACAAAGTAAGAAATCGATCTGATAGATAAGATTTAAACCAGTCTAGAGAGCTGTCCCTCTGTGATCCTAATCTCATGTTGTTGTAGCCTTTGTAATAAAATGCTGTGATCTACAGTATCAAAGGCAGCACTTGAGGTCGAAGTAAAACTTGATGCGGAAATAAGTCCACGGTCTGATGCCATGAGGAGGTCGTGTGAGCTTTAACCAGTGTGATGCTGTTTCTGTGCTATGATGACTCCTGAAACCAGACTGGCTACTTCAAATAGACTATTCCTGTTTAGGTGATTGGTTAGCTGACTAACAATCAGCCTCTCAAGTATCTTAGAGATGAATGGGAGGTTGGATATCGGTCTATAATTTGCTAAACGCCTGGGTCAAGTGAAGGTTTTTTTTTAAGTAAGGTCTGATAACAGCGCCTGAGGTACATAACCTGTTGTCAAAGATAAGTTGATCTGATCTAATACTGACGCCCCAATTAGAGGAAAGACATCCTTGAAAAGCTTAGTTGGGATGGGGTCCAGGAGACATGTGGTTGCTTTAGATCCATTAATGTTGGAGGTCAGCTCAGGGAGATCTATGGGCTGGTAATACTCACCATAGTAGATCGCTTTTCTAAAGCCGCCCATTTTGTCCCCCTGTCAAAGCTTCCCACATCTGCAGAGACTGGCGAGCTACTGGTGAGGCACGTTTTTCACCTCAACGGCCTTCTCAGAGACATCGTGTTCGACCGCGGGCCGCGGTTTACCTCTCAGGTGTGGCAGTCCTTCTGCACGGCCCTCTGTGCATCTGCGAGCCTCTCTTCCAGGTACCATCCAACGGACAGACGGAACGAACTAATCAAAGTCTGGAGAACACGCTAAGGTGCGTAACAGCCCATCACCCTGCTGCCTGGAGCACCTGTCTGCTGTGGGTGGAATACTCCCACAACTGCCAGGTTTCGGCATCCTCTGGAGTGTCCCCCTTCATGGCGTCGCTGGGGTACCAGCCGCCCCTGCTTGAGTATCAGGAAGAGAAGGTGGTGGTCCCATCCATCCAGGCTAACCTGCGTCGCTGCGTATGAAACGTATGGAAACAGGTGCGTGCAGCTCTCCTGCGCTCTTCCCTTCAGGCACAAAAGCAGGTGAACCGGCACAGGACCCAGGCGCTGGCCTACTCACTAGGACAGAGAGTCTGGTTGTCATCAAGGGACCAACCGCTCGAGGTTGAGTCCCGGAAGCTGGCTCTACAGTTCGTTGGACCGTTCGAGGTCGACCAGATGTTCAACACGGCAGCTGTTCATCTGAGGTTGCCGGCGTCCGTGAATGTACATTCCACGTCTCCCGGGTCAAGCCTGTCAAGGAATCGGAGCTCTCCCCTGCTGCCAAGGAGCCTTCCCCAGTCCGGTTCATTGACGACACACCTGATAGGTAGATATCCTATCTATCTATACAGTCGGGCGGATCTTGGATGTTCGTCGGCAGGGCTGTGGGTGGCAGTACCTGGTGGACTGGGAGGGGTATGAACCGGAGGAATGGTCGTGGGACCGCCCAGCACATCGCTGGGTTTGGGTGTTCGTTCCTTTCCTCCGGTGGAGCAATTTCCGTTTAAGACTGACTTTGTGTATTCTGTCTCTGTTGTTAATTAAACCCCCTGACTTTTGCAATTAGAGTGTTCCGCGTCTGGGTCCTGAATAACCAACATTTTGTTTTAGAGGTGAATTGCAGAGTAGATTTTAGAGTCTTCTACCATCCACAGGTTAAGAAGTTTTCAGAGTTTTTAAAGGATTTATTTAGTTAAGGTAAACTTTAGAATAAAAAAAAAAAACAAAAAAAAAAAAACAGCAGTCCTTCAGTGCAACCTGTGAGAGCTGAATTTGGACAGTCTCAAAATTAGTTCATCCTTCATCGGGGCTAAAATACCATGCTCTGATCAAACTCTCTTTCCACATTTCAACAGAAGGTTCTAAAGCTGATGATTCAGAACATTGGAGGTCCAGACCCTCAGGCGCTTCATACCTACATGCATATTAGGACCGTGTTCCTTTAATTTCTCCAGAAATACTGGCTCACTGGTCCCAAAGTGATGGTGAACGAGTGATTCAGCAGTAGGAATAATCACGTCCATCCCTGGTGTGTTTTTTTTTTTTTTGGTTGCTCCGGCAACCAAATATGAGCTGTTAAAATGTTTCACTAATAAAGTCATTTCAATAGTATGCTTTCAGGTCCCATTTATGTTGTGGCTGAAAAGGGAAAAGGACTCATGCTTAATATCCAGAACCATAAATTACCTCTCGGTTTCCCTTTTGCCCAAATTTAACAGGCCCTATAAGGTGACGCGCGTGTGTGTGTGTGTGTTCCTGGTCAAATAGATTGAAGGAACTATTTAGCCTGGGTAAAAAAGAAGAAGCATTCTGTTTGTCTATATGATTCATTGCAGAAGTCTCACATATATAAATGAAAAGCAGATTTCAAATGGACCATGCACATGCCCAGTTTGAGCTAACAGATTAAAATCATGTGTGACAGTTACTGTTTTCTTCTTTACTGAGTTGTGTCCGATTTATTACCTCCTGTTCTGCTTTTACAGCAACCACCTTCACCACCAGCTTTATACTGCGGGCGTGAACGGGCCTTTTTCCGCTTCGAGAGTCAGCATGTTCCTCGTGGCTCTTTGAAAAAGAAGCAATGAACAATGACTTACATATTTCCTGCACAAACAGCCTGCTGTGGCTTTTATGCCCTATGATTTACAGAAAAATTTGCTTTCTTTCTCTTTCCTGCCATTGGGGATGGAAGGTGAAATGCCAGAGGTGTTAAATGTTTTAAATGCGCATAAAGCTCCACTGGATGTTACAGACTCACAGAAACATGCTGGTTAGCGACAGTGTAAAAATTCACTTTGCTTAAAAGACACAATAGCCACATCGCTTGATTGAGTACCAAATTAACATAACTGTCGTAACATTAGTTTGCCAATGTACCCGTGTGCATTTCCCTACACATCTCCTAATCTGTTTCCAGCTCCTGATGGCTGCTGGCCAGCAAAAACAATTCCTCCACCTGGTCCAGCCATCAGCGCTTGTTGCCGTAATCAACCGGCGGCCAAATAGCATCACGCATGCCAGAACACCAATCGACTCCTGATCATGTGACTATTATGAATAATTTTGCCACCATTCTAGGCACAGCGTACCCTTATGTCGGACCTCCATTTTCCCCAGTATGGCTTTGGCTCATATCAGGTCAGCAGCATCTTACAGGCAGCAAGTTGCAAAAACTCAATTTTCTGCCCTTCTTTGAACGCCACACGAACAGAATCCCATAAAAACTTCATTTCCCCAATGAAAGGTTGGAGATGGACAGCAACCATGCTGCCCTTTTTGTCTTTGCAGAAAAGATTTGTTCTCATCACTTTCCTCTAGGTTGGCTCTGCTCGGAAGGCAGTTGAAAAAAAAAAAAATTCCCAGTTTTACAGTTTTTGACACAGCGAAGACATGGGAAGGTTAGCATCCTCCAGGATAGAGGCCAGTTCAGACATCTTATTTTTTATCCTTCTTGGCATGTTGAAGACATGGGACAGAAGGTTTTTCCCATTTAAGATGGCTAAATATCTTTATAAATCATTCACCATTGAGTTATTGTGAGTGAATCAGCACCATGGACAGTGACGTTCAGCCTTTAGGTCTTCACATTTGTGCATCCTTCAAAAATACCTGAAAATAAGCTTTAGATGCTTGATAAAATTAGATGCTGCTGTTGCAGTAGGTTCAGACGAAGCAATCCTACACATCCCTTAGACACAAGCTTTTCCCTAAAAATCCTCAGCCACCACCTTCGTCTCACAGTGCTTATTACTGTCTAATTACAGTGCAAGTGAGGTCTTCTGCAGCCCCAACAGCCCCTCACCTTCCTGTGACGTTAACCTTGCAAAAATGAGACGTTATAACGTTACTAATGATTGTTTTTGTCTACATTGTTTTACATTGTTGTTTCTATCTGTGAATATGCTCACCGGGTCTCTTTATCTGGCAAGTGGAGACGTCTGCCCCCATTACCAAATATAGTGACGGTTTAGTCGCTTTCTGCGTCATCCATTTCTGTGATAAATTAAGACGTGAATCTGTTTTTTTTTGTGTTTGTTCTCGTGATTACATTTTAGCAACTGTCACAGAAATACCGATGCTCTACGCGTGACATGAAATATTCTTGATCTCTTATTTGGAATGTGTCATCAACCTTTGTTAGTACAGTTCATCCTGGGGGGAAAATAAACGAAAGGATCATTTTAATGATAATCCATCCAATTCCGTCCCAGAGGCACACTGCTTGCAATGCGCTACTTGCTAGACAGCATGATAATGAGCTGTAGAGTTATGTAAAAGAGGCATTACTGTTAGGAGGGTTGAAATGAGCAGATAAGTGAGATTAAACTGCTGCCATTCAGCAGCTACGAGCTCTACAGTCAGTTTAGAGATGTTGTTTTTTTTTTGAGACGGGCAGTTCTGTGAAAATGTGGTAAATGTCTTCCACTTCCACATCTGTCTCAGACAACAGCGTTCACATCTTCAACTACAGGATCATTGGCACCGTTTCCTGACGCGTTTACCTCTGCTTGTTTGGTCTGAGTGTAACAATAGAGCAGTTTGAAACAAAAAACTCACATTTACTACAAGCAGCATCAGTAACATCATGGGGAAAAAAAGCTGCATCTTGCACCTTTTCTGCAGTCAGACGCACTTAATTGTGCGGCACCGACAAACACCGTCTTGTACTCGTCAGCAATACCAGAGTCCAAAATGGTGTGTTTTTAACTGTGCCAGTTGACTATTTATGACCACTTCTTCTGCTGCTCAACCTGATTTTTTTTTCTTTTTGTCATTTTATTTTCCCGAGTATAGAGACAGGAAGGGAGGGAAGGGTGGTGGGGGGGATGTGGCATTCTTAGCACAGAGGAGCTGCTATCTAAGAAGTGTACACTCAGCACCTTTTGCGTGATAGATGAGGAGCAGTGGGACTAAATAGTTCCTATTAACTGCTTATGTTGCTATTCGTCTTACACGATGCAATTTCTGTTTTGCATTTAAAAAAGCAAGAAAAAAATCCATAGCATAGAAGACTTTGAAAGACTCAGGAATATTACAGCATGTGGACACTAAAGACAGTGGAGGTATGGAGGTGATACTTAAAACAAGAATGCAAAACAAGTTCATGTGCATGTTAATAAGTATTATTATTAGTATTAGTATTATTTTTACTGAGTTCATAATGCAGGAAGTGTTTGTCTGGAACAGCAACAAAAACAGACTACCCAGTTCTCTGATGCACAACTGATTACAAAGCTCTGTTCCCCCAGAAATACCGACTCTGGCATCTATATGTGCTGCTATGTCCTTCTGTGGACTCTTACTTCCCCCAAACATATTTATTTATTATTTTAACAGCTCTTTTTTGTACCCTCAACAGTTTTCTGTGCTACGTGTCCTTGTCTTTCTTCATCCTGCCATAGAGGTTCATTTTTATTAAACAAGCTCTTTTTTGGATGAAATTTCTGTTTTATTTTCCCACGTGAGGACTGGAACTTAATAAAACTCTTTGAAATGTGGCCTGTTTTGGTGATTTCCTTCTGTTAATCACACGGCTTGTCAAGAATAACAAAAAAGAAAGCTCGCTAAGCAGACCTTAGTGAGACATTTGGGTCTGGCTTGGCCGGCCCTTTATTGTGTGTGAGGCTTGTCCTGTGTTCTCCCTGCAGAGGGCGCAGGTTCCCGGGATCCAGCCACGACTGCACACCTGTCGCTGTTCAGCTCATCAGCGGCTGATTTAGGGAGGCTGCCAGCTGGTCCCCGGTGCTGGATTGTTTGTTGTTTCTTCTCCTGCAGAGTGGTTGCACGTCCATTGAGAAGAGTCTGAGTTTGAATCTTTGGACACCCTGCAGTGGAGCCTCCCCGTGAAGAGTTTGGACTTCGACTGGACATTTATTTTTCCTCCACTGGAGCACTTTCTGTTTCCCCATGTACACCCAATAAAGGGTTGTTTTTCTGTTGAGAGCCTGCTTCATACCTGCATTTGGGACCTTTACACAACGCACGTAACAACATTACTGATTATTTTTTATGTCCCTGCACACTACAAAACTAAAAGCTTTAATGATGCAAATTCCTTGACTAGTACTAATCCATAAAAAAGTTTTATAGATTATAGCTTTAAAACACCATCTTTCAGCAGACAGAATATGGATTTAACATGATGGGGGTCAAAGTCCAATCTGCAATCGCTGCACCCTGAAGCATCTCAGTCATGACACAATGTCCAAGTGTTTGGGAAAGCTTTGATGGGGACAGTGACATTGCTCAACGCTGAAAGGTGTCATGGACTAGCCTCATCCCCTTGAAAACGCCTCATTTGCTCCGCTTTGACCTGTGCCGATCATCAATGTTTCATGGAGATTCAGCAGCCTGGACAGGCTCAAACACTCCCTTGGTCTCCTTAAACCTTTGATATAATTCAACCTTTTCATTAATTTTTTTAACGCTATTACGGACATAAAAAGAAAACATCAGCTCCTACTGTATCAAAGAAATTAGAGCAGACGCTCTGAAATCTTATCTCCTGAGTGAGCATGTACATGTATAATAGATTGATGTTTCTCACAGCATTCGGGTGAACGATTTGTGAGTGAAGAGTGTGTGTGACGCGTGTGCTGGGATGATCAGAAACGGCTGTCTAATCGGGGACGAGTCACATCCTTGGACATCAGAAGCTACATCTTAAATATCTGTCGTGCGGTCTCTAACCTTGTTATGTCTAATATTGATTAAAAGCTTCCTGTCGGCCCGTATCGGGCTGATCGTCTCTGAATGTGCTGAACCAAATGACACCAGTTATGATCAAACCGTCAGCATTTTCGCTTACGTTAAAATCTATAGAGTATGTTTTTTTGTTTTTATTGCAGGCATGCTGACCAGTTTCTGCTGCCAAAACTTATCAACTCTCAAAAATCAATAATTAATCATCTCCTCAGATGCCCACAGCCTGACACACTACCAACGGGCACGACTGCCACATGCTGCCATATGTCTTTCTGTCAGGTGCTCATCCATCAATGCAGATGCAAGAGGCCATGTTTAGCAACCAGGCCCGCCTTCTTTTTAGCCTGATATCTCCCTTGATCCTTACCCTGAACAGCTATTGGTTGGACCTTTACCAAAGACCAGCGTATACTGGTGGACTCCACTGGAGCAAATTGCACCCAACAGTGTGGGGCCCCTACAGACTTGGGGGGCCCTCCACCGTGATAAGGAGGCAGTTCATGGCTGTTTACTCGCCATGTGAAAAAAAAAAAAGTTGTGGCCTCATGTGTCGGAGTCATCTTCCCAAAGGGGGAGACGAAAATTGAAAGGGAGATTGACAAAGAGAGAACCGAGCTGGAAAGCAAAGGTCTAAGCCCGCCTTCCGACGTCCACCGACGGACGTGAGCTGTGGGCACTGACCGAAAGAATTAGATCACAGTCGCATTGATGGCTGGGCTCACCCTTGGAGATGGGTTAAGGAGGCACCGATGGGCAGCTGTTTTTCCACTCAGAGCTGTGCTGGGCCAGAGAGTTCATGCATCTGGTCAGGAGGCCTTCTGGATGTCTCCATAATCAGGTGTTTTGGGAATGTCCAGCCAGGAGGAGACACCGAGGGGTGTAGGATGTACAATATTTATGGGTCAGATGCTGGAGGGATTACATCTCCCATTTATCCATCCAAGACCTTGGAGTTTCTCTGGAAGAAATGAGCAAAGATATGAATCCACTGCTGAAATTGCTTACCTCCAGACCTGAAACCAGAGGAAAGCAGAATGGAACATAAGGTAAAGCCCGAGGAAAAGCAAGGTGTTCACATAAACTCTCCCAGATTGGTATGTGTGCAAATGTGATACCATTGCTACAGTGGAGCAGCATTCTGTCTCCCACTGTGACATGTGAATACAAGGATTTTTACAAGAATTTCACAGGAAACTTTAACTCTTCGAGTGAAACAAAGACGTGATCTTAAATATTAAATAATATAACAGTTGAGGCAATTGTGTTAAGTTCCAGCGAGGATGGGACCCAGAAGCAGACACACAACGTGAGCCAAAATTAAAAGGATTTTAATTTTAAACAGTCAGTTATAACAAAAAGCGCTCCACTGGAGGTTGGCACTAACAACTAAGGATGGCCAGGCGAGCAGCTGGGCAAAAGCCGGGATCCACCGCGGCTGATCGGAGAACAAAAATCGAATCCCTACATGGGACGAGGTGACCCTGGGACGAGATAAATTCACAGTTATTTGCAAGCATGAATAAATTTTCACACAGGTAGTTCCAAGAGTTGCAAATACCAATCAGGCGACACAACAATCCGACGCTGGTGACTTGCTGCCAGCGTCTTAAATAAGGTCCTGATGGAGATTGACCACAGCTGCGTGTCACCCTGCTGGGCTTCAGGTCGCCAACTCCATCTAACAGATGAGAAAGAGCAAGTGCACTACAAAACCACAACATTACCCCCCCCCCCCACACACACACACACACACACACAACAAGCGCTTTCCGGTGCTCTACCCAGTAAAAGAACTGGAGCAGGTTCTTGTCCAGAATGTGGACAAGTTTACCATCCGCTTGACCTCGAACGGACCCACAAACCAGCTTCCTTGACTCGAGCTGGAGCGGGAGGTCCTTCGTGGACAGCCAGACCCATTGTCCTGGGCAATAATCTGGTGCCAGGTTCCTGCGACGGTTGGCCTGCTTCTGCGCCTGGAGGGAGGAGCGAAGTAGAGACGCACGTACCAGACGTTTCTGCAGTGCCGATGGTTCACCTGAAGAGCAGGGACTGCAATCTCCTCCTCCTGGTGCTCGAACAGGGGAGGCTGGTAACCCAGTGAGGCCATAAAGGGGGATACTCCGGTTGCTGTGGACACCAGCGAGTTGTGCGCGTTTTCCACCCATGGCAGGTAGGAGCTCCAGGCTGTTGGGTTCCTCACCATTACACACCATAGTATGTTCTCCAGGCTCTGGTTTGTCCTTTCTGTCTGGCCGTTGGACTGTGGGTGGTAACCGGACGAGAGGCTGGCTGAAGCGCCTAAGGCCAAACAGAAGGTGAACTGGGGACCTCAGTCCAAAAGAACGTCTCTAGGGATGCCGTGCAGCCGGAATACGTGCTGGACTAGTAGCTCCCCTGTTTCAGCTGCCGAGGAAAGCTTAGGTAATGGCACAAAATGTGCCTCCTTAGAAAAGCGGTCATCAATTGTGAGTATTACCGTGTGACCCTCTGAAGGAGGCAGTCCGGTGATGAAGTCCACTGCAATGTGGGACCAGGGCCGTCGCACGACCAGCAGCGGGTTTAGGAGCCCCGCAGGGGACCGCTGTGAGGTTTTTCCTCCAGCGCACACTGGACAGACGGCGATGAACGCTCTGGTGTCACGGAGCATAGACGGCCACCAGAAGCACTGACGTGGGAGGTGAAGGGTGCGTCTCGCTCTGGGGTGACAGGCCAGTCTGGAATAGTGCCCCCACTGTAGAACCTCGGAACGTGTGGCCTCCACCTTGTTAAAATCCCGAACGAAGCGGCAGTAAAAATTTGCGAAGCCCAGGAAATGTTACAACTGCTTCCGGTGGACTGCTTGGATCATAGCTGGGTCGGGTGACAGCTGCCTCTGCTCTACAATGAAGCTGAGAAAAGAAACAGAAGAGGCGTGAAACTCTCGTCTCAGGACCGTCTCAGAACCAGTCGGACATGCTGTACGTGCTCCTCCTCCATCTCTGAAAAGATCAGAATATCGTCAATATAGACAAAGAGGAACTTATTCAGCATGTCCCAGAGCACATCCTTATTCCTGACCATGATCTCATTTAATCCCCGATAGTCAATGCACGGCAGTGCCAATGACAGGTGACGCTCCAGCCTGTCAGCAAACCTGAATCAATCGTCTCAATATTTAATGCTGATATAACTGCACAAATATCTATAATATAATATAAAAATGTCAGGATGAATGGCATTTACAGGAGGAAAAAAAATACATTTTAAATGCTTGTTTTTGGACTGTGGGTGGAAAGCAGAGTACCTGGAAATAAAAACAAACAAACAAAACAAATTAGCACTAGCGGTTTCTGAACTGTCGGCAATGTCTGATACCGATAATACCGAGCAACACCGTCCTGGTCTAGACAATGAAGGCCGTCTCTCCTCAGTCCCACAGAGGCCGACTGCATCAATAGTCCACAGAGACCATTAAAGAACCCTTATCCCCCCGCTGGAACAGGAACCATTACTGTCCAGTCTATGTGCAAAGCAAAATCTAAAGACGGAAATGTGCTCACGCTCGTCTCTGACACAGTCTTAATTTATCTAAGACTCAATAATATGAGGCTAAAGCTAAAGTAGGGGGTATTATTTGTTGCTACAGATGAGTAGATTAAGGCGGATGAACGTCCATCCATTTACTTTCTGTTAAAAGACACTTAATGCTAATTATGTAAGCATTGGAGCCAACAGCAGCAGTCAGCAATGAGAGGCAACAATACACACCAGACTGGCTCCCACCTAGTGGACGTTTGTTGCTGTGTTTAGGACAACATGCAAACTCCACACGGACTGTGCTCATCACTACACCGCCGTCCAGGCCACGGATAAATGGACATTTGTGGAAATTTAGCCAAAAAACACTTTACATCTGGTACATCTAAAATCTGGTATCTTCACAAAAATCACGGTAACATTTGTAAACGTTTTTATTGTTGAAATATTCCAGATATAGCATATAAAAAGCTGCTTTATATCTGGTAAAAATTTCTAATAATATAGACTTTTTTATTGATTTAATGAGGATACTTTTAAACAAAGTAAATATATCATTGTCTCGGTCCAGTTCTGAGCGTCTGTGTGATGGTTCACCCTGGGCACGCTCGCTTTTTCTGGTAGGAAATAAGTGTAGACGGGGAAAACTGTGTTTACTGAGAGCTACTCTCATCTGGAGCCAGGTTAAACCACACAGTGGCCCCCAGACTCCATTATTGCCATCGCCTCTGACCAATGATCCGCAGCGCACTATTGTTCACAACACATTTGAGCTGAATTGCTCGGTACAGGGCAATTTCCTATCACTTCCTTCCAAACCAAAAAGGCCCAAGCAGAGAAAAAAATAAAAATCACACAAGAAAGACTGATATCTAACGGGGTGAACTGAGTCGCAGTGTGGTCTGGGTACAGGAAGGGCAACATCCTGACAGATAGATCTCTCCCAACCTATTCACTTCCTGTGTCTTGACTTTGCGGCTTCTCTCAGTGAACCACGAATAAAAGTTTTTTTGAAAAGCAAGACTCCTTTGTTGCGTTTGTGGCCGGAAGTGGAAGAAAAACTCGTCTTCTACTCTGACACTATTGCATATTTAAACGATCCTGCTGTTAAAGATGAAGGCCGTGATTTCAAAACCAGAGAGATATAGATTGTTTTAATCTAACTGATCTCATTAGAGTGGCGCCAGTCTTCAAGCAGATGACGCCGTTGCTCAGATGACCAGTCAGTAGGAAATTTTCTTAACAGAAAAGTTATTTTATGCATCTAACCATTAAAGGTCTCTTCAAGAAGGGATGGAATACAGTGAGAGTGCTTAATCTTTTGACGTGTGTTAGAATTTCATCAGATACCAGATGTTTTCAATAGTCCCGTGGTTCTGAAAATGTTGATTGCTCAAGTTCAAATCATTAAATTGTGGGCTACGATCGGAAAATTTGAGAAATAATATTACCATTTCCACCAAAAGAAAGAAAGAAAAGCGGTAAAAGCCATAATGAATGATGCAGGAAAAGGCACAAGTCCATCCAAGCAGCAGGACCATTAGTCAAAGGGAGCATTCACCTTCCTGCTGTCTGTGAACAACAGAAAATTTAATCAGCACTGATTTCGAGGGCCGCGGCTGAAAGAAAAATGATTAAAGCAGTGTGCCTTTTGACTTTTAAACAGATTAAAAAGTGTTTTCAGCCATCCTGGCGCGGAGGGGGTCTCGTCAGAGGAACGGAAGTACTTTAGAGAGATTTGTGTATCCTTACGATGGCGGCGATATAATGCAGAGTGTTTTAATCAGCAACAAGTGCCCGAGCTTGGGTGGCAAACTCTGCTTCATATTTACAACCGTCTTATAATCTGTCACAGCTGCCAGTCTGCATCGGTGTGTTTCCCTCCCCTCTCTGTATCACCTGCGCTGCGTTCCTGATTAGCCGCACCTGCATCTCATCTGCTAATCTGCGCGGCTACTTAAATTCCGACTCTGAGAGACGACTTGCCAGATCGTGTGTGCATTTATATCACTCGTTCCCGCATTCTGTTTGTTGCCTGATTTTCAGATTCCCAGAGCCTGCCTGTACCTGACCTGATTCTGCTGAGATGTTCCTTTAAACCTGTGTGCCTTTTGTATCTGACCACAAGATTGCCTGATCCTCTGTGCCGCTGTTTGGAAATAAAATGTGGTTTTATTTCAACCATCGTGTCACTCCTGGGTCCTAATGTGAATGCTGGCATAATCAGGTCGAAAATACACGTCTAGATAATCCTGCATCTTTACAAAAAGCATGAGGAAACGTCTCCTGGCGGCGGTGGACCATCATGTTCTGTCTGTCTGGATATACAGTAGGAGTCAAGATCAAAGATATTTAATGTTACTCACACTATGACTACAGTTTGAAAACGGCCACATAGATAAAATAAGATAACCTTTATTGATCCGACAGTGGGGAAATTTAAAGGGGACATCAAACACAAAACATATTTATCATAATTTGAAAAAAAGCTCTCCCACCCTTAAAATATCCCTTAAGCACCCTTAAGTTTTAACATTAATGGCAAAAGGTATTTCGAAATACAGCCATTTAAGTTTAGCTGTTAAATCAATAGGCAGCACCATTTTTATTGTGTCAGCGGAAGTGACGTAACGGTCTTGATTGCTGAACTTGTCAAACTGCGATCGTACATAGAAATACTTAGAGATCAATTAGAAAATGGCAGGAAAAGGTGAGATTAAACAAAAAAGAAAAAAGGGAGGTATGTCTTGCATTGCTCCTGGATGCTCAAACTCATTTTACAACATAAAAGACAGGGAGACACCTGTTCACTTCCATAATTTGCCACTGAAAACACCAACTCTATCAGAAATCTGTGCTCTCTTTTGGTTTGTGTTTGGTGGTTCCCGATTTGCTCCCTAGAGGGCGGCGTGGCCCAGGTCTCCGCTGGTGACAGACGCACCTGGGGACGATTACTCATCAGCAGGATTATTTAAGGACCAGTCACCTGCTCACCAGCTTCGGATAGTCTCCTCAGCACGAGTGGATCACTGTGCCGCCCCCTTAGAAGACTCTACTCTTATGGACATTCCACAGAGGAGCTTGCCTGTGGAAACATTGAACTCCTCGCAGTTTTATTGGTTATTTATCCTCCTGTTAGGAGCACTTTCTGTTCACCTTTTGGCTCAACGCCCAATAAAAGGGTTGTTTTGTGTTAGCCTGGCTGCGAGTCCTCTGCATTTGGGTCCTCACCACACTGCATGATCCGACCAGTATGGACCCAGCAAAGGCGCAGCATGCCCTGACATCCCAGGGAGCTCTGCTTGGTGAACACCATCACGTCATCCGGGCTCTGTCGAATGCCTTGGACCACCCCCGCAGAGACGCCACCTAACAGACTCTTTGTTCCTGATTCTGTCCGTTCAGAGGTCCTCCAGTTGGGACATTCCTCCAGACTCGCCTGTCATCCAGGTCTCTCTCGAACTCTCCATCTCCTCCAACAGTACTTCTGGTGGCCCGCGATGACGCAGGATGCAAAGACCTTCATCGCCGCCTGCCCAGTGCCAGGGGGAAGACATCCCATCAGCGCGCGGCAGGTCTGCTCAACCCCCTGCCGATTCCCCACCGGCCATGGTCGCACATTGCGGTGGACTTCGTTACTGGCCTCCCCTCATCCAACGGACACACCGTCGTCCTGACAGTAGTGGACCGCTTTTCTAAGGCCGCCCACTTTGTACCCCTCGCCAAGCTCCCGTCCGCAGCGGAGACGGGAGCGCTCCTAATCTCACATGTCTTTTGGCTGCAAGGGATCCCAAGGGACACAGTATTGGATAGGGGTCCGCAGTTCACGTCCCAAGTGTGGAAATTCTTTTGCACCACCCTCGGCGTCTCAGTGAGGCTATCCTCGGGCTACCACCCACAGTCAAATGGCCAGTCTGAGAGAACTAACCAGAGTCTCGAGAACGCGCTTCGATGCATTTCAGCTAGTAACCCAGCTTCGTGGAGTTCTTTTCTTCTGTGGGTGGAATACGCCCCGCCCACAATTCATTAATTTCAACCGCCTCGGGTGTATCCCCTTTTATGGCGTCACTTGGTTATCAACCTCCTCTTTTTGATTACCAGGAGGGTGAAGTGGTGGTTCCATCCGTGCGCACAAACCTGCGGCGCTGCAGAAGAGTGTGGAGACAGGTCTGCGCTGCCTTGACGCACTCATTCCTCCAGACCCAAGAGCAGGTGAACCACCACAGAGCTCCAGCCCCACGCTACCGGACAGGTCAAAAGGTTTGGCTCTCATCAAAAGATCTTCCCCTCCAGGTCGACTCAAGGAAGCTGGCACCCAGGTTTGTGGGCCTGTTTGAGGTGGACCAGATGGTCAACGCCGCGGCGGTGCGCCTCTGGCTGCCAGCCTCGCTCAAGGTCCACCCCACTTTCCACGTCTCCAGGGTAAAACCAGTCCGAGAGTCAGACCTGGCTCCACCACACGATTCCCCCCCCCCCCCCCCCCGCGCCAGGATGATCGACGGTGGCGTAGCATTCTCAATCCAGCGCATCCTGGACATCCGCCAACGTGGTCGCGGCTGGCAGTACCTGGTGGACTGTGAGAGATATGGCCCAGAGGAAAGGTCTTGGGTTCCCCGCCGCTTCATCCTGGATCAAGACCTGCTGCACAGCTTCTACTGGGACCACCCGGAAAAAACATGTAGGGCGTCAGGAGGCGCCCGTTAAGGGGGCGGGGGGCAGGGGGGTACTGTCAGGAATCTGTGCTCTCTTTTGGATTGTGTTTGGTGGTTCCTGATTTGCTCCCTAGAGGGCGGCGTGGCCCAGGTCTCCGCTGGTGACAGACGCACCTGAGGAGGATCACTCATCAGCAGGATTATTTAAGGACCAGCCACCTGTTCACCAGCGTCAGATTGTCTCCTCAGCACGAGTGGATTACCGTGCCGTCCCCTTAGAAGACTCTACTCTTATGGACATTCCACAGAGGAGCTTGCCTGTGGAAACAATTAACTCCTCACAGTTTTATTGGTTATTTATCCACCTGTTAGGAGTGCTTTCTTGTTCACGTTTTGGCTCGACGCCCAATAAAAGGGTTGTTTTGTGTTAGCCTGGCTGCGAGTCCTCTGCATTTGGGTCCTCATCGCACCGTAACAAACTCTTGGCTAGCAGCTCTGAAAAGGAAAACTCCACCGGTCTACAGTTCAGCAAAGGTTTGCAGTGACCACTTTGTGGACAATGACTATGTGGAGGAAAAGTTTTTTAATGAAGGAAGGCTGGCAACTCAGAAAACAAAACATGTTGAAACGTGATGCTTGTCCCTCAGTCTTTGACTTCTCTGCCTACAACTTAAGAACGACAGACTGCCCCACACAGCAAGCTAACACAGAAGTGGCTGTGTGCCATAGGGAAAGAGCCCAGCAGCGTATTTACATCAAAGGACAGAGAGAGATAATAATAATTACACGAGCAGCAAATGTTAGTCATGTCTCTACGTAAGCCTCTGCAACAAGACGGTCCTTCCTTGGTTTATTGAGGGACAGTTTGGTTGTCTTAATTATTTTCTATGTCATCAATTCACAGTACAATATATAGTTTATATATATTGAATAGTACATAATATGACACACACACGTTATTCGATAACCACTTAATTAAAACTGGTAAGTGAATTCAAGTCCTAAGTTCTGTCATGAGTAAAAACTACAAGACAATTAAAATCCAAACCATACCTAGTACAATGATTACTCTTAATTGATTTATGGTGGCTGAGAAAACAATTCAACTTAGAAAAATAAGATGGTATGTTGAAGTGCAATTCAGTCACAATCAACATTTTTCCTTTAAAATAGTTTTATGTAAAACAAAAGTATTTTCTATTATCTAGTAGTAGGTAATGATGAAAAAACAGCATGTTTTTATTACAAAGCCAACAAACATTAGCTTAACTAGTTATCAGTGCAATAATTTAATTAGTTCAGCTAGATGAGGATGTGAGTAGTTCCGGGAGTAGGTTGTCTGCCACTGTCTCAAACTTGCAGCTCCTCCTCTGTGCTTTTTGTTTTTGGACCAATCAGCATGTTTTGACTGATCAACCTATGTGGAAAATGGAAGTAAAAGGCTGAATTGTTCTGAACATTTTTTTTCTTTTATTGTCACAGATCAGACAAAAAAATCACTCATCTAGTAAACAGCAGCAGCAATACGGACAGCAAGAGCAGTGAGAGAGATATCATCTGTGCTGAGGAGAGGAAGGAGCAGCAGGAAGCTCAGAACAGGATTGACAGTGTGAGTACCCAGACAGATGAGGAAATCAAAATTACAAAACTGTACAGCAATAAAGCAACAGTTACAGATGACATCCTATTTTGCAGCTACATTAGCCGTGATCATGGTTACAGCAGAACAGCTCAAGGCAGACCACTGTCATTACAACCACCAACTGAGCTGTAGATGTATTTCGAAATATAAGCAAATATCTTGGGAATGACAGGAATGCATACAAATATAGTTAAAGTCAAGGGAAAATAAATAAGTCATAGCCTGGTAAGGCTATCTGCTATTAGGCCTGATAACGCTACAGTTCATAACTTAGCATGCTAATGGTAGCGCGCTAACGTTTTGCTAAAGTAAGAAGAAAAAGCTGATGAGATTTTGCATACTAACATTAGTAACATTCGATAATATTAGATATTGGATAATATCAACAGATGTTATCAGGCTGACAACTACTTTTTTTAAATCCTGACATTACGGTAAAATAGCACCAAGTTTTAGGTTAGCGAAAACTCACCTGCTGTTTACAGGCCGCTCCAATCTCTCCCCATGGACTTCACGCAGGGATAGCATGGCCACTTCCGAGACGTCTCTCTCGCAACACAGTATCTTGAAAGTGCCGGATAGTGTGATGCAAAAGATAGCTCTTCTAGCACACTATCCAGGCCTGCTTCCAGGCAGCACACAGACTTCACAGTCATCGGCACTGTGGAGCAGTTACAGCATCTACGCCATGAAGTGTTGCCAACTCTATCCTCGGTGCCGTTTCCGTCCGGAACCGCTGCACTTTCACAATCCTCCGCAAAAATTATTCTATCAACCCTCCGCCTTGTCAATGGCTCAAAGGCATAAGCAATTGGCGTCCAAAAATGTTCGCATTCTGCCTCGTCCTCTGACATTTCCTTGTTCGTAACTTATGTGTTCTTCTGTGAGACTGAAACCCGAAATCAATACAGTGACGTAGGCAGTGACGTAAAATAAAGATGGCGGCGACCATGCCCCAAAATGTCCCGTAATTACATATAAAAAGTGGATTTTCTTTAGAACAGCTGATTAATCAGATGTTTTATTTCGGCATTATGCTTTAAAATATGTTCATCTATCATCTATGGTTAGAATTTGTTCTAGTGTTTCATGTCCCCTGTAACGGTTTCAGTAGCTCAACAACAGTTTTATAAGAAACAAATAATAAAGAAATAAACACAGAAACCAGTATATATAATAATAAACCAAAAAACAATGTTTACATACATAGCTTCACCCATTTAGATGTGCAGTGGTGAGGTGTTTTTGCACAGATGAATATGGATGTATAGCAGCTATGAATTAACCGTATAAAGTAAGTGAGTGGAATGAAAAAGACCATAAAGTGCATAGATAGGACATCAGTAAACATCAGTACAATGGTGAAACATCAATAAACATCAATCCAACTGTGATATGGGAGTGTTTGTTAGAGATTTATAGTGCAGCATTGAGCAATCTAATGGTGTTTGGGATGAAGGACCTGCAGAAGCATTCCTTTTTACACCTCGGGTGACTGAGTGTTTTACTGAAGGAGCTGCTTAAGGCCCCCACAGTCTGTGCTAGTGGACAGTTTGGCCGGGGCCCTCCTCTCTCCTATCACCTTGATGGAGTCCAGGGGGCAGCCACAGATTGACCTGGCTCTTTTAATCAGTCTGTTGAGCCTCTTCTTGTCCCACTCAGAGCACCCCCCTCCCCAGCAGAACACTGCATACTGTAGGAGACCACAGATGCCACCACGGTCTCGTAAAAAGTCCTTAGTAGTAGCCTGCATACACCAAAGGGTGCTAGCATCCACAGCATGTAAAGGCGACTCTGACCCCTCTTGTAGAGTGAGTCAGTGTTGTCAGTCCAGTCCAGTTTGTTGTTTAAGTGAACACCCAGGTACTTGTACATCCTCACTCTCTTGATATAAAGTCCCTGGATATTCACTGTTGGATGAGGGTTTCTTGCTGAAGTCGATCACCATCTCCTTTGTCTTACTGGAATTAACTTGAAGGTGATTCAGTTCACACCAGTTGACAAAGTCCATGATGACCTTCCTGTACTCACAGTCGTTCCCCTCTGACAGACATCCCACAATGGCAATGTCGTCGGAGAACTGGAGGTGGCAACTGTCCATGGAGAATGTGAAGTCTGATGTGTACAGGGTGAAGAGGAAAGATGAGAGGGCTGTTCCCTGGGGGGTCACCTGTGCTGCAGACCACCACATCGGACACAGTCCTGCAGCCTCAAAAACTGGGAAAATGAAAAAAAGAGTGTTGTTTCAAAGTCATCATAGTTACCAGTTAGCAATTAGCAGTAAGGTAACATGTAGTGTGATGAGTGATGGTGGACAAAAGGGGGAGTCGGCATTAGTTAATAAAATACATTAGAAACTGGTTAAAGTGTTGTGCCAGTTAAGTACAATCAATTATTTAAGGTTTTTCAGTTTTGTTTGACAGGTTTTTGACAGTTTCTATGTTTTAGCTCAGAATAGGATGATGTATTCACCACAGCCGGTGAGAATCTCCTGCCCTTTTTTGTTCCCAAATATTTTTTCTTTCCTTCCACTTTTTTGTTATTCGTCTTTGACATTATCACGTCAGTGGATTAGAAGCTTGGTAGATTGGAAGCATTTATCATTTACCCTCCTGACAATATTTTAATTGCGTTTATGGCCCTTTAAGTCCCCTTTAATGCAAGTTCTTTATCAGGACCCATTTATTGGACGAGTTTGACAGCTTTGTAGCGTGTTTTTTTTTTTGCCTTTGATACCCTTCAAATAGGTTAGTCTGGTTTCAATAAAGAAAAAGCCCGAGTAGCTAATGTGACTTTATGCGGACCTACAATAATAAATCTGACAGAGACAGATTGTGACAGAGGCAGATTTGAGCAGAGCAGACAGTGTTATCTCTTAATTATGGGTACAATCCTGTCACATATCATTCCATTTGCTATCAGAGCTGAACAAATAAAAGACTTGCTTCTTGTCTTAAATCCCAGTAGGACACAGGACTCACTCCAGGGAAACGCGAGACTGCGAGGAAGCCAAGCAGGGGAAGAGTATCTTGGCACCGGATTATTCCAGCTCTCTTCTTTGCTGGGAGATTGCCATTGCCAGATTGATGTGATCATCTACATTAACAGACATAATTAAAACCCCCTGCGCCCGTGTTGGTGAAAAGAGCCTTCGGAATCAAATTACCTTGAAGCACGGTTTGTCCTTGGCACCATTGGTATGCAGGGTCTGTGATTCTTCTCAGCCTGTCTGACAAGTCTTATCTCCAGCGTTGGTACACAGGTGTTCTGTGTCACAGGAGTGTGATCAAAATGTTTCACAGGGCTGCAGCCAAACACTGTTTACCCGCTAGATTAGAGGCTGGATGCGGCATCTGTTTTTTTTTTTTTGTTGTTTTTTTTTTACCCTCAATAACACTAATAACGCATAGGTTGTTATTTTTAGATGTTAGCCCATTTCTATAAATGAAAGAGCTGGCCAGAATGATGTCAGTGGTTGACTAGTGGTTTATGGACACTAGTTGGAGCAATGTTGTCATCAGGAATAAAGTTTATTCTCCAGCTGGATGTCTAATAAAGGCCCCAAAAGAAAGCACCACATATTACACATACAGAGATGGTAAAAGAAAAAATGCTGAGGGGAATCATGTTTTTAGAGCAGTTAGGGATTTTTCTGTGCAAGTCATAACATCATAATGTGTGAGTAATTGCTTGAGGATTACAGCTCCTCAAACACTGACAAATTATAAAAGCATAATTGCTGCTGAGTACTGCTCAGACGTCATTCTGAGGCGCAGAAGCGTTATCGTCACGCTTGTCTCCAGCGAAAAGAGCTAGCCGACGCAACAGACAATATGCACATCCTTTAGTTAAACAGATCATGTATTTATTGTGTGGTCCCCTTTCAGGCTCAGTGAATCTCAAGCAGTTTGGATAAACAATCACTCTAATATTGTACTGACAATACATCAGTAGTTTAAAGGCAGGTCAGGTCTCAAGTCTAAACAACTGAAAAAGTGGTAGTGTGCATGCCAGGCCAGTAGTTGGCGATGTAGCTTTGTAAAACGGCGGTGTTCTTACAGGTGTCTACACACACACTGTTCGAAATCTAGCCATTTTCATGTTCGTGTAAACGGGCCCTGAAGAAGAAATGGGTGTCATTGAGAGTGACATTTATAAGGCAGCAATAACGTTTTTTTTTTTAGTCGGTTCTTCTTTTTGCATGATGATGACAACAGCGCAGCAGTGAGCCACTCACTGCACACCCACTGCTGCACATGAGAGAGAAGGTTGAGTTGGTTTCATTAACATTATTATAAAATTCTGATCTGAGAATAGCTGGAGAAAAAAAATATTCCTAAATCAGATATGATATCTATCAGATCCTAAACTTATGGCTTGCTTATGGCTATTTTTCCCAAATGTTTTTTGGCTTTGGATTTTGGTTCGAAGCAGATGTGTTTTCAGGGTTGAGGATATAGGCAGGCCAGTTGGTACGTTTTAAAAAAAAAAACAGGGTTGTTGAACTTGATTACCATCAATCTGCAAACAGTCAGAAATCTATTTTTGTTGAAAATATCAGAATTAGCTACATTTATGTGAGCAGAGAAAGTAAAAAAGCACCTTCAGCTCACCTCCACCGTTAATCTGGCTGCTGACATTATTTTTCTTGATAAGACAGAGACATATGGCTCCTGCAGCGCTGTGCCGTTGTTATCTCTGATAAAGGTGGAATAAAAACCTCGCTTCTGTGTGTTAGAGATTGAAAATAATAGCCAAAACAGTTTAATGAGGTGTTGTTTGCTTTCCTGTTGCATCTTTGTACAAAAGAAAAAATAAGACTGATTGACTTTCTTTAGATAAAGAGAGCTTGTTGATATCAGGGATTGAGTCATAAAGGAGGCTTGAATGTGTGAGTGTGTTCAGAAATAACCAAACAAAAGCTCGATTTCATCACATATCAACATCCCGGAGAGACGTATCCGTCGTGAAGTGCTGTGATGTTCAGTATTTATTCATCTTATTTATCACGGTGCCTTCAGGTCCCCTTAGAAGAACTCGAATGATGACGGAGGAGTGACATGAGACAGCACGTAGATGAAAAACCTAAAGAGACCAAGTTCTGAAGGAGTTGGAGATGTAGATCAGGTCTAAACCAAACTATTAACGAGCAGTTAATGGTAATTATTTAGATCTGTTTCATTAAAAAAAAGCAAGGCAGCAACCTTCTTTGTCATTTTTAAATGAGTGAAGACAGATACCGAAGACAGACAGAAAACAGGAAATGTTTTTCTTCACTGTCTAGATGGTTCCTCCTGGATTACCGTTTGTTATTTTACAGTCATTTCAGAAGTTTTTCAGGATTTTTTGTTTTTATATATATCTTTCTATTCTATATCGTTTTTATAGTATTTTTATTAGTATTTATGGTTACAAAAGTATTTTTGGTTACAAAAATTCTAATTATAAAACATTGTGAAAATGAAATAAGGTTATATTATTGTAGATGGTATTATTAATTGGTGTTTGTTTTGTGGGGGAAAAGCATGTAAGCTAACAATAACAAAGGCAAACAGATGAAAGTTGACTAGAGAAACAATTGTTTTTGTATCTTTACCATCAGAATATTATATCATGAGCTGTTCAGGCTGCTAGTCTTAAGCATCTGTTTTTAAAACTCTAACTAACTTACAATCGAATCTCGGAGTTGACAATAAAAAACGTTCTTCATGCAGGACGTGGACTAAAGAAGTGCTGGCACATCATTTTCCAGATGTTAGATCCTAGAGCTGTCATTAGTTTAGTTTAATCTAATCCTAATCCTCCAAATAGAACGCATCTGTCAAACATTACTGCCAGCGGTGGCGCCTTCTTGCACGCCACAGAACAAATGCAAATGGAATCAACAACGCTTGGACTTCTTTTCCTAGCGCTGCATATGACCATGAGATCATATGTAATTCAGTGTATGCCGAAAGACCCGCCAGTGATGGAGATGGTAGGCGCTCGGGCATGAGAGGGCATCAGATTGCTGGATTACAGGTGACATTTTGGGGGGCTCTTGTTTTCACAGCTCACAGGGCACCGAAATCAAGTTTCGACATTTTTCACCTGTAGCGGCGGAGAAAATGCACGACTACGCGTCACTGTGGAGTTCTTTAGCTAGTCCAGCACATAAACCGTGAGAGATTAAATTAGAAACAAACAGCCGTCCGGTCGATTTCCAGCGAGATATACATATGGTGACACATGAACAGCCAGTTCTTCAGGGCTGTACAACTCGTCTACACCCGCATTTAGAAGGACAAATGACAATCTCTAAAGGAGAAAAATGTTTCTTACGCACTGTGGAACAAATCAGCACCACGCTGGAGGCGGGGCCTATGACCTATGAGCTCACAACAGTGGGGGGCTTAAGCGTTCAGCACCACAGAGAGCGACCATAACATTTTAAAATCAATCAAAGGAGATAAAGACTGACCAAACCAAGAGAACAACATAAACACTAGGCCCCTTATATTAAAGCAAAACAAACAGTTCAGCACCACGGACAGCGACAACATTCTCGCACCCAGACCCTTTAACCAACTACTTGAGTGTAGATGCTCCGAAACGCTGATGACCCACTTCAAAACCCCAGAATTTGTCATTGATCTGTCTATCTGTTGCAATATGTTTCACGTCTGTTATCAAGTTTACCTGTAAAAAAGCAAACAAACTTGGGGAAAAAGCATATCCAACTGCAGAGAACTTTCACCCTAACTTTAATGGTACTTTCCGAAAAACACAGTTTGTCTCTATCAGAGGGAAGTGGATCTTCGGTTTTGCATGGACCTATCTTGGCCCAAACATTCAGGAAAGGCTCCAGCGGCGGGTCAGCCTACTGCAGTAACAACCATCTTCACAGTTTCCAGCTAACACACATTGTTGACAGTGTCAGTGATTGCTGGAATTGTATCTGCACATCTGGCTCCCTGACCCTGATGTTGCCAAGGTTGGCCAGCCTGAATCACTCTCAGCAACAACGTCATTTTCCAGCACCAGCAGACAGATTAGGACTAATTTAAACATGTCATCATCTGGTTTAATTTGTAGTTTCTTTATCCTCTATTTCCTTTTTGTCTGCTGTTGTCGCTCTGATTTTAGTCTGCTCACAATTAGCTTAGTCTGTCAAAATGCTGCACCTCGCTCGCACTCTGTTGGCAATGTTGTAAAGTTAACAGTGAGTGTGCAGCACAACATTTAATCCAACATTTGGCACCAACATGACCAATGTCAGCCTTTCAACCGTGACTCATCCTGACTGGTGTAAGCATGTACATAGCCGGTACTGCTGATGACAGGAACTGCTTCCATGTCCTGTGACTTTTAGGCAAGGGTGAAACTGCCCTCCCGGCCCCCACTGGAAGTCTCACCCCTGCTTCTATGTCAACCTATCACCATCGCATATAGAAGATTGCTCAGACCACTATTAGCCAGCTGTAATGACATCTAAAGATTTGTTCCTTGGCAGATTAACCCCTATTCACCTTGATCCTTGTAGCCCTAAGAACATCACAATGCATCACAAACCTTGGCTCATGCAACATGTATGATACAAATGCTGACATGAGGGTCTCTTGACTTTAAGAGTCGCTTCCAAGGTGACAGCAGGTGGTGCCCATTTAATCAGCGCCCTCCCCTATGTTCCCAAAATAATGGACTGTTCCATAAGTATTTCATCTTTAAAAAATAAGGACTGGCAAGTGCTTTTGTTACAGCACTCAGTAATCTTCCAAAACCTGAGAGGTGTGTGTGTGTGTGTGTGGGTGTGTGTGTATGTGTGTGTGTGTGTGTGTGTGTGTGTGTGTGTGTGTGTGTGTGTGTGTGTGTGTGTGACAGTTCGCTGAAACTTTTCTAATTTTGTCTAAGAAGAAGCTTCAAAAGTAGGCTTAAAGAGGAACGGCTCGCCACCATCACAAAGTGTTCTTTAGGAGGAATAGCTGTTTCCAACAAGTTAGAAACAGGTTAGTGAGATGCTGCAGACATTGAATCAGTGTCCGCGAGGATTATCAGCATGTCTCCAAAAACATGTCAAAAGCAGTTCAATGACCTGCGGCAAGCATTGAAAAATTCCACCCTGATGACACTGGAGGCTTACTGTATTCCTGACACTTTAATCGTCAAAGTGTGCGGGGAAATTAAATGAGCGGGACTGACAGGAGTTAACAGAAACCGGGACGAATGAAGCTGAATCCATTTTTAATGACGTTTAATAAAGCAGCTCAGTATCTTCCCTGCCGCATTCAAACAGTCTTGAGTCCACCTCGGTTTGTTCAAGGTGATGGACACTTAAAGGGATGTTACATGTCCCAATTACCATACTTTGAGCATCTCGTTACTTTTAATGTTGTCCTTCGTTGTTTACACATGAAAAGGAAACTGGGTAAATTCCTCTGACCTTTGAGCCTTTAGCTTCTAGTCATCTTTCTGCCACATCACCATCTGCTGATCACGCAAAATGATTGCGTTAATATATGCTAACCCCCTTGGTTGACCCATCCCGCCTTTCTATTTTTTCTCTTCATTTTCTTCAACCCCTCATCTTGCTTCACCCTCATAGTTTGAAATGACCGGAGGCAAAATGCATAATGTGATAAGGTGAAAATGACAGTGAAAATATATGTACAATTAATGCAACTTAGGAGTAGCGTGAGCAGTTTATTTCATTCGCCAGTTTAAAACATGAATCGACACCAGACTAAACCCATCAGAATCTCTCCCCTCAGTTTCAAAATTTGCCATTTTCTGTCTCTGAGAATGAAACGTCTTAAAAACGACATCGGGTGAGCACAATCATTGTGAAAAAAAAAAAATGACTTTTTAATACGCCTTTGGCCTCCTTAATGCACGAGTGTGCCATTGCGCACGTTTAATCCCATTAAAATGTCAAACTGTCGATTTAAACTGAGATTTTGTAGACTAAATTAGAACAGCAGTGACGGTGCTGATGACAGATTGGAAGTCTGATGCTAGATGGAAGCATAAAACACCTGTTTTGAATCCACTGTGAGCAACCATAAAAAAAAAAATAAAAAAAAATTCACATCTCAGATTTGGTAGCGCTATGGTTCATTTGCTCCACAACTAATAATATAGTGGAGTATAAAATGAATCCGTGTCATCAAACATACATGGTAATGCGATTCTTTTGTGGCCACCATATATTTCCTCTACGGTTTTTTACGTCCACGGCGTCAGGAACTCTCATATTTCTTGCATGTAATTCACCACGAGAGGATCTTAGTTTCACTTAGAAAAAAAAAGGTTACCTGGTATGGGATTCTGTAAGTGCACGAGGTAAAGGATTAGATCACATTCAATTTCTCCCACGATGAAGATTTGCAAGTCAAATCAATCTGTAAAGCCTGCATCTGGCGAGATCTGCATGCAAATAAGGGCCTCGCTGAGACGAGGGGAGGAAGTGTCAGCCTCACACTGCAGCTCACTACCTTTGCTTCAGTCTGCCAGTAAATAACGGGCTACTCCAAAAACCATGATTTTTTTTTTTTCTCCAGTGTTTAAGTTCTATCCTATCCCATTAAATTCCATGGCAGCTTGTAAACCCAGCAGCATCTCCTGGAGATTAAATATTCTTTTTTAAGTCATTTGAAAAAGAACAAAACAAAATAACTTGACAGGAGATACTTGGTCAGATGTGTGTCTGACAGCCATAAAAACAGCACCTTTCGTCCTTATCGAGACTCATAAATGACGCTGTTCTCCCCAACCGTTAACAGGTTGTGTTTCTTATCTTGCGACAACTTCGATGTCACTTCTGGGGACCGTTGCTGTTTTGTTTTGTTTTTTGTTTTTTTTACCCAGCCTATGATCTGGTGTAGAATACATTATTGCCATTGTGGCGGTAGCTCAGTGTGGAGGGTGTTGAGAGCGTTAAACATGTCATTCAATTACTTTCACGTACAGTACTGACTGTTTAAAATCGTTCCTTGTGCTCGCTCTTTCTTTCTCTCTCTCTCTCTCTCTCACTCACACACACACACAGATATGAAGGCTTAGCGGTGTTAACCAGAAAAATATAATGGAACTGTCCAGCTGGCATGAAGGCAATAGCATTATTCAGCTTCAGTTCGCCCGGTGAAACAGTTTAGTATCAGAAAGAGTGAGTCTGTTTTCTGTTCACCGCTTTTTTTTTTCGTCGGGGCGCCCATCCCGGTGGTTACCTGGCGAGAGGTGGGATCGCGCCCAGGACAGGTCATTTTCTCCAGCGTAACTAATGCGCCTGACTTTGCAAAAACAGCTAAAAACCGATCAATCTTTCTTTCTTCCCGGAATGCAACGACCGCGCCGCTGCGTCGCCCAAATTCGAAATGATTGTAATTAAAAGTGAGTTCGCGTCGGGCACATGGTGAAGCAGAACTCAATTTGGACTTCAGTCCCTGCGGATATTTAATCTGAAAGTTTTGCTGCAACTTTTGACCTTCCCACGTACGGAACCTTGGTGAGTCTGACCGAAACATCGCATCAAGCATTTCCTGATGTGTTATTAAAAGTCCACTACGGTCACTGTGGAAACGCAGAACTTGGGGTTCAAATACGTAAAAAAAAAAAAAAAAAGTGGCGTGCAAGTGGGTTTGACTTAGAAAGGCCTTTTACTGGAAGCATGGCTAAAAAAAAAAAAAAAAAAACCCTGATTTTGCAGTTGAGATTCAACTTCCCAACTGATTTTTTTAATTACTACAGGCAATCTGGTTGCAAATCCATTCATACCCGCAAATGGCTGAATCGCTTCCTGGAGCGATGCAACTGCATGTAACCACTGTTAACAGCCCACTGGCATTCAATAAATCCTTCGCTGCCAGATCTCTGGCCAGGCTTATGACACAGCCGGATATCTAGACTTTATTTATGCATCACGTGACCTGTGAGATCCCTCCATGCCCAAGGGGACGCTGGCTTGCCATGACTGGTGAACTGAGGCTCACACGCATTCAGATGCAGGTTGGCAACGGCAGCGCAGCACATCTCATTACGCTGAAAGAACGAGGACCTGAGATGCTGCCATAATGAAAAAAAACAACCATGCCTTCCCCTCAGTCTTTCTACTTCTTCACAGGGGCCACATGTGATTGACTTGTGCGGGACAAGCCATGGGCTGAGAGCCCGAGGCGCACCTTTGCGCTTGTGTTGCCTACCTGTATTGGCACAAAGACGTAGGAGCGGCGGCGTTTGCTGTCTCTGTAAATGTGTTCTCCCCTCAGAAAATCTCCCCCCCAAACACGAGACAAACAAGCCTCCTCCCTGTGATGACATTAGCTATTCAGTCACATTTGCATGGCTGCGCTAGATGCTGCCAGGACTTGCTCTCCGTGCAATGCTAATGAATTCCTGCAGCGGGTGGATAAGACCGCAGCACCCTCCCTTTGAGGAAGAGCCAGCACCGATATGAATGGCTGTTTTGCAACACAGCACAAGATCACTTAGTAATTTGTGATCGAGTGTGTGATATATACAGTAAATGTGTGAATGCACACTGTTGCTCATGAAGTTTGTTTCCTGTTTATTCCTGTTTATTTGAGCAGATTGATCAGGAAAGATATGTGAGTTATCTATCAATGATAAATCACGTTGTATCCATTTTGGCTACCACTCTGTGCAGCCAGAACAATGAAAAGCACCAGAAAAGCAAACAAGGCTCCCACTCCAGACAGTCAGGAATTTCCCAGATTCCGGAAATTGATTTTTTTTTTTTTTTGGATCCAAATCTGCGGCGCTGGAGGATTTGGGAGTCCTTATCGCCAAGGGTAGCAGATGCTCTGAAGAACTCCGGAGTTTGAGATTTTAATGGCAGCACTGCTAAGCGAAGGATGAAATGTGCCTCCTTTTTTTTGCTGCAGTACTCGTTTCATTTGTATCGTCCTCGGATGCGTCAGTGACTTTTATATAACCCAGTCCAATTCTTGTTCCATCCATTCTGATCTTCTGATTTCCTCACTGTTACATCCTGCCAAACAGCTGGAGCTAATGAGATCATCTGTAGACTTGTCAATCCATTAATTGTAAGATTTCTTTTTAATAAAAAGTCACTTTTTTATGTCGAAAAAGACCTTATGTCAGTCATTGGTTTGCGAATGCATCGTATTTACTGACTGTTGCTTTCAGTGGCAGGCTCCATCAGGGTCCATCAGAAATCTTCATTCCGTGATCAGGACGGGTTGAATCAGGATCCCAGTGTGAGGAATCAAGGCCGTGTGCCAGCTCCCACTGAGCCGGTCACGCTTCAAATGTGGGATCTAAACGCAACCACATCGCGGATTTCATGTCTTAAAAGTGAAATCGTGCAATTTATGTGGGTTTTTTTCCAGGTCCTGGCGAGATCGCTGCTTTTTGGCTGGGTTTCTGCTGAAGGAAATTTAAGGGAAGCCGTAAAAGCTTTTGGATTCGACATTCAGGCAGTGAGAATATTGCTTTGCTGTATTTTGTACAAAATGAAGCTTCATTTCATTCATTTCATTCATTTCATTTCATTCATTTTATGCACACACACCAAAAAAATCCCCCTAAAAAAACTTCCAAAGGTGATCAGTGGTCTGGAACTGGTCATGCTTTGACTTACTGGGATGCTACACTAACACCAGCCTATACATGTACGTAAAAATGCAAACGTCAAGACATAATAAACATATGGTAAAAATAACCCCATGCAATCTATATCCAGATCGATGAAGGTGGAAGCTAATGCAATTGTGTGGGCTTCATTTGATAAAGACTTGGGCGTTGACCCCTCTGATGAGATAAACCTGTACATAGCGGACACTTGACGGTTTCCCCGGCGATCCCATCCTTTGCTGACGGGGGACAGAGCTGTAAATGGAACAGACCGAGGTGACGTCAGCCATGAAGGGGGAGGGGAGGGCAGAGGAGTAGACAGAGGTCACCGGTGAATATTATCTCCGCTGGCCAGACCTCAGTAATACTGGAAAGTCCAGACTGGATAAAAGAGGATAACAATTATCCATCAGTCTGAGCTGTTATTAAAATGTTAATTAGAGATTTGAATCGAATGAACGCGAAGGGCGCACGACACATTGAGACGCACAAGCGTAAATATACTTGCAGCAGCGTGCACATCTGGACGAGCTGAGCCGCTGCTTTATCAAAGAGAACTGACTTTATTGTTTGCTGTACAAAGTGCTATTATGATATTTCGCCCATCGCATGCCCGCTTTGGTTCTCCTTCTCTTGGTTCTCCTTTGCTTTGGTTCTCCTTTGCTTTGGTTCTTGTTCACTTTGATTCTCCTCCTCTTGATGTCAGCTGCCATCCAGGAAAACCCAATTTTTGCTATTCGAGACCACTACAGATGTCCCCTGAGACTGCAGAAGACTGGGAAGCCAATCACATTTCTGACTGGCAAAGGGCTTCTGCTGTTTTTAGCACGCGGACAACTCACGTGTCAAGAAGCCGGCGGAACAGAAATGGGGACAGGAGAGAGATACACATTTTCTAGCTGGAAATACAATCACTATTTTGAGTTTATTTCCGCTAAAGATAACAATATCAGAGTTCTCTGTACAGTCTGTGCTGATGGTAACAAAAGTTTATCTACCTCCAAAAAATCCACGTCAAATTTTAAAAAACATCTGGAGTCACAGCACGGCACAGTAAAACTTATGGAGAACGCGAAGCAGAAAGCAGCATCAGTGACACATGCAGGAGGTCCCACCAGCCAAACAACAAAAGATGGACTTTGATGGTAGTGTAAATCCAAAACCTATTAATCGGGAAGAACTGAAGAGGTTGGTCGGACGGTATGTTGTGGAGCGTTTTGATGGTGCATTCAAGTGCAACTGTGAAATTCGCCGATATATAGAAGTTTTTTTTGTTTTTTGTTTTTTTTAACGTATTTTTATTATTTTAATACATACTGCTGCCAGTACTTTGTTGTTTTATTACAATTTAAAGATTAAAAAATAAATTAAAAATAGTTAAAACCAGCGTCCGATTACAAACCATTTTCATTTCTGCAGTGACTGTATAGAAAAAGTAATGAAAAAAAATGAATAATGTAAGTCTTTAAAAAAAATATTTTCAAACCGTACTCTTTCGAAGCGCAGATGGCATGACCACAGTGTTTCATGCCATCATTACACAATTTAAAAGTAGATTAAAAAATTGGTTGTTTTTTTTTTTATGTCTTTTACTCTAACTTTTCCTCTAACTTAGTTACTTTTAAAATCAAGTAATAAGTAAAGTAACTACTTTTTAGAAGAGTAATCAGTAATGAGTAGTCTGATTATTTTTTCCATGTAACTGTGGCAACACTGGTCAGGATACGTCTCAATAGGTAGGAGGAAAAAAAGGCCTTTAATACATGCAAGACATCCACAAAACCGTGAAAATGGAATGTAAATGCAAATGTAATCAATATGCCCGTGGCCGAAACCTTCCCAGAGGTTATCGTGGTGAGATGCAACATTAAACCGGATTATAAAATGTGTGAATATCTGACAGTAAAACTGTGGAATTAGTGGAGGTTGTTAAATGACATTGTAAAAGGTCTGCAGTGATCTTCTGGAGCCCCATGGGATTCCTATCCAGTGTCTGATGCGCTCCAAAGACCTGCGCAAAGATTTACACATGAATTGATTTATTCGATTACGTCCATCATCGTCTTAACAGGCCTGTAAAGTAGTATCGGCTAAGAAAATGATTTACAGTTTGCATTTGAATAGATCCGTCTACCTTCGGTCTGGCTGGGTGGGAACGCGAGAGGGCTTGTTTGCCTGCCAATTACGCGGAACATTTTCTCAGCACTCGTTTGATTTCTCCAGTTCGGCGTCATCGTCCACTGGGCAGGGGGGTCCCTGAGAAGCACAGAAAGGCATCACATTCACATCTTCTGTTCTACATGTCGCAAGTTGATTACAGCGTCAAACGTCTCCCGAGGGGCCGTCGGTGGTGGTCGCTTGAACATAAAAATAAATAAATAAATAAATAAATAAAACTGGCTGCTTCTTACGCTGCAGACGTGCTCGGTGTAGTGTCATTGTCTTCCTTTTATTCCGTAATGTGACTCATTTAGGCAAAAGTGAGCAGTCATAGCCGCCGTCTCATGGAGGCGGTGCGCTGCTTGCCGAAAAGCTTCTGGATCAGGTCCTTTGCCGGTGGACCGACAATGCTCGGGCGGCTTTTAAAGACATTAACTTTCCCTCTCTCTTTGTCTATCTTTGCATGCACCTCTGCGTTCACGTGTAATAAATTTTGCAGCTGGGAATATGTGCGCTTGCGTGTATGCGCCGTAGCGTGACATGCTGGTGTGTCCTAACATGCTCAGGTGTTAGGACAGAAGTCTTGCTTCTGTTAATGGAGAACAGAAGGATTAAGGTGGCTGGAAAACATGTCACTGTCTTTTACGGGTGTAGATGCAAATGTTTGATTTGTGTTCTTGCCGAGACAAAACCGTACCCATGAGTGGTTAAACTGCGCTGTGCGTCAGGAGCAATTTGGGATCTCCTTGAACATGAAGGAACCTTTGCACCTTTGAACTTTCTGTGGTGGAATTGGAGGCAAATTCATGGCGGTGCAGCAGGTTGAAAGAGCAAATAGAAAAAAATAAAGTAAACATTGCCCTTGACTGTTTTGTACCATGACCATGAGGTTTATCACCTTGACACGTTGACAAATGTGTAAATCTAGACATAAAATAATGATTTCCCAAGTAGAAATAAGCATTATTAAAGAAAATGTTGGCTAAGTAGTTCAGAAAAATGCTAACGGTGCTAAACGCAATGGAATCATAAAACGAAATAAAACTAATAAAAATTCCACTTAAAAAAAATACAAGCAGTTCCTTCCACGATGGTGACACAGCTCCAGCGTCATGCCAAGCTGACATGCTGTCCTCAATTCCAGATTGCTATTTGATCCCGTTCTGAGGGCACATTAGCCCTCCCGTCAGTAATAAGGCCTCCGATCGAGTGGTTCATCATAGAAAAAAGGCAGAGTCCTCCTCTCCGTCGCCGCTACCTCCCTCCCCCTTTGAGAAATAGCTTCTGAGCCCTCCCACACCGATGAAAGAAGGAGTGGAGGAGCCTTCCTGTGAGTCATGGCCACCAACGTGTCTGAACTGGACAACGAAGGAGGATTTCAAAGCTCCCACATCCGGTCCCGCTTAAATGCACTCAGATTGCGATAAGCGCTGGTTTTCTCGGGCGGCTTTGATTATTTTGCATTTCAAATGCCAGCAGCCATGTGTGAGACAGGAGGGTGAGCTGCACTCACTTACTGGTGAAATACAGTATGGAAATCAACTCAGAACACTTTTGATCCACAAATGCTGATTTATATTAAAACACGCAACTACCTTTTTTTCTTCCCATGTGCTTAGGGTTGTTGTTCAGACGCAAAACACGAAAGTCATCCGTTTTTCAGTCATCTGACACTGTTGATTGGCCGGGATTAGGAGGTCCCAAAGGAACGTCCAGATTGTGCTCTACCTCCTTCTCTCATGCTGAACGGCTTTGTCCTGGTCGGCGGTTATTTTAGCCCAAGCTTTTTCCTTTCACTGGCATCAATATCATTTGCTTCTCCCAAAAGTCTTTCCTTCTTAACCTGTCCTGTCCATCCTGGATCTTTACAGTCACCGTTTGTTTCTCCTGCCTGAGGGATTGCGGGTCATCCCCCTGGGACCATCTGCTGGTTGCTCTCTCGGTTGTTTTAGCCAGGATGGTGGCACAGATGCTCAGTAATCCTCGGTTTCCTTCCCTTTCCCCTGGAGCCTCAGGTTGGTTGTTTTAGAAAAGAGTCCCACCGTGCATTGTGAGGAGCATTCTTGCCTTGGCGCCAGTGGCTCCTGCCTCCTCCTCCTTGTGCCAGGTTATTATGAATATCTGATCAATGGGAGGGTGCAGGTGCTGCCGGCTCTAATCCGATTATGACCATTCAGCTGACTTTTCACTTCCATCTAGTGTTAGCATTTTGGCCAACTTTTAGACCCCTGGACATCTGCGATATAGTGCTCACATTTGACATTTGTTCCATTTTGGAGTAAAAGCCACTCTTTGTGATGCGGCTCTAGCTAATCAAGTATTCATGTGCACGGCAATTCATTTTAAATGTTCTTGCAGACAAATCAGAAGGAACAAAAGTCCACCTGTAGCTGTGCCTGGACTCATTTCTCTGTGTGTATAGGAATAAGCAGGAATTTCAGCATTCTTTCCAGAAATAAATATGTTTCTGTTCCACCAAAGGGGGGTCAAAGAGGTCGCAGTTAGGTCAGGTTATAATCCAGTACGGTCTCCTAGTGCTTTACTGAAACCCAGAGCCTGAGCCCTTGAGCAAGTGGCAGAGAATTTGAATTTGGAACCGCCCTAGAATTGCTAGTTTATATCTCGTTCTGATCACCTGCTCTATTTTAAAGCTGAAAGAAGCAGTAACCTTGTTGTAACCAAGTTATTACATTGACCACAGACCCCCACCACAGAATATGTAATAGCAATAATCTGAACACTCACCCCACTCCAGCCTGAAAATATTCATAACCACGCAAGATTACAAGCAGTTCAAAAATTTTATCAACCAGCCTGCAAAAAGGCCTCTGATATTTTTGTCTTATTACAGACACCTGCTGCAGATAAAAGAGACATGCAGTAGATCCCCATCCCACTCCCACCCGAGTCTTTTTCATTTCAGTGTGAAGGGAGAAGCCCCAAGGTTAGCATTTAAGGTTAAGGTTAAACTGGCTGAGCAAGCCTATTTTTTCAGGCCTCCAGGGGCCAGGCTGACACTTGTTGAATGCCGCCGTGTGGCTGCAGCGTGACGGCATCAGCAGTGCCTCGACAAATTATGGAGAAATACACTGACATAAATTGATAGACTCCACACAAAATTAAACAGAAAATATTATATTTTTAAGCAGTCGGCTTGAATAGTTACATTCTGAATAGTTCGTAGTCAAGTACCACGTCTGCTGAAGCCTCCCTGTCCGGGTAATTGCGTGTTGCTCTGCGAGCCGTCCTCCTCTTCCTTCATGTATAATTCACCACAAGACTGCTCCTTGACACCTTGTAAATTAATTAAGTCTTATTTTGTCGGTTAAAGCCGCGGCAGCAGAAGACCATCATGTTTCATTTGTGGCTCTAATTGTTTTCCCGAGTGGACGGGCTCCCTTCCCCCAGGACGTACGGAACGCCCCCTCAGACCGCTCACGATTCAAGTCGAAGACGAACCCTGTTTATCCAGGCGGATCAGGGAAAACGGAACATGGATTATGGCTTTCCAAGTTTGAGAGGAATGTTACTAGGCAAATGTTAGCTCAATTTTTGCACATGATGTAATGAGATTCGCGCTCCTTTTGAAACCGTCCGTGTTTCCCTTTGGGTCAATTAATTTGCCATTCCTTTTTAAACCCCACGACACTCATAATGCATGAGCGGCGGCCCATTTCATCTGCACGTAGCCTGCACTGCAACACCAGGCAATAAGACGAATTAGAAAGACAGAAATAAAAATACCAAAAACTTGCATTACATTGACTCTGATAAAAGCTTATAAGAGATTGTGGCTGTAAAAATGAAGAAAGCACGACCTAAAACCTCCCAGAAAGCCCAAAATGACGAACTAAATAAGTAAATACAACATTAGATAGCCTATTTAAAGGCCCCCCTGCTTACATTTCAGCATTGCATTTAGCAGCATGTCTGTTGTGGTGAATTTTTCTCACTCTTATTAATTCACTTTTACCTGCAGGCTGCAAAATTGCTCAGGTGTCTCCGTCCGCCAGAGGATTCGGGGCTTCGTGCGACTGAGCGCAATTATTTGCGCATGAGGTGTTGATGAACATCCTGAACAGTCATTAATGAACATCTGTGGCTCGGTTCCGAGGTGGCAGCCACGTTTGCCGCATAATCACGGAGCTGCCCGTTTCAAAGTGCATCTTTTCCTCTTTTCTTTTCTAGAAGATCCAAGAATTATATTATTTGATGGAGGAAATTTTATAGGGTTGGAAATGTATTCGGTGATGAAGGCAGGTTAGTTATTGCTGCTAATTTATTTCTGAGAAATGTTAAGCTAATTAGCAGCAACGTACAATCTGTTACAATCATGAGGGTCAAAAAAAAAAATAAATTATCGTGAAGAACCCTTGAGCAGGAGAAGAACTGAAAAAAAGAGCACGCAGAAATCATTAGTAGAATCAAAAGACGCAGCTTTAAAGCTGACGTGTCAGCGGGGTCAGAGATCGTCCTTACCACTGGGTCCAGGCCCAAAAAGAGCTGTTACTTCCGATGGTCAGCATGGAATAACGACTGCGGCTGTAGATTTACCAACGTTGAGCCTTATCGGAGAGGAAAATGCTCGGCAGGTTTCCTTTTTTTTTTTCTTTTTTCGCTCCACACGATTGAAAAATGACATCCGTTCTCTTATCTGGATGAGGAGATGAAGGCAAACAACCCAATGAAATGAACTCAATGAAAAACGTGGGCAGCCATAAGTACTTTTCTATCATCTTCATCGGGGGGGGGCTTGCTATTGTCATAGATGCAATCAAAGCATCGGAGCATTGGTTATACATGTACTCGTTTTGCAGCTATGGAAAAAAAATAAAAAGGGGAACATAACTCATGGGAAAGCTAAGAAAAGAATCCCAGGATACGAGTCAAGCCATTTTCTCTTATTAAAGGTTGATATTATGATGATTCAGGAACATGGCATTTATTAAAAACCTATGGATGACTGTGCATGGGCAAGGGGCTCCAGGCGTTGCACGTTGAGCTGCTGTTGCGAGAGCGTGAGGTGACTGAGTGGGTGATCGAGGCATTCAAGTGAGCAGCGAAACAGCCAAGCCAAGTGACGGTGCGCAGTACAGCATGTCAGCATTGAGTGTGTGTGTGTGTGCGTGTGTGTGTAAGAGAGAGAGAGAGAGAGTGTTATTAAATTGCCTGTTATGCTAGATAATTACTAAAGACCGTCACTCAGAGGGGGGATGGGGGGGAGCATACTGAGGCGGAGGTGTTGATATAAAGGTTGTTGCCGTTCCAACTGCAACACTGGAGGGACAATAATCTCCTTTTCGCCCCTCGACTACAAGTCCAGGAGTATTAACACTGTGCGTCTGAAATTCAACCAATCATTCAGACAACTTCAGGAGTCACAGGCATGAAAATGCGTGAAGAATTTACAAAGGCTCAAATGGCCAGAATGTGTAATAAAGGACCCTTGTGTAACATGGAGTGAATATATTTTGACTTTCTGTTATAGTGGAAACGCTTTGACACCAGAACACACAATAAATAAATAAATAAAATGGTCATTAAAGGAAAAAGTAAAAATGAACAGACCATGTTTTTATCAGTTTTTATAAGGCTGAGTTAACTTGAAAAGGTCAGAAACTTGGGCAACGCGGCCGAGAACCATCCAGACGTGAGTGGTTTCTCCGAACGTGTCAGCCGAGTCTCCGGCACGAAGATCAAAGCAGCTGCGATCCATCACGGCTCAACTGAAGACATGAAATACACAATTAAAAAGTGCGCAGAGTTTGAGGCCCTACAGCTGGTTTTTGTATATATGATGATACCTCTTAAGTGAGTGTCGCTGGTTTGAGCGCCCATCCTTTCAGTGATGGGATGCTTTTTATGCACTGAAGCAGAAAGGGTGGGTGTTGGGGGGGGTAGGGGATGAAAGCAGCAGACACATCTGGTCAACTGCAACGCCACGCCTCCCACTGCTGCTTTAATTAGGCAGGTAGCCGCAGAGCCCTGTTTGCAGGCAGAAAGTTTTTTTTTTGATCCTCGGCGACTCACAAAGTCGGGCTTTAGCGGCGGCACAGCAGCATCATCATGCAAAAGAAGGAGCCAGCAAGAGCCTCGCCTATTAATTCTGACTTGGCTGAAGCGCCGGCTGTGACAGGGGATTGTTAAGTTTGCCTAAATACGAATGTGACTGGCTAATGAACTTTTGCTGTAGTTTTATCGCTTAGGCTTACATAAATCTTGTAATTACACAGATTGCTCCTGAACAGATAAAGCAAAAACATGACATCAAAGTGCCACATCTAGCCTCATTAGGATGCAGCGTAGACATTAAGCTGGCCGGCCCATCTGAAACGAGGCTGCATGACGGGGTGAATAACGGTAATTTCATGAATTTTAATGCAGAAACACGAAGGAGAAAAAATTGCAATGCATTCACTAGGTCTAGCTTTGCAGTGTTGCAGTATAGAACTTTTATATCCTCTGACAAGGACACAGAATATTCTCGCTCCCTTTTGATCGTGCGCTCTCACTGTTTGAATATGAATAAACTAAAAATGAATGTGTTTTAACAAATGGGGTGAATGAGAAGCAGTTCACCTTTTCACTCCCTCTCTCATTGAAAGCCTCAAATACAAAAAAAAAGTCGCATTTGGCTCGATTTATTTTCTGCATTTTAAAGACAGAATGTTGTTTTAGTGGAGAGGGAAGGAGTACAATACCGCAAAGGACAAGCCGAATGATATAACAACGTTCATTAAAAAAAAAGGGGGGGGGGGACAAAAGACAAACAGGTTTTCACACATTTTAAAGGGGTTTCCTGTAACCTCTCTTCAATAAAGGTATTAATCAACACCAGGGTTGCTCTTGGGTCGTTGTCAACACTGCCTCACCTTCACAAGATAAAAGGTGCTCGTTTTCCCCGTCATTGCCTCCCTATTGAACTCCAGCCGTTCCCTCAATGGGGTGACCTTGGCCCATTGGGGCTAACCTGAAGTCCAGAGATTACACCGAAAATAGAATAGAATAGAATAGAATAGAATAGAATAGAATAGAATAGAATAGAAGTACTTTATTTATCCCAGACATGGGAAATTAACTTGTTCCAGCAGCATCGTCAGCATTATCATAATATATTTACAATAATGTGCAACATGAGAATGTGCAACAAGAAGTACAAAAAAAAAATAGTGCAGCAAGGAAGTACATGACAATGTGCCACATGAAAGTACTAAATAGAGCATATCACAGCACGAAGTGCACGAAGTGCTGTATCTGTCTTTGTGACAGCGGAGCTGAATCAGTCTGTTTGAGAAGGAGCTCTGCTGCCTGTCCAGTAGCGGGTGGAGAGGGTGGTCAGGGTTATCCAAAACAGATAACAGTTTGTTCAGCATCCTCCTCTCCACCACAGCTTCTATGGCGTCCAGTTTGCTGCCTATCACGGAGCCAGCCTTTCTGATCAGTTTGTTCAGTATGTTGGTGTTGCCGGCTCCGATGCTGCCTCCCCAGCAGACCACAGCATAGAACAGTGCACTGGCAACAACAAACTGGTAAAAAATGTCCAACATCATGCTGCACACGCCGAAGGATCAGAGTTGTACTGAAAGTCTGAGGTGTACAGGGTGAACAGGAATGGAGACATCACAGTCCCCTGCGGTGCTCCCACGTCACTCACCACCACATCAGACAGAGCAGCGCCAAGACGGACAAACTGCGGCCTGTCTGTCAGGTAGTCAGTAACCCAGGAGACTGTGGGTGAGTCAACCATCATCGTCTGCAGTTTTTGTCTCAGTAGAAGTGGCTGGATGGTGTTGAATGCAATGGAGAAATCAAAGAAGGTGATTCTCACTGTGTAGCCAGCACCATCCAAATGTGAGTGAGCTCTCTGCAGCAGGTAGATGACTCCATCCTCAAACGGGGCTGGTAAGCAAACTGCAGAGGGTCTAGAGAAGATCTCACCTGCGGACGGAGGTGGGCCAAGATGAGCTTCTCCAGAACCTTCATCACATGAGATGTGAGGTCGGTAGTCTTTGGGGTCAGAGGAACCAGGCTTCATGGGCACAGAAACCAGACAGGAGGTCTTCCACAGTGTGGGTACGTTCTCCTAGGTCAGGCTCAGGTTGAAGAGGTGGCACAGGTCTTCAGTACCTTATGGCTAATACCATCGGGGCCTGCAGTTTTGCCTTGGTGGAGTCTCTCCAGCTGTCTCCTCACCTGACCAGTAGTCACAGTCAGTGGAGGGAGTGGGTCCAGGGTGCTCGTGGAGGAGTGGGGGGAAGGGAAAGGGGAGAGCAGGCGGGTGGTTGAGTGTTTGGAGGTCAGAGTGTGCGGGGGAGGGGGGCACAGTGGAGGGCTGTGAACTAAATCTGTTAAAGAAACAGTTCAGCTCATTTGCTCTGTCTGGACTACTGGCTGACTGTCTGTCTTTGACATTGAAGCCAGTTATTTCCCTCATCCCAGTCCACACGTCTCTCGTGCTGTTCTGCTAGAGTTTGGCCTCTAGCTTCCTCCTGTAGGAGTCCTTAGCCCTCCTCAGCTCTGCCTGCAGGTCATGCTGTATTCTTCTGATTTCCTCCTTGTCCCCCAATTGGAAGGCCTTGTTCTTGTTGAGAAGAGCTTTCAGGTCACTGGAAAGAGCTGGGGGAAGAAAAAAAAAAAAAATCAGCAAAGCATGCTGTGGTACTTCCTGCAGGCATGTACCTGATTTTAGCTCAATCAATCACTGCTGTCTGGGACTTTAAGCCCCCGCTCCCCTGTTCTATCACTAATCTGGAACTACAAGAACTGCTGCATTAGAATGAATCCAGGGAAAATTGGATGTTGCAGGCAAACAATGTGATCTCCCCTCTCAGGTTAGATTGCCTCTCAAGTGTTCCTCATTAGAGGACAATCTCTCTTGTCTTCACCCCAGATAGGCGGCCAAGACAATTTTGTTAAGAAACGACAATCCCGGGACCGAAATTAGCGGCAGCATTGACTAACTTTGAAGGCATATCAGCAACAGACAAGGAACCGGGAAGATCTGATGTGCTAAAAGCAAATTAGATTTTCAAAAGTGGGAGTGAGACAGTGTGTTTATGCTGCTTAAATGTGTGTAACTCTTTAAAGACATTCTCGGATAATTATTTTAAACCAAGAGAGAGAAAAGTGCCTTTTTACAGTCTCCCCCTGGCATGATTCTTCATACCCTTCATACCCCCCCCACCCCTCAATTACTGCCCACACCATAATGTCTTGAACTTGTCTTATTAGCTTCTTCTCCAGGTTTTGGCCTGAATCATTACTAAGAGTTACTCGTTCCTTGTTAAGCCTCTTTTATGCTCTTTTCCTGTAAATGTGTCACTTTGCAATGTCTAAGACTGGAAATAAATTTTCCTTCGACACATTAGCCTATGGTCGCCCCACATGGTGGTGCAGCATTAGCTCTGCCGCCTCCAAGCTGTACCCCTTGTCTCACCTGAAGTCAGCTTGGATAGGCTCCAGCAGTGGGGATGCAACAGTAATGACAAACAGGGAATCTCATAAATAGGTTCGGTTAAAATGGTAGGAAACCATATCGAGAATATATTTAATGGAAAGTGTGAAGCTGTAGGTGCACAGTTTTGCATCAGTTGCAACCTTCAAATATGCAAAAGAGACTATGAGATACAGGAAGGGACTGTCAGGGAATTAGTGCGTGTTGTAAAATCTTTAAAAGGCCTAAAAGTGACCAGCGCATCCTGAACTTCTACAACAGAGGAGAGGTTCCAGGGCTTCAATAATGGCCTTTTTGGCAACAGTCAGCATCCTTGCGGTGACATATTGACCTAAAGAAGATTGAATCACGAATTGCATGTGTACAGTATGGCAAAACACTATTCAATCAAGATTTCTTTTTCCTGTCTCAGATTTTTGTTAATGATAGGACATTTCTACATTTACACCTGTAATTACAGAAAAACTTGACATGATTATTCAACATCCCAAATTTTATTGACCTCTAGTGGCGATGGAGAGAATGACAGCGAAAAGGGCCCCATAACAGTTGGCCACATTCACTTGGTCTGGAACTGGGAAGATCTGGGGTGCTAAAAGTTCTGAGGTGTTGGTTCTGTCAGACTCACGAGTCCAACACTGTGCCTGGTGGTTTGCAGATGATCATGAAGTCAGGGTGGAAGAGAAAGGCTTTGCTGGAGTTCTATTTCTGCTTACTATAAAAGCTACATGTATTCAAAGATTCCAAGAGCGGAGCGAGCAAACACGTCCGCCTCGGTGGGCGACATGAAGCAATGTATGTATGAATTTGACATTATGAAGTCACGCACATAACGACACCCACGTTTGTTAAAACATTCAAACTTGCTTTAGAAGACTTATTACCCCCCCACTCCATCTGTACGTCCATCCCAGAGGAGAACCTGAGACAGACCCTGGACCCATAGAGGGATAACAGCAGGAGTGAGCTGGAATACTTGTGCTGCTGGACGAGTTAGCAGTCTCTCCTCCATTCTTTTCTCGCTCCCTCAATGCAAGCCCCGTGGAACATTTCCTACTCTCCCTCCCTTCCATCAGAGAGCTGCTGTACAAGGCCGGATTTCACACCACACATTACTGGAGAGTCTTAGAGCACCAGATTATTTCAGCGACACAGGCGGCAGACAGTGACATGACAAATGGGTGAAGAAGAAAAAAAAAGAATGACATGCACTAAAGATTAGAAATCACATCCTAATCTGTAACAGGATTATACGGTCTGAAGGAGCTTTCAGTGCCACCGGAGCAGCACGCTGCAGGAGCTCCGATGGCACCGACCTTAAGGCTGTGGGGACCATTATGAAAAGGTCACTGGCGAGTAGAAATCTCATAAGGACAATTAAGTTATTTTATTTTACATTTCTGATTTACTTCTGTCTCTGGACTTTTCCTTTCACCATATCTGGTAATTAAAGGAAACAGGAGAGCTGACATTAGTCTGCTGAGGCATGCAAAATACTACTTCTCATTTCATTGCATGAAATAAAGAAATAAACGACAGCCATTAATGACAAATGTTCTCTTTCCTAATACTTGTTTGGTGTCTCACTATGGGATGACATGCCCTCTAGTGCCAGCCCTGAGAAGCATTAATGTCATTAATGAACATATTCGTCCGCGGTGGGTGGGGACCACCTGGTATAAATGCCACCCACGGATGTCACCACTTTATTCAGATACCTCACCTGAAGCTCTCCTGGTGTCCACTATGGTGAGTGTGAGCTCAACTGTCCACAGATGGAGCCGAAAAAGCTCGGTCGACGGGTGCTTGCTCTCCGGTCGCCATTGTTATGCTTGCGCTGTTGCTAGGTGTTGCGCGTTCTGTGCTATAGCATTAGCTCTTCGAGCGCTGTGCCCGGCACCTCACCACGACCCGCGCACGTGAACGGCAGCGTGACCACCTCGCCCTGTGTGTCTCGCTGCTCAGTTGCCATTTCATTGCATGATTTCATCCATGATGGCTGAGAAGGACTCCCACACCAAGGGACTCGGAGACTCCGAGTCACGTTTGTGTAACTGTGGGAACCTTGTTTCCAGCAGGGACCCACACGAAGTTTGCTCCAACTGCCTCGGGCTGGAACATGCCCATCAGGCTGTGGACAATCCTGTCGTGTCGACTGTGTATGGTCTTCACTTTGAAGAGTCTCCGCCGATGACTGGCACGCCAAGCTAGCCTGTCTGGCGTCTATCCCTGTCTCCCCTCCACCACTCCAGGCGCTGAAGAGGAGAAGGGATGGGGGAACGCAGCTGCAACAGCTCCGTCAGCCACCGCCAGTTGAGGCTCCCAGCTCAACCTGGCCTTGGATCCCCCAACAGAGGAGGATATCCTAGACCTCGAGGTGGGTGAAGATGAGGACATCACGTCGGACTTCCTTGTCTCGGAAGACGATGACTACATCGACATCTTTGTCATCCCGACTAGGGCTGTACAGCCGACGGACTCCGCTGCACCACCGTCGGAAGAGAGCAGCACTCCAGCCCCTCCCCCATGTACCGTATTCATGCTGGATGTGTGCAAACGCGAAGCTGCTCGGCTAGATGTTCCCTGGCCCGTCTTCATAGCCGAGTCCTCCAAATCTCGCTACAAGGGGAAGACATTCCTGCTGGTCACGGCAGGAGTCACGGCGGGAGTCACGGCTAAACAACCTGTCCTGGTTTTCTCGGAGATGTTAGAAGAGCTGGAGCGCCCCTGGAAGGACCGCCCTTATACTTGCAGGAACATCCTTGACATCATGACATCCTTGACATGCCGATCGTCCCTCTCGAGATTTTCGGCTCGGCGCTCGCCTCCATGCAACTCCACTGCGAGGTGAAAAAGAGGGAGGACAAAGCTTTAAAGCCCTGTCTTACGAGCAACGCAAGGCCTTCACGCCGGCGGGCCCCAACCCCCGCAGTTCCACATCCCAAAGTGTGTGAAGCCGGTGCCAGTTGCTCCGTCTGGTCACGCCAAGCCAACTCGTCCTGCGGCTCCGACCCAGCCCAGCCGACGCGTCCTGCTCAAGCTGCTTCATTTGAGCCCAGGAGGAAGAAGAGGGCGGTCTCTCCGCCAGTGACTCCACTGACATCTCTCCATTTCCCAGCTTCACTGGCTAGTTCTAGTGTGCAAGAGGGGCAACCCCGCATCCGGCGACACCAAAGCAAGATGAGACGACCGGGCCTCCACTTCAGGCAGGTTCAGCTCCTGCCCTGCTCACACGTTCACAAGCATGCAGTTTGATGTGTTTAAAAATGCATGTTTTTTCCCCAATAAACATTGCCCTGCTGCAGCACCCAGGCCAGAGGTCTGGGGCGCAGCTAATAAAACACACAAAAACAAACAAAAATGAAAATAAATTCATTAGAACCCCTAATGAGTATAAACGGCATGGTGGCGACACCTGGGCAGAGGGCCCATCCCCCCACAGATGGGACCTCTCATGGCGGGAGGCCGCAGCCCTATCCTGATTGCCAGCAGAGCAATCCCTCGTACCAGAGTTGGCCCCGTTGTCCCTCAAAGGAGAGTGCTGGGCCGCGATCTCGGCGTCCCTGTGGGTAGTATGGACGGTCACGAGGCGCTACCATTTGCAGTTCGCCTCCGCCCCGCCCTGCTTCACCGGCATTGTGCACTCCCTGGCTCGGGGAGAGTCAGGCCGGGTTTTATAGGAGGAGAGCTCCTCTCTGATAAAGAAAGGAGTGGTGTGTGTTGTCCCTCCTGCACTCTGTCAGAGCGGCTTCTACTCCAGATATTTTCTGGTTCCCAAATGGGGGGGGGGGGACCGGATCGCACAACGCGCATGCCTCCCTGCTGCGTCTTGTGCGACGGAATGACTGGTTTACGTCTGTCGATCTGAAAGACGCTTATTCCCACATTCCTATTTATCCCCCCCAACAGAAAGTATCTCAGATTTGCTTTCAGAGGGGTTTGTTATGAATACCGTGTCCTTCCCTTCGGTCTCTGTCTAAGCCCGAGGGTGTTTGTGCGGTGTTCACAGGCGTTCGCCCCATTACGACGGCAGGAGATCCACCTGGCCACATATCTCGACAACTGGCTGCTTCTGGCACAGTCGCGTCGGGAAGCCGAAGCGCACACGCGTGTTTTATTACAACATCTGCAGGCTCTTGGTTTGTGATAAACAGACAAAAGAGCACGCTGTCTCCTGCACAGGAGGTGATGTTTCTTGGGTTGTCTCTGAGCTCTGTCTCTTTCAGAGCGCGACTCTCCACGGAACAAGTCGCAAGCTCTTCCACCTGGTCAGAACTGTCCGTTTCACCCTGTGTCTCCGGCTTCTGGGGCTGTCTGGTCATTCTGGTGGTTCATCTGGGTCGCCTTCACATGAGGGAGCTCCAGTTCTGGGCGTTGCCTGCGGACTGGATCCCTTGCGTCACAGCGCACGGTGCTGGTTATGCCCGAGTGCGCCAGACCGCTGAGTCATTGGAGAACCCCATCGTTCCTCACCCAGGGGGTGCCAATGGGAGAGGTCCTGTCCACAAAGGTGGTCACCACGGACGCCAGCCTGTCAGGCTGGGGGGGAAATCTGTTACTCCGGTTTCTGTTGCTACTGCACTCCTTCCTGCCGCTGCCATTCCTGCTGACGTCGAAGCCGCATCCAGCTCAACCTGTGCGGGCAACAAGACGGTGGATACCAGTCTGAACCAGCCTGGAATACTCCCACAGACTCCTCTGCCGTGGAATCCTGCCGGGATTCCCCCACTTCCCGTGAGTCCTAGACCAACTGCGCTTCCTGGTCTTTCCAGGGCAGTGTCTGGGCAAAGGTGGCCCAGCCCCGGGTCTTCGGGGGTCTCTCCAGGTCCAGACAAGCACACTGCAGGCTCCGCATGTGTCTTGAGCCCCTTTGTCCTGCCCGTTGGTTCAAGGGTCCTCCCTGACTTGGTTCCTGCACCAGCTGAGTCAGCTCCGGTTCCTGCGTCTGCTCCAGCCAGATCAGTCCCTGCTCCCGCATTAGCCCAGCCCGCTCCTGCATTAGCTGAGCTAGTCTCTGCTCCTGCGCCAGCCAAGTTAGCGCCTGCTTCTGCGCTACCCCCATTAGCTCTTGCTTCTGCACCAGCCAGATCAGTACCTGCTCCTGCACTAGCCAAGTAAGCACCTGCTCTTGCACTAGCCAAGCTAGTCCCCGCTCCAGCTAAGAGTCCTCCTGCAGCAGCCAGACCCGCCGCTGCACCGGTGAAGTCCACATCAGCCCCAAGGCCCAGTGTGAGAGGTTTCCCCGCACCTTCAGAGAGGGAGGGTCTGGTGTCGGAGTGCCTCAAGGAGCCAGAAGGTGGAGAGGCTCCACCCCTCAGCGTCCCGCAGACTCTGGTGCAGAGAGGCCCAGCGTTGCCCACAGTCAGGCACCTGGTCACAGCTGACCCACTGTCAGTGGCACCAGGTTTGCAGTTTCCTGGTCTGCCAGGGGGGTTCTGTCACAGCTGCTGCTCTGCTCTGCTCCAGCTCTCGCCCTCCCCTCTCTGTCACACCTGCCCTGTGCTCCTGATCAGTCACACCTGCACTGCATTTCTGACGAGCAGCCGGTGCTGCTCGTCTGTAATCAGGGCAGCCATATAAGCTAAGTGACTCCTTTGTCAGATCGTCGTTCATTTGCCTGTGAGTTTCTGGTACAGAGATTTCCTGTGTTTTGTTATTTGATTGCCTGTGTTCGACTCTGCTGCATCTGAACCAATCCTGTGTTGCCTCCTGGCAGACCTATGTGTATTTTGTTTGAGATTGCCCGATCCTCTGTCTGCCCGCCTGGAATAAACCTCAGTTTTATTCAACGTTTGTGTCGCTCTTGGGTCCCACACCTAGTCCCTGACAGCGTGTGCTTTCCACCCATGGTTTATCCATGTCGTGGGCTCTGTCCCGGTGTGTGGACCTTTGGGACATATGCGCTGCGGCGAGCTGGTCCTTGCCACTCATTTTTGTCTGGTTTTATAGGCTGAATGTCTCCGCGCCGTGCATAGCACAGGCGGTTCTGTTACTCTGACTGGGGGGTTTGTACCTGGTGGTTGGTGGATGCATGGTAAGCTTGTCTGGCAATACGGGAGCTATGATTTCCCAAAGTGAGACATTAAGCGAGTATTAGGAAAGAGAACTTGAGGTTATATTTCATAACCCTGGTTCTCTGAGTAATATGAGTGAGATGTCTCACCAGACAACCCTTCCTGCCTGGGCGGGCGAGAAGAGGCGCTTGTTGTGAATAAAATGGTGACCTTAACCCTAACCCTTATATTGGCATAATGAGATTAATGCTTCTGAGGGCTGGCGCTAGAGGGCGTGCATCTCATAGTGAGACATCTCAATCATATTACTCTGAGAACCGGAGTTATGATATATAACCTCAAGTTTTTTAATCGCTTTACAAAATTCTAGGGTGAAATGATCTAGGTCCTCACTTCAAGGACATCACTCTTGAAAAACATTTTTTTTTGGCATCTGAAGTTGGGGAGTGAACATTGGAGTGCATATTGAATTTTCAAACTGTTCCGTCCTTGTATTACACGATATCAAAGAGCTTGCAGCACATGTTAAAGCAATGCCTTATCGCCCGAGGTGAGGGAAGTCTACCACAACAACAGCCTCTGAATGGCCGAGATGTTCGGCGGAAACCGCTTTACAGGCTCCCTCGCTGACAGCCACCCTTATTGGACGCTCGCTTGGGGGAAGCTTTTAGGGAAGTTTGGGAAGAAGCAAGGCTGGTAGGCTAACAGCAGCCCAACATCTTTATGTAGTGCACCGCTTGCGCAGAATGCAGATCAGGTGACAACACGCTCACTGCCGTTCTGCCCTTGAAAGGCAAGAAGAGGAGGAGAAAAGATGAGGACTTTTAGTAAACTTAGTTCATCTGAAGGAGTGGCTAAAGCTTATTAGGGTTGTAAACATCCAATTTTCTTTAGAAATTCTGTCTTTGAATTAGCACTGGGGTCTTAAACCTGTCTCCTGAGTTCATAGGCCTTGAACAAAGAACTCTTATTTGGAGCTTAATTTAAAGGTCTCAAAGAGTTGCTGTCATTTACTCAAAGATGAGCACAAGCATGCGTGTGTGCGATCCAGCCTGTTCATTTCTATTCCAGTAGGCCTATATTTTAGGATAGAAACACAAGTGCAGAGCTGTTAGCAAATAATCAAGTTTTCAAGGAGAAAGCTGAAATCTTAAATATGAAGAAAAAATTGTTCCTCTCTTAAAATGTTTCCCATTTGCCCATTCATCAGCTTACTTAGGGTCTTTGTGACCCTTAATTAGGGTCACAAGGTTGCTGACACTGATGGCAGCGGTCATTGAGTGAGAGGAAGAATGACACCCTGGAGAGGTGGCCAAGGCAAAACACACTCAAACCGAGGAGCATTCATCAGCCTGAGGTGCCTGGGTGTGGGAGGAAACTGAGCACAAAGCCTCATGCCTGGAACCAAAGTCAAAACTATCTTGCTATGAGGGGGGGCCGTGCCAACAACTACACCATGCTACTTGGATTAAAATGTCTTTCCCTGACTAAATCCGGTTGAAAAAGAAACATAAAGTGATAATTGTACAGATGTCCGTCTGCCCGCTGTTGTTCTATTGCAAATGTGTTGTTATAAGAGATGAACAAGAAGGTCAACATTCGAAAAGCTGCACAAGCTCTTCGTCTATAACCCTACAGCAGAGGATGTTTAATGAAACAGATGGTAACATTTTGATTCATGAGTACACTCAAATATTTGAATTTATGACAGAACATACCTACAGTCATTTGCTACCATTTGCCACGCTTTAACCTTTTTTTCATTTTTTTTTTTTTTACGCTTCTTATAATTCATGTGGCCACACTAAAGTTATACTCTGACCTTCTCCTTTAATTAAAACTCTCGATGTTTATACACTATTTTGGCTGCCTCACTCTGTGTCAAAAGGTCAGTTTTTTGTTTTTTTTTCCCCAAACGGAGATAAGTCAGCTTTCGACATTGCTGCTACTAGGGGTCTCTTAGAGTGCCTGATAATGCAGCGGCCGCATTATCTTTTACGTTAAAATCCCTTGCCTTGTTAGCATGTTTAAATGATGGATCGCCCTCTCGCCTTCTGGGAGCCTCAGCATCCCTGCTGCCTGGGAACCCCTTGCGCCCCTGCATTCCGATGATAGATCACGCCACCTTTATCTCAGCGGCTTGACTGTTCCTCATCTCTGGCTGAAACCCAATTCTGGCCAGGGATGTAATCACCTTGTAATGTTGCCTGAATTAGTTTTATTATGCCAGGCCAGTTTTACCTTGTTATCTGGCTGGATTACAACATTCACATTAAACGTAGCCAGAGGCTTTCTGACTGAAAGAAGCATGCTGAGGAGGAGGAGGAGATATTCCTTTCATAACACTGTAATAACTGTCACATAGCTGACTTATGCATTGGAGACATTTTGCATTAAATATAATCAACAGCACACCGGCAAGACATGAAGTAGCTTCCTCTTTGGTGTCTAATCAGTGTGAAAGCTTCAAGAGAACGACCTCTCCAAACTATCTATCAGCATATTAGGCCAACAATCATTCACAGATGAGATACTAATTACATTTTATAAAGTGGGAAGGGGACATTTTCAAAGATGACTTTAGATGCAGTCATTATTAATTACTACTGACTTTACGAAATCACAGGCTGGATGTGATTCAGCACGCTAGCTGACCTTCAGCCGGGAGTGACAGCTGTGCTAATTTGATGACACGCGTGCTATCGTGTCGCTAACCAGCGTGCAACACTTTTGTTCCGGGTTCTGCAGCTGCAGCTAATTATCACTGCCGCACGCGACAAAGGGTGGACAGCGCTTTTGGAAGTAAATGTCTTTTTAATGGCATTTATTGACTGGGTAGGTAGATAGATAGACAATCTTTAGCTAATGATATAGGCTTTCATAACGGACTAGCTCCTGCCTCATAGTGTAGGTTGTAAAGAACCTGGGTGTTGTCTTTTAACACGTACATAAAACAAATCTCGAGGACTGTCTACTTACACCTTTGTAACATTGCAAAAGGCCTGTCCTTTCCTTAGATGCTACTGAGAAGCTCATGCATGCTTTTGTTACCTCCAGCCTGGATTACTCACTCTCTCTTCATGCCTATCTATCAGGATGCCCTAAAAAGTCCCTCAGAACTCTGTAGCTCATTCAGAACTCCGCAGCTCGTGTTCTGACTAAGGAGCGCGACCACATGTCATCTGTGTTGGCCTCCCCACATAATTTTATTGGCTTCCAATAAAATTTAGAGTAGAAGTTAAGAGTTTCCTTCTAACCTACAAAACAGTGCATGGTTTGGAACCATCATATATCACTGATGTAACTGAACCATATCAGCCCTCTAGGGCGCTACGTTCCTTAGATTCAGATTTATTGGTAATACCACAAATCTCCAAATGTAGATATGGAGCCAGGGCCTTCAGTTATCAAGCTCCTCTGCTGTGGAACCACTTACCAGCATCAGTCCGGGTGGCAGACACCCTCTCTATGTTCAAGATGGTTCCTCCTTGTAAGCCTGGTCCTGCTCAAGGTTTCTTCCTGTTAAAAGGGAGTTTTTCCTTGCCACTGTGCTTACCTGGGGGTTCAGGCTCTGGGTTTCTACCTCTGTAAAGCACCTAGAGACAATTTTATTGTAAAAGGTGCTATATAAATAAAATTGAATTGAATTGAATTGAATTAAGAGTAGACTTACAAGCCTGCTTTTTGCTAAAGCCTATAGCTAGGACTGTTCGGGCTCTGCTGGGGGAGATCCTTAGACATCGAGCTTTCAGAGCGGGGGGGGGGGGGGGAGGTGAGACTAACTCATCATGCCCGGTTCAGCACTAACCCACCCTCTCCCCCGGAGCTCTTGTGCTCCATCTTTTTACAGCACTTCCGGAGCATGTTGCTGGATCTCTTACCCCCACCCTCCTGAGGCCTGGTACTGCTGCTGGATCTAAAACCCTCTCTCTCCCTCACCCTCCCATGACCCTGTCTGGATCCTGCAGCTTCTGCTCAATGTTCTCTCTATCCTCCCTGTCTCTCCTTTCCCCCCTCTCCCTCCCAGGTGGTCGCAGCAGATGGCCGTCTACACTGAGTCTGGTTCTGGTTCCTCACCACCCTCGCCACTGTCGCCAATGGCTCAATGTGGAGTTTTGCCTGGGACCTGTTTCTCTTTTTTTTTTTGAATGTGTAAAGTGTCTTGAGATAACATTGTTATGAAATGGCACTTTAAATAAAATTGAATTGAACTAAATAGATAAAACTGTCTACAGCAGATCAAAGAGATGAAATGATACATGTGTTGAGATGTGAATGGAAGCGTCCACCTCGTTCCAGGATGACCAGGCTGAGGGATCAGAGGACATCTTGGCCTGTCCTCATAAGTTCAAATGCAGGTTTGAGGGTAGGTTAGGGCTAGGGTTTAAGAGGTTATTTGTGATAGTTAGGGGTAGGGTCAGGGTTAGGGTGAAGATAAAAGTATAAGGATGTGTGTGTGTGTGTGTGTGAGAGAGAGAGACAAAGAGAGAGAGCATTCTTTCTGATGGCCTTATCTATCTATCTATCTATCTATCTATCTATCTATCTATCTATCTATCTACGAAACAAGACTATGGTTTTTACTTTCAATATTTGATGAAATTTTAGAATCTAATGATCACAAAACTGGGTTGGATGTGTGTTTTTGTGCAAACATTAGTGTTTAGAGATGATTTGAAACCTTGCTGATGCAAATCCGCAATATTTAAACAGTGGAATCTGAAGAAATGAATGCCTTGCATCATTGTGGAACAGTGCGGTGCAGGCATGTTTGTGGTCCTTTTAAAGGCTCCTCTGGTTTATTCCAATTTACTTGGGCATCACGACAGGCACATTTTTTATGCTGGGAATACATTCTCTGAAGCCCCTAGATGTCCAAGGACACTGAGGACATGCATAAACTGTTTATAGTGGAGTAATTATTTAGTTTGGGCTGAAGAGGTTAAGAGCATTAATCAGATTCTTTCTATCAACTGAAGGCTAGCGCATCATTTGCCTTTATTATGTTTAAATAAAATTGTGTCTTTCACTGATATCAAATAGTTTGTTGGCCTTTTAATTGAAATTCACCAAGACTGGATGGAAACCAGTCAGCAAAAACCAATCAATAGCCAGTAAGCTCTCGCTGAAAAGAGAACAGAGGCACTGCCAGCAGTGTGACCAAAGTTTACTGACCTCACATGCGATGGTTGGAGTACTGCGAGTTAAGCCAAGCAGCACAAAGCATTCTGCCCAGCACGGAAAAGAACAGCAAAAACAGTAACGACATTATGCTCAGACAGAATAGGAGTCGAGGTGAAGGCCAGCACTACAATGGCAGAAGTAGAAAAATGAGGCAGGTTTAGACGGATTCAAATGGTGGGACCTTTAATAATAATAATAATAAGTTACATAAGAAAGAATCAGCGTGGTTTGGAGAGATCTCCGCTCGGAACTTCTTTTCAATCGCAAACACAAAGGCTCAGGAAATGGCGCGTTAACAATTTGTTTTTCCTTTAATTCTTACTTTGTCACATATTTAAGTTGTGAATTGTGCAGTCCCAAGGTACTGCGACTTGTGACTGTCATTGTCAGGGTCCAGCTTGCCAGCCCTTTATGGTGTCTGTGGTTTGTCCTATGTTCTCCCCGTAGAGGGCGCAGGTTCCCATGATCCAGCGGTGGCCGTGCACCTGTTGCTGATCGGCTCATCAGCAGCTGATTTTAGGGAGGCTGCCAGCTGTTTGCTCAACTTCACCTGCAGAGTGGTACCAGACTATCTTGACTGAAAGTTTCCTGGTTGGTTTTCTCATGAGTGTTTTTCCCAGTTTCCAAGGTCGCTACGTTGCCAGAGAAGAGTCAAGTTCTGGTTCTCGGAGTTTTGTTTTTGAATCTTTTATGATCACTGTTTTTTCCTCCATTCGGAGCGCTTTCTGTGTGTCCCCGTGTACACCAAATAAAAGGTTGTTTGTGCTTTTGGAGTGCGTGCCTTGTGTCAGTGTTTGGGTCCTCAAGACAACGAAACATAACAGCCGTGATCTTGCAAACCCAAACAGTGAGGACGGAAAGCTTCAACCCTAAAAACTTGCCTAGATGAGGACATGTTTTTTTCTTCATCTCCTAAAAAGTCACTATTTTAACATGACTTGTGGTGTAAATATAGCATAATTTAGCTGACACTTAGATGTGGCCTCACTTAAATACAGCAAACGGAGTTTTGTTCACTTGTCATTCTGTTTTAGTAGATGGGGTGATGGATGTTTTTCTGTTTGTCTGAACTTATCCAGATGATCAAAAGCAAGTGGAATTGAATGAAATCGCACCAACCTGCGGGGTGAGTAAAAAAGCTCTCTTTTTTTTTGCAGTGCAGATGTGTTTAGCATCAAAGTTTGGGATATGTATACAGAACTGGCAAGAGCACCTGAACCAGCTGTGGCTAATCACCAGTCAACTGACTTTAAAAGGCCGGCCATGGCTCTCCTCCAGCCCCGGATCATTCCCGGGCTGTTCCACACCCTTCTGTAGTTTTTCCCTGCTGCAGTCGTGGGACACCCCTGCTGGGTTTTCTGTTTTGTTTTGTTTTTTTTTTTCTGTGCATCATCACTGAATCATCTCTGCACGTTACCAGCAGTGTTTGTAAATCATCTCTTCATCATCGTCGCATCATTGTTTAGGGATTCTCCATAGTGTAATTTTTCTGTCTTTAAACGCATCGTCCCTGCTTTTCCAATGCGTTCTATGTGTTTCCTTTCTGCACGCTGCGATGCTCCCGTTGAATTGGTATTCTCCCCGCGTCATCCATTATCTCTTCATGAACTAACTTTGAGATTTAGGTAGCTATCTTTGATTTGTATCTTCATCCTCTCTGAACTGCCACGGCAACACGCCCTGTTGTTTTGCTTTCGTCTATTTCCAACAATGATCGCACCTGTAAGTGTTTAAATAGACGCATTTGTTCCCGCTCATTAATATTCTCCTCGCCTGGGTACAAATAGATGACTCATCCCTTGTCTAAACGTAACAATGAAACACAACAGTTTGATGATAATGGCTATAATTTGTAGCCTTGTCTGGGAAATAACGTCATTTTGCTACAGTCTGCAATGAACTCTGTATGCAGAAGACTGTTTTTATTCAGAGCTCTTACCGGTGCACTTATTTCCAAAATCTGCCTTAAACAAATTTAGCGTAGTTTCAATAACTGTCAAAATGTAGCTTGACGGGGTGACCTACAACGCCGCCCGTGATATTCGCATGCTAAAGATAATGATCCTTCATCTCCCTTCAGTGGTAATATGTGAACGTTGGTAAATTAAATTCCACAGCCGCTAAACCTGGGTGCACAGCAAGCCCAAATACTGCACAGCCATACGGAGGAAATCAGATAGACAGAGGGAAATAATATTCTGCATTTTCTAACGTTCGTAGACGCTCCCTCACAGACACGAGATAATTATTAGACCATGGCGCTCCATGATTGACACCGGCCTGTTCCAGGTAGTGCCAGCTGTGTATTCTTAGCTGCCAGTAACAAAATCAGTTTTCCACAGTCTCATGGGTTCGTTTTACACACACAAACACACACACGATATTTTCAGATTTAGAAAGGCATGCATATTTCATACACACCAGCAGAGTATCAATCTTTGCCACATGGCATTGACAGAGGTGATATTGATTTATTTTCTTTTGCCATCTCACAAAGGTACCACAGGGGCCCCTGTCTGTCATTTCAGCTCCCCAACGCTGTCATTGCTCTCTTAAACAACGACAAAAAAAAGGTTACTATGAATAATTTTAGACTTTCCCCCTCCCTCCTTGATTTACCAGCTGAGCTTCGCGTTTCACTGTTGTAGTCTACACACACACACACAAACACACACACACACGCGCATCTAGGAATGATAGAAAAAAGATGTCAATCTATTGGATGAGATTCTTGAAAACACTTGACTTGCTGACTGAAAAGTTAATTATTTTTGACACTAAAAATGTTTGGCTAACTGGGGTGAAAGCAGGGTACAATAAAGCTGATAAAATGTTTTTTTTTTTAATATTACCCATTGAGCAATGACTAGATTATTATGTTTTTACAATATTATATTTTTAATGGCTTTTATTTGCTGCATTATAAATTTTGTCTATTGCGGCTTTTTAAAACATTCTACTAATCGCTACTTTGCCACATGTTGCTCTCCAAAAATCAATTTGTGCTGACACATTTCTCTTGTTGTTCATTGAGGTGGCTTAAAAATAGTACAAAGCATTATGGCTGTAATTGGCAACTAATTATGAAACTCTTCAAACAAGTAGCCTGACACTGCGCAGATATTCCAGGAATGAATCAGCTCTGGCAGAAGCGATATGGAGATCCAGTTTATTTTAATTGTGCCCTGCCAATTGGGTTCATTAGTCAAGTAGTACAGAATGTGGATGCAAAAAATGATTTTTCCAGACGATTTTAAGGCGATCTGAGCGTGATTGCTGCGAGGTTGATGTTTTGATAATATGTCCAGCCCTCGCAAACCTGGACTGGCTCAGCTTATCAAGGTGCTGCTGAGGGGACAATGGACATTGGAGCGACATACAGTGGAGCGACTGGCTCGCCGCTCGGCTGTCTGCAACAGGAAGGAAGTTGAGATGGGTGAAGCTTGGAAACAGCCTTGAAGGCTCACTGCGACATTTAGATTGCTTTGTCACTCTGTTCGCTGATAAGCTGACATTATTCCTCACTTTCTTTAGAGGTGTTGAAAGAGAACTGGTGACAATCATTTATTTATTTATTTGAACAGGGACAGCGCACATTAATGAACATTTCTGTAAATGTGCCAGTTTTAGCTGCAAAGCTAATTTTCAACTGTAGTCCCTGGGCAAGGTGTAGTAATGCCAGCAACAAATACAAATACAAAACAACATTGACATTAATGAAAAAGGTAAACTACAATAAAAAGTTAGTAAAAGGGTGAAAGTTATCTGTACAATATCTCAGCACATGTAAAGAAGAAAAAAAGAAAATACATTTGAGCAGAAACAGAGCAGACATGAGCAGGTTCATGCAGCACAAACAAGAATAGGGTTCATACAAGTACTGTTGTAGGGGTGTGTACAACGTTGGTTGGATTTAAGACAGATTTTGAGATTATTTTTAAAAGTATAGTATGTTGGACATTATCTTATAGTGAGGGGTACGGTGTTCCAGATGTTACAGTCTCTGACTGACAGAACAGTTTGTCCAAAAACAGTACGCCTAAAGGGCACCACACAGTCACCTCTAGCTACAGATCTAATGGCTGCACCCACTGCAGACTTCAGTTTAATATTGTCACTTAATGGTGGGGGTGCAAGTCCATTGAGTGTTTTGTATACAGTACAAGCAAATTTGAAGTATTTAGTTTTCAAAACTTAAAAGATTGTACGTTTCCAAGATATGACAATGGTGATATGAGATTGATTTTCTGGCAAATATTTTAGAGCTCTTTTATATAAAGATTCTATTTGTCTAAGTGTAGTGTCACTAGTCAGTGTCCAGTTTGTAAAACAGTAATTTATGTGGGAGAGCACCATGGCATGCAAAAACATGCTGCCTTGCTGCCTCTATTGTCATGGAGGATCGAATATGTCTGAAATTGTACAAACTGTATTTAATTGTTTTTGAGATTTTTCTTATGTGGTTTTTAAATGTGAGAGAAGAGTCAAGAATCACTCCCAGGTATTCTTTTCCCAGAAAAAACATTTGAATTTGTAGATTTACTTGTTTAGAAAACATCATTCACACAGTCTTTTTGGTGTTTAAAAGGAGGCATGATTTGGAAAGCCAGTCTTGATGTAAGAATACGTCCTGCTTCGTGAGTGTTTTTTGCAGGAGTAAATATTACTACATCGTCAGCATACATTTGTATGTGGACGTTTTTGCATGCCTCTGGTAGGTCATTAATATATAATGAAAATAGAATTGGTCCAAGTATGGATCCTTACAGAACTCCCACAGTGCATTCTTGATAGGGCAGTCGCACTGTTGGCCACAACACATTGCATTCTATTGGTAAGATATGATTTAATCCAGTTAATAGCTTGTTTGGAAAAATTATAGTGGGTTAATTTGGTTAATAGAATTTTGTGGTCAACAGTGTCAAAAGCCTTCTCTAAGTCAAGGAAAACTGCCCCGACACAACCTCCCATCTAAAAAGCCTTTTGTTTTTTCAAGAAACACACTGATAGCAGATTCTTTTGAGTGGTGACTGCAGAATCCAAACTGCATAGGGTGCAAAGGAATATGACATATATCCAAGTGTCCCATTAATTGTTTGACAATCCATTTCTATATTATTTTTGAGACTATGGGTAGAATATTTATAGGCCTATAGTTTTGTTTGTCAGTTGTGGTCCCAGTTTTATAGATTGGACTAATTACACCTACTTTCCAAGTAGATGGGACCGCTGCATGTCTAATAGACAAATTCACCATATGTGTAATTTGTATAATTTGTAGTATGAGTATGTCTGTGTACTTTCAGAAAATTAGCATCAAGATCATACTCATCCTTGGCTTTAGAGCTATTTAGTGATTCGATTATATTACTAATTTCTGTTTCGGTTATTTCCTTTATACTAAAGACTGGTTGAGAATGATTGATAGGAATATCTTTGTAATTGGGAAGATGGTACAATTTAGTTGGTGACAAGATATTATAAAACAACCATCATGTATCAACAAATAACAGCCAATGTGCTTTGATTTGACGGCATTAACGAGACACTTTAAGACAGTTTACAGAACCCTCTAACCATTTAGAGATGAAACGAAAGGAATGTGAGAATGACTTTGTACTTTAGAAGAATGAGAAGTTTTTTGGAATACACAAATCTGTATGTGTCATCTAAATTTCCATTTTTTTGTTTAAAACGCATCCATTGCTTTAAATAATTGACTTTAAAAGGAAAGCACCAAAAAACGCTGCTTTAAAAGAAGACTAGTACTAATTCAATAAAAGAACATCTGACATCTTTTTGTCGCAAAGTAAGCGGAAACTGTTTTCGAGGTGGCTGCCCACAGTCGAGAGGAATCGTTTCACGTGGTTCCAATTCTTTTTTCTGACTGGCGTCATCAGTTTTTTCCTGATAAAGGAGATCAGAAATTCCACGATGGCCGGATGCAGCGCGCTTGTTAAAGTCATCACTTCTATTAACCCATACTTCTTGCAAAGCCCGCGGTGGATTGTTTCGTCCAGCTTCCTAAAACTGTTATGGGTGATGCATATTTTTTCATCCTTGACTTCGGGCCATATGCTTTCAAAGAGGCTGTCAAGGAGTTCCTCTGTGTTCTCCACCATCACTTTTGCTTCGCTGCACATGTGAAACACTACCTTCTCCACAAAGAGGTTGACATAGACTTTGCATATCTGCGATTCGGCGTCCTCCTCGCGCCGTGGAACGCTGGCGTTCAGTTCGTACGGTGCATCTCTGGATGGAATGTCCAAAACGCCTTCAGTCTGACTGTTATGAAACCAGTTCATTAAGGCAATGCAGATACACGCATCTCTCCATATGTCAATGTCAATCCCAACCTGCGGTTTAGGATTAGACCAGCTCCTTTGACAATAATCCTTAAAAATTGACTCCTGTTTTTTCTCCACTAGTACATGTTTGAAGATTAGATCTCTCAGTTCTTCGGTGAAATCTTGGATTTTATCACCAGGGAACTCTGTGAACATCACCAGTAAAGAATCCGCACTCATGGGTGCGGGACTTTCAACATTTGTAGACACGAGGCCCTTAATGATGGAGTCAATGATCTCCAGCCTTCCTGCTTTAGTGTCCTCGGGGTATTTCTTATTCAGCCGTTGCAACATGCGGCACAGCCACACTTTGAGGAACCACTTGGAATAAAAATATTGAATTTTATTTCTGTTTTCATTGATCATAGACGAAGGCTCACGTGCAATACTTTGGATTTCCAAACAGATTGCGGATTGTATTTCCTTATAGAAACAGCCTGAGATGTCATCCAGCAGAGAAGTGGAAATGTTGCTCAGCTTCTTTGTGACTTCGTTCTGGACTGAGGTTTCCAACGTGTTCTCCAGGAAAGCTTCCTCTTCTGGTCCCCCCAATAATTTCCATTTATTGCCATTTTTGGCTACCCATTCCGTCACATCCCTCTTTCTCTGTTTGCTTTTTATGACAGAAACCCCTGGTCCAAATTCCTTGAAGAGTTTAATGAAGAGGGCGGCCATTCTGTTCAGCTTCGATGGTAGCGCAATTTGAATGTTGATGTCCGAGTGTTCAACGTGAGTCAGGAAGAAGGCAGCATTTTCCTTGGCCTCATGCCATATCATTGTTTTCAGGATTCTTAAGCTCCTGTTCTCTGCCGGAACGCCCAGAGCTTCAGATAAATTGCAAAAAAGTAACTTTTCCAGGTATGTTTCTGCATTCTCTTCTAAATGGTTTATTCTTATTGTGACCACATTTTTGATCAAGGCCTCAGTCACATCTAATATGAGCCTCAGAATCATGTCCATCAACAGAATTGTGAAGGCATTGTCTGGGAAACCTAAATGCAAAGATTCCAACTGTTGCAAGGTAATATTCTTCAAAAAAGACTTAATATATAGCTGAACTTTGTAGCCTGTCATTGGTGCTGCTCAATTGTGTGGTTGTACGATTGTATACTTTTTATTCCTGCAAAGAACAGTAAAGTTTACTGGCAGCTGGCAAATGTCGTAATACATAAAAACTGATAGCTTTGATGTAAGCGTTTGTACGCATGTGTAATATTAAAAGCCAAAGCACTTCAAAGGTGATGATTTTAGATTTTAGCAACTCTGCACCATTCTTCCCCCAAAAAAGAAATGCTTCGTGATATCTGTAATGCAAATGGTGTGGAATCAGGGTCTTATTCTCACAGTTTTTCGATTATTCCCCCTTCGGGAAGACAACACAGACGACAAATAAAAACACACATCCCCTTCCAGAGACAGCTGCTTTAAGACATTAAACACCCACACATGAAACAACAATTCTATAAACTATAAGCATGCCCCTCTGATTTAGTTTGCACGTGAATTATGTTGGTTATGTTGCCTATTTGCCTGTTTGTATGTCATGTATGTGTAAATGTACATGGTGTCTCCATGTGTGAAACGGCATTCTCTATTGTAATGTACAACTGTGAAGACAAATGTCCCTTCGAGGACAATAAAGTAACTAACTAACAATTCAGATCTGTAACTTATTTATGTTTTCACTTAAGCGTTTGCACTTTTCACTGACTTTTCTTCTCTTTTATCTTATTTTCCCTACATCAATGGAGTAGCTCCATAAGTTTATTGTAACATGTTTACAATGACAGAACCATTGGGATTGACCAGGATCACATTTTTATCCATTTAAAGTAATAATGGATACAAATCCTACCTTTCTCTGTGTTTTCATAGCTAGAAAGAAAACTCTGTCCTAGCTATGCTTTAATCGCCCAGTCGATCGTTTTGTTCAGTTTGGCTGAGGGAGGCGAGTTACAGGGGTGGTAGTGGGGGACTAAAAACTTCTCCTGAAGGGCCTCCTGAGTCGTTTTCTCACAGTTGAAAACATCCTTTTCACAGGATGCTGTTCTCCTGGTGGCGTCATCAATCGTTCTTTGATTAAGGAGATCAAAAAATCCACTACAACTGGGTCCAGAGTGTCCATGAAATGTAGTGTTTCTACAACTGTGTTTCTCCTGCAAAGCCCACGGTGGATCGCCCTGTCAAACCACTGAAACGTGCTGTTAGTGATGTATATCTTTTCGCCCTTGACTTTGGGCCATATCCTTTCAAAAAGACTGTCGATAACTTTGTTCCTGTTCCTCGCCATCACTTTTGCGTCGTTGTACACGTGGAAGACCGTCTTTCCCACTAGAAGCCTGACGTAGACTTTGCTCAAGTCCTGCAGCTCTGTGTCCTCCTCACATTCCAGGCTATCCTGCTTGGTGAAGTTGTGCTCCGAGCTGCTGGATTTCTGATCAGCTTGTTCAGCATGTCTAATCTGAGGAACCAAATTCTCAGCTTGACTATTGTGGAACCAGTTCATGATGACGATGCAGACACAGGCATTTCTCCATATATCAACATCAATGCCACTATTGGGCTTTGGGTCTGACCATTTCCACTGAAACTGTCTCTCCCAAACGGACTCCCGGCTTTGCTTTGTCAGTACGTGCTGGAAAATGAGATCCCTCAGCTTTTCAGTTAGCTCCAGGACATTGTCACAGGGGAACTTTGTGAAGATCATCAGTAAAGAATTCACATTTCCAGCGTCTTGATTTCCGACATCTGCAAATGTCGATATAAGCCCCTTAATGATTGAGTCAACGATCTCCAATTTTCCTGCTTTGGTATGCTGAGGGTACTTCTTATTCAGCCTCTGTAATACGGAGCATAGCCACACTTTAAGGAACCACTTGGAATAAAAGCAGCGCAAAGTAGAAGGCCCATCTGCTATATTTTGCAATTCCAAATCGCTTTCATATCTTATTCTCTTAATGGAATAGTCAGAATCATCAACCAGAAGAGAGGAGATAATGTCACTCAGCTGTTTTGCATTTTCACTCTGGATTGAGGTTTTCAGCTTGTCCTCCGACAAGACAGAATCACTGTATACCTTATCCCATTTTGTTGCATCTTCCTCTCGGTTTTTGTGCTTGTTGGACAATAGCGAAGTCTCGGGCCCTATTTCTGTGAACACTTTCACGACCTGGTCAAGGATTTGTTTCAGTTTGCTCAGGGAGGTGATTTCCAAATTGATGTCCGAACGTTTCATCCGTCTTAGGAAAAGGGTTGCGTTTTCTTGGGCAATTTGTTGAATCATTGTCGACAGGATTCTCAAGTTGTAGTTGCTGGCTCTGAGGCCCAGGGCTCCGGATAAATTCAACAGGAGTGAATCTTCAATAATAGACAAGGCATTCTCACCAGGTATGCAGTCTTTTGCCGAATTAAGTTCTTTGAACAGGGACTCAGTTACAAATAATATAAGGGTCAAAATCAGCTCGGTAGACAGAATTTTGGAGGCACTGTCTGGTGAACCAGACGTCATCGAGTCCCATTGTTTTGCCGTGATTCTTTGGAAAAAATAGGTAATTTCTTGCTGAACAAAGTGCTCCAACATTATTATTGCTGTTTTGGCATTTTTGTTTCACCCCAAAACACGTCGTTTTTAAATAGTTCACAGTGAGACAGCAAACAAAAGTTTAATTAGTAAAAGACAATGGTTTGATGTTTTGATGTGCATGTTTTGCTTTAATGTGCATGTTTCGCTTTGATATGAATGAAGTTCACTTGAGGAGAAATTTGCCAAACTCACTCCAGGCTCCTCCCCCTGCAGGCCCCCCCAAGCCAACTGACATAATACAACAAGAAACAACAAAAAGTACATTTTTAGATAAATATAGTTTAACAAAAGTTTCGGTTGTTATTGAAGCTGTTTTTTCTGCCCTCCCTAGGACATATTAAGTTCATCATTTTGCTTTTTACATTTGACTCTCCAGCCTGCATCTTAGACTCCAAATTCTTGTTACAATCAATTATTTAATTTAATCTCATTAAAAAAAGAAAAACCAACACACCTCACTTTAAATTTCTTAATTAATTTCAACTTTATATAGCTCTGGAGACAGCGATACCTGTAGATAGATACAGAGAGCAAGAGGAAAGAAATTCCCATCCAAAGTCCAAGCCAAACAGAAAAACATACAAAACAAAAAAAAAACAGGTAGAACATAAAACAGAGAATTTATTTCCTTGTATTTATTTTATGCTCAAAGATGACCATGATGTAACCATGATGTAACATGTTGATGTAGTAATCTCAGACACAAGTCCCCATGTTTATTCTCCCCATGCAACCTTAAATCCATTTTTGGATCATAAACATAAAGAAAAATTATATCTTATTGATTGCGCTAAATGTTGTTCAAACCCAGCCTCGAGGGTTGCAATCCATCCAGGTTTTCTGACGTACCAGGGGGAAATCTCTTTCAAACAGGCCTTGGTTTAAACCTGGCTAGATCGAAGCCCTCGAGGACTGGGCTTCAACACTGCTGCTCTAAATAAAGAAATGTTATTTGTCACGGACAAAACTTAACAGGAACTCTTCCACCTTTGCAGGTTTTTTCTTTAAAAAAAAAAAAAAAAACAGCAGAGCAGTTGATCACACGAATGCATTTAAAGCTGTGTGACACCATAAATTAGTTATGACTGGTAATCTTGAGGAAAACAGTGAGGTTATTTCAAGCCAAATGCTGTTTAAAGGTGTCGTTCATCAGCAGGCTTCCTCCCTGGGGCTCTATTTCCTTCTGAAAAACAAACACAAATGCTCCCTTCTGGAGCCTGTTAGTCCCACATTGATTTAAAAAAAACATAAGGAGTTTTGGTCATAGTTGCAATCAATAAGCAGCGTTGTTTATGTCAGTGTGAAAAATTCAGCATGCAAATGTCTGCTGCAAGATGACTTAGGAGCCAAAACATTATATCTGACAGTTAAAACACATTTAATAACTGCTAACCTGTCAAACACCAAAATTCATTCCTTTAGATTTAATTTTTTGTTTTGTTTTGGTTTTTTTTGTTGTTTTTTTAAACTTTCTCCTGTCATCATTCAGTGAGACATTTTAAATGCCTGACATGTCTGGCAAAGGCCAAAAATTGCTCACTGCTATTTACAGAATGAACCATGACATATGATTCATATAACAAAAAGTTTATTCAAAGTTTCTTGGGTGCTGTTCTTATGTGCTGAACTCATGCACTGCCATCTGCGAACTTTGTTGTGAAGTTGTTGTACCGAAAGCCCAGCAATGCCAAAACTTTCTTGCTGGATGAATCGTGAAGTTCACAGGAGGCTGTGACTGAATGACTGGATGGGGAGCTGGTTATATAACAGCAGAACTTAAAATAAATTAATTAATTAAAAAAAACAACAATAAAACCCCATACATTTGCATCATCTATGAATCAAAGCATTCATTGAAAGCATCCAAATTCATTCACCAAACTGCCGATAACGTGGTACCAAACTGCCATGATCAATTTTGTATTCTGGCATTCATGTAAACTGAGTCATCTGACAAATCAAAGACCAACTTTATGGTAGATAAATACCAATAAATGAAAAGAGCTGTTTTGCTTAAATTCTATGACCTCCAAATGTGCCTTATTAACTCCAAATTCGTATTTGATGCTTTTAGTTTATTGTAAACTGTATTTACAGTCATTTATTTAACACCTGTAACCTGAGGACTGATGACTTCCTGCTGTTGCCTTGGTTTAAACTTAGGAAATTAAAATTCTGTGAAAAGTCAAACATTGATTGGATGGGTTTAATAAATAAAATCCAGAGAGCAGAGCCGACAGGAGTCAGCATCCACAAACATCTTCTCATGGGTACACAATAGTCAGCCCAGTCAAGGAAATCAAGGAAATGAAAAAGTATATGACAAATTGATCGGCAATCTGTTAAAAATGCAAAACAAAAGCCCCTCACATTTCCATGCTGAACAACTGAATAGGTTCATAGATCTAAAATCAATTGAGAAAACGGGATAAAACAATATTTTGGGTTTGTAGAATCGTCATCTGAAGAATGCGAAAGCCAACAAAGCGCCGGCCAAACAATTTAACAACAAAACTGAGAAGAAGCCACATGGTGAATAATTGAGATAGAGCACAACAGGTGTTAGAATAAAGACAGACTATTTTCAGTGCTGAAAAAACTAGAATTACTGTGCGTCTGTGTGTGTGTGGGTGTGTGTGTGTGTGTGTGTGTGTGTGTACTTGTACTTGACATGTTATTACAATCATCAAATTCAGGAAAAAAGAAATCAAGCGTCATCAGAACCATCTTTAATGATGATTTATACTCATATCCAAACCATTTGGTGGTTTGGATCCATCCCATCCCTGCATGTGTAAAGCTTGGTTAAAAAAAAAAAGGTCCTTGCTGCTTCTAAGTTAAACTAAGCTTTAAATGTCTGTGTTCATTCTGCATCAGGGGTCAAAACATACAAAACCCCACATAGGTTTCATAAAAACACTGATACATTCTGTATCAGCCTCTCTTTATGTAAAAGGAGCTGAGATTTTTGAGTGCTAGAGTCTTATTGAAATGTAAACACATACTCCCAAATGTGTGTAAATTGACACCCTTGAACTGTGCTGGTTTTCCAATTAAAATCACACAACAAAATCAAAAGGTACATGCATACAAACCCAAAACTATGATTTCAGGCCCTGGGTTTCTGTAAAACACCAAGAGACAATTTGATTGCCACAGATACTATTTAAATAAGGTTGAGTTAAATTGAAATGAAATGAAAAAAGCATTTGCCTTCAAAATAAAAGAAATTTAGCTACAATGATTTACATTTAACTCCTACAAGAGGGGAATTTGGCCCCGCAGGTGAAGACGAAGTGAAAAGATAACAGATAAGACGCTGAAGAGGTTTAGACCTGCACTGATGATGGGAGTTATTACCACCGAAGCACCTTCAGGTTGAGCTTCATCATCTGCATTTTATCCGCAAACCAAGTCGTGTGTCGTGTCCTCACAACATTGTTGTCCTCTGGAAACGTGTCTCTGCGCGACATTAATAAGTCTCCGTGACAGGATGCTAACAGGGACCATTGAAAAGACAATGAAAACTGCACTGTATTGTTGCCTTGGTAAACGTGTATCTGCTCTTTGCAGCGGCACTGGAGACAGGGTAGCAATGTTTTGCGTGAGGGCGTGCTGTCAGGTATTAAACAACACATGCATTTTGAAATGGTACTATTTTTAAATTCCCCTGTCAATTAGCATTCTCTCTGGGTTATTACCACCAGAATAACTATGCTAATTGTTTAATAAGTGCACTTTGGATCAGAGGAGGGATGTTTGCATAATTTAATTATATATAAATATTTTTTTGTATTCCCTATCCCCCCCCACACACCCTATTTAGAGTTGTCATTATGATGAATAAATGGCCCTGGTTGTGGAGGCTGCTTTTAAATGGACCAACAAGAGTAAGGTTAGCAGAGAACCATGTAAGTGCAATTAAAACAAGATTATCAAGAGAGAAAGCAGGCGGCTTTGTCATATATTTGCCATTAAAAGGCTATAGGCTGCTACTGTCCTCCAGGCACTACAGATCTTAAATGGGCACTGGTGTCAAGCACTTAGGCAACAGCTAATATGCTTTAATTTTTTCACTCTCTTAACACAAAAGCCCTTACAGCGACAAACTACGTCTGTTTGCCAGGGACAGTTAGATGACAATTTGCTAAAATTTCTTTATTCTGCTGTAACAAGGGGAGGAGGGGGCGAAGCAAGGATGGGTTGAGTTGCAGCTCTTAATCTCTGCTTTCATCACAGTGGAGGTGAAGTTCACAGAGAAAGCAGTCTCTCCACGCTGCTGCCTACCTGCCATGTGGCGTCTCCAGAGGGCCTGCTGAGGGAAAGGAGAGATTTTTATTATTTATTTATTTATTTATTTTGGCATGACAGACAAGCCATTGGCCCCGGCTAAGGAAGCAAAAACCCTCGGAGGTCTCCGTTGACTGGCAGTTAGTCGACAAGGTCACGATAGAAAAACTGGCGACGTGGCTCAGAGCTACGGCATTAATCCCATCACTCTGCCTGCCTGCATCCACTTTTGACATTTCAGATGCTTGATGACATCACGTCTGGCCCTCAGACAGGAGAGAAAGCCTTAATGTTGCCGCATTTGTCATTGTTGATGAGATTTTAAGATTAACCCCCCAAAAACCTTCAGCGTGCAAAAGCCTTAAAATCGTTTACCCTTGACGAAATCCCTAAAATGACACGCAACTGTGGCCCTTGATACGATTTAATGAATCAAACGCTTCATCCACCATGAAATACCAAAACCAAACCCTTCATCCTATGAAACTGCCTTACATAGCCTTAATAACTGTGGGGAAAAAATATGTAACAACAACACCTCTGTCTAAATCTTTTACAAACCCTGATGTTTCACAAAATCTCTTTAAAAAAATGTTTTGTTTTTTTTTAAATCAAACATACTTACCCAGAACACTCCCCTTCTATGTTTAATTAATTTTTTGGGATGCTGGCATATTTACAGTACAAGACCGGCTGTTTTGCAAAAGTATCTGAGATACAAAATACTCATCCTTTGGCAAAAGAGAGCACTTCTGACAAGCAATGAATCATCCGCCTACCTTTTTATGTCAAATTTTATAAAGAAAGTCAGGGTTTCATGAATAGATTCTCTCTGTCTCCCGTTCTTCCTCTTTTCTCATTTCCCTTCTGGTTTAATGTTTAATTTAAGCCTCCAGTGCAGAGTGGAATCGACGAGCACGTGCCACACACCTGCAGCAGTTCCACAGCGCCCCCACATGGCAGACAGCAATATCTCACCCCTCCCTCGTGGCCGTGTTTGCTAAGGAGGCGTAGTTCAGCCTTAGCCTTAAGGGCTTTGCTATGTTTAGGCAGGCTGTCAAGTTGTCCCCCCTCCACTACCCTTCCCCAACTTTCTTTTGATAGACAGCATGAATGTGCATGAGCGAGGAGGGACGATGGAGGGCTATGATTATGGACCTCCCTGTGGTGCAGACACAGAGTGAATTCTCTGTTGAGACAGCTGAAACTGACAGAATTGACCCCTCCACACACACACACACACACACACACACGCACACATGCGCACACGCTGTATTCATCATTCCTCACTGACAACATCCCTGTTCGCGTTGCGTTGGTCTTTTCTGGCAGGGCTGATCTGACAGCTTTGAGTATGAGAGATGACTCAGTCGTGTCTTTGCTCAAAGCTGCACTGATGAGTAGTTTCCATAATGACCATAACTCATGAACCAGTGCCACAAACGCCGCCCACCCCTTCCCCCCCGAGCAGGTGATTATCTGTCAGTTCATTGTTTTGCACTGAGCCAGTATAAGATCTCCAATCACTGGCGCTTCCTTCCTTAGCCTTTTCTAATTTTAGCACAACCCCGTGACCTCTGACCTTTTCATAGTTGACACGTGGGAAAGTTTCTCTCCTCTTTTTTAAGGCGGATGATGTTTCAAAAAGAATCTAAATCAAAGACTTGGCTTGGAGTATAGTGATAAAGTACCCAACTATGACTTTTGAGGGGCTCTCTTGGTCAAGATTTTGTATTTCCTTACAAGTCTTAAATTTTTCACAGCTCCAACCATTCAGACATACAGGGTGCCAAATGTAAAGTTTAGCCACTGTTTTTTAGCCAACGTATTTTGAACATTTAGCTCACTTTCCTCACATTTAGAATGTTTTATATAATTGTTAATGTGTACGCGTGTAAAAAAAAAATCTAAATCTAAATGTTAAATCTAAATCTAAATGTTATATCTAAACCTAAATGTTATATCTAAATCGAAATGCTAAATATAAATATAAATGTTATATCTAAACCGAAATGTGAAATGTAAATCTAAATGTAAAAATAAATCTAAATGTAATATCTAATTCTAAATGTTATATCTAAACCTAAATGTTAAATCTAAATCTAAATGTGAAATCTAAACCTAAATGTTATATCTAAATCTAAATGTTAAATCTAAATCTAAATGCTAAATCTAAATCTAAATGTGCGAGCTAAATGTTTCGAAAATATGCAAATAGGGCTGTTTCAGCGCCTTAGTCTGTATGGTCAGCGCCCACGTCCCCTCAGATCACTCGGCCCCGCCCACACCACCGACTGCTGCTCAGAGGATGAGGAGAAGACAGAGAGGCATGGCAGGCTGCTTCACTTACTGTCTGTGGTGTGGACTGCACCGGTGGCAGAATGCCCTGCAGGGCAGCCCGCGCACCAGCCATAACTGCCATCTCCAGCTCACTATTTGAGACTGAGACCGCCCTGCCTCTCCGTCTTCTCCTCAATCGGTGGTGTTAGATTTAGATTTAACATTTAAATTTATATTTAACATTTAGATTTAGATATAACATTTAGATTTATATTTATTATTTAGATTTAGATATAACATTTAGGTTTAGATATAACATTTAGATTTAGATTTTAGATTTACATTTATTTTACACGGGTACACATTTTTAACAATTTTAAATGTGAGGAAAGGGAGCTAAATGTGAGGAAAGTGAGCTAAATATTCAAAATATGTTGGCTAAAAAACAGTGGCTGAATTTTTACATTTGGCACCCTATACAGACGCCCCATTATTGGGTCAGCCTACATTAATTGGGAGACCTTTTAAATTAAAAGAAGCAACATTTAGTCCTTTCAGTGTCACCACAAAACAAGCCTTTCCCAGAAATAGTCGCTCATTTGTCATGCCGACATTGTTTGGCAGCATCAGGAGAGCGGAGAACGAAAAACAAAAAAACATTGACGCGGTTCAATATCTTAATCATCAGCCCTGGACTCTGACAGCTTCCTGTACCAAGCAGCACCGCAGCGGATTAACTCGTTTTCTCAAAGAGCACTCAGATAACTTTATCTCTCCATGGGAAGCTTGAGCTCCTGCTGCGTCACTCCTTCTCTGGAAGAAGACTTCCACAGTGGCAACAGGAAAATGTGCTCGAACAAAAGAAATATTCGCATCGTTACTAGGACTTTTCTGCAGGTGGCAAGGATTTTGGACCATTGCCAAAAAAAAACAAAAAAAACCGAGCTTGCGAGCTATGCTTTACCCTTTGATCATCTGGAAGAGATGCTCGTGCCACCATTTTTTATATATTTTTTTTTACTCTGTGTCTTTTCCTCCTTCCAGCAACATTGTGTGACATTTAGATACACAGAACTACACCCCCCCCAAATAATTACTGGAAAATATCAAATCCAGCCTCAAAATCAATGAATATCAATTTCAATACCTCATGAAATCCTTCTACTATGAATTGACCTGACTTTAAATTAATATCAATAAAAAGAAATACATTTCCATCAGAATAAGGCCTGTGTGTGTATTGTGTATCGTATTTGCTACCTATTGAGAAGGAAAATATTCATTTTACTACCAAAATGAGGACATTTGGCTGGTCCCCACAACTTCAACGGCCTGTTTGGGGGGTAAAGACAGGATTGAGGTTAGAAATTGGGAAATTTTAGGTTAGGGTTGGGTTCAAGTCCTGGGCTGCAACTTGCTCTGAGCGTTTGTCCAGGACTGCTAAGTTTTCCTAGCTTGACTGTACGGAAAAAACATCCTGTGTCGGGTGCACATTTCAGAAGAGTGTTAGAAAATAACAATGGTTGTATCAAGTGTGTAACACATAATAAACCAATCAGCTTGGTATCTGTTACTCTTTTCAGTGAGCAGACATACTAAGTCCTAAGCATACAGCTATTGTGCGTAAAGGAAAAGCACAAAAGTACATAATTTATTGTCAATAGTAGTCTTCAGTGTCGATGGTTTGTTCTGATGTGTTGCAAATGTGTTGCCGATAATGCTATCTAGATAGGTGCTTCCAAAGGTGCACCACTCCCAATTGCTTTTCAAGACAACGTTATTTTTGTGCACCTCTGACATTAAAATTAGCCACAGAGGCATGTTTGGCTAAATAACGTTCTGAGATTTTGACTTCGTTGGTGGAAAAAAAATCCCACACACTTATGACACTGCTGGCGAAGCAATCTTTCTATGCGTCCATGTGATATGTTTGTTCTGCGCACACAGAGGTTTAGAATTGAACACAATTTCGGATGTTCCATTGCAGCTCCTCTGACACATCATTAGACACTAATTTAAAATGCCGTATGTTGCCTTTGACCTTCGGGGTTTAGTCACTACTCGTCTTTGTAAACCGCAGGCCTGCACGATATGTCTTTCATGCCACTCTGAGCTTTCCGTGCCTTATCGGTCAGAGTGCAGAATAATACTGCAGAAAAAAAGCTCTCTGCTTGAGATTGATAAAGCAAGAGAAACCAGTTTTGTTATCAAACACTTAGGGCTTATCTTGGGCGCTTGTCTCGAGAGGTGATCGGAACACGTCTGGCCTCTGTGCCGTCCTCTCTGTAGATGAGACGTGTTCAACAGGGCCACGGGAAAAACTGGCCTTATTTATAAAACATCAAGGGCGTTGCCTCAGACTGTGGCACTTGTGCAGTGACAGGTGGCAAAGACAATTACTGCATTGACGGCACTATGGTCAGCAGGTGAGAAAGTGGTTCTGGACACCTTTTTTTTTTTTTCTAAAAATGGCAGAAAAGCTTTGATTGTGTGAAGCTTTTCACTGGATAAAATGCGACAAAGGTAGTGAAAGCAGAAAAGAGCTGTTAACTGTCAGAACTGCTTGGCTTTTTTAACAAATGAGAATGTAGGTATTACATAATGAATTTGTGGAAAAAGCACATTGCAGAACATACCAGTTATGTTCATGGCCACTTTTAAACCATAAAGTTTGAGTATCAGTCTCAGATTTAACGAGAAACATCATATATTCGAGTTCTGTTGGTATGCATCTCATCTCATCTCAACTCATCTTCCTCCGCTTATCCAGGACCGGGTCGCGGGGGCAGCAGCCTAAGCAGGGAAGCCCAGACTTCCCTCTCCCCAGCCACTTCATCCAGCTCTTCCGGGGGGATCCCGAGGCGTTCCCAGGCTAGCCGAGACACATAGTCAGTGTGTCCTGGGTCTTCCCAGGGGCCTCCTGCCGGAGGGACATGCCCTGAACACTTCACCAGGGAGGCGTCCGGGAGGCATCCTAACTAGATGCCCGAGACACCTCATCTGGCTCCTCTCAACGTGGAGGAGCAGCGGCTCTACTCCGAGCTCCTTCCAGATGGCAGAGCTTCTCACCCTATCTCTAAGGGAGAGCCCAGCCACCCTGCGGAGGAAACTCATTTCGGCCGCTTGTACCCACAATCCTGTTCTTTCGGTCACTACCCAAAGCTCATGACCATAGGTAAGGGTAGGAACGAAGATCGACCGGTAAATTCTCTTGACCACAATGGACCGATGCAGAGTCCGCATAACTGCAGACGCCACACCGATCCGCCTGTCGATCTCCCACTCCATTCTTCCCTCACTCGTGAACAAGACCCCGAGGTACTTGAACTCCTCCACTTGAGGCAGGATCTCCTCCCCGACCCGGAGGAGGCACTCCACTTTTTTCCGGCTGAGAACCATGGCTTCAGATTTGGAGGTGCTGATTCTCATCCCGGCCGCTTCACACTCGGCTGCAAACCAATCCAGTGAGAGTTGGAGGTCACATACTGACGAAGCCAACAGGACCACATTATCTGCAAAGAGCAGAGACCCAATCCTGAGGTCACCAAACTGGCCCCCCTCAACACCACGGCTGCGCCTAGAAATTCTGTCCATAGAAGTTATAAACAGAATCGGTGACAAAGGGCAGCCCTGGCGGAGTCCAACCCTCACCGGAAACGAGTTGGACTTACTACCGGCAACACGGACCAAGCTCTGACACCAGTAATAAAGGGAGTGGACGGCCCTTATCAGGGGGCCCAACACCCCATACTCCTGGAGAACCCCCCACAGGATTCCCATGAGGGACACGGTCGAATGCCTTCTCCAAATCCACAAAACACATGTGGACTGGTTGGGCAAACTCCCACCCTCAAGAAGTCCGCTGAGGGTATAGAGCTGGTCCACAGTTCCATGTCCAGGAAAAACCGCATTGTCCCTCCTAATTCCGAGGTTCGACTATCCAGCGGACCCTCCTCTCCAGTACACCCGAATAGACCTTACCAGGGAGGCTGAGGAGTGCGATCCCCCTATAGTTGGAACACACCCTCCGGTCCCCCTTCTTTAAAAGAGGGACCGGTCTCAAATTGAAGGTAAACGCCAACATTTTCAAAATGGATTCAGCCATTAAACTGCAACATTGCTTGTAAAATACACTGGTTATAGTGTAACACTGATGTAAATGTACTGGTTATAGTGGGAATGGAGGCACAATCACATGACCCTGGCTGACCAACTCAACAGTGCAAGAAATAGGTCGAAATGGCTAATTATATTTGAAACAGTGATGCTAAATAGACTGGTTGTAGTGGGGGAAAAAAAACGAATGCTTTGTTCATGGTGGGACAGGTCATTGCTCTTTTTGGGGAGGCTTCAGTATGAACGCTTCGCCCTGCCACTGCCATCTTAATCGGCAAGAGTGTGCAGTGTAAAGATAGATCTATCAGAGGGGCGAGACTATTACTGAAAATGATTAAAATCACATTATCTTTGTGGTGCATGAAGGTAAATGGCTCGAGCATCCCTTTGGAGAATGTAATGCCATCATTAGATTGAGTCGGCCTTTTTCACCTCTATTCTCATGGAGGGTCAACAAATACTCTTGGAGATGTACTTGAGTTAAACGCTTTAATTCTGCCATAAATGTTTTATGAGTTTCGCCTTTGCGCAACATCCTAACACGTTTGGAAGCGGCAAAACACTGAGTAATGCTTCCCTTTTAAGGCTGAGGTGAATTTCAAAGAGAGAAATTCTATATTGGTGATATCTCACTGATACTGCCTCCCAGCAGCATCGAATCCTCGCAGCTCAGCTTTTCTTTCTTCCCTTCCCCTTCTCGCCTCTACGAATTTGTTTTTTTCCCCCAACCTGTTTTCACATTTTCAATCACCATCATCCTCTGAACTTCCAGCCTCCAAAACAGAAAAAAAACAAGTTCAGAAGTGTTGCTGATCTATTTTTTTTTTTTTTTTTTTTGTAAATAAAAAATAAAACCAGCAAGCCAGTCCGGTGCCACATTGTATCTATCAGCGCAGAAAATCTCTCACCCAGCACAAAATTACTGTAAAACTGGAAAAGTATGACACAAAAAACAAGGCACACACCTTTCCAGTAGCTGTCGTTTTAGAGACCGAAATAAAATAGTTGGAGACACCGTATAAGTACACTTAAAAACCATTTCCTGGCTCTAACTGAGGAGGTTCTTTCCTACATTTAAGTTAAATGGTATGCTCTGTTGTTCCATATAAGAATGACATGTCCTCAAGCTTTGTCATTCTTGGATCCCAGAGTTGTCAGAACATTCCTCTTTGCTGCAGCTCCGACAACAGTGCACTGTTTGCTGGTGGAGATGTGAGAGAAATTAAACAGCTTGTCAGAGACCAATTCAAGGCGACCTCAGGCATCAGTTATGTCAAATCTATGAGTATTTCAACAGCAGAATTATTTATTATCAGAGGAGACAGATATTTTGCTAAATAATTCCAAATAAGAAAGGTTAGCCAACATGAATGTGTAAATCCAAGGACAATTTGGAAAGACTTGAAAGACACTGGGTTAATATTTTATAAGAACTGTACACCAATTACGGTGGGGACATTTTTAATATGGGTTTCCATCAGCGGCGTGCCATCAGGGATAATGAAAAGAAAAATAAATGTATAATGAAAAAATAAATTAAATGGTTATATTTATATAGTGATTTTTGTCATAAAGTTTTTTTTTCCATTTAACGTCTCCAGTTTTAGATTATTTGTTATTAAAAATGCAGAATTTTCACATTTACCAGTGTTCAATTACTCGAGACCCGGCAAGACCTAAAGTGAAGCAGCAGCCATCTGAGCCTCACTATGGATTGCGCAATGACTCGGCTGACTGTGCTGGCATGCTGTAGTGAGACCATATCTCTGTCTCTCTGTATGTCGCTATTAACTATAGCAATATGAAGTAAATTTTCATAGTTTAACTGATGTTACAGAATGGATCCAAACGCAGATATACACAGGCGCTCAAAAAACAAAAACCCTTGGGGAAAAACCTGTACCACTCTGCAGGTAGACAACAATCCAACTCTGGTGCTTGGGTGCAGCTGCCTCATATCTCCGTCTCTGATTGCCGATGAGCCACAGGTGCACCTCGTCACCAGCGAAGACCCAGGCTGCCACGCCCCCTAGTGGACAAAACAAGAACACCAAGCAAATACCAGAAAACCAAAAAATGCAGAACCCTAACAGCTGATGTACATAATATATAATTTAGTGGTTTTTTTGTCAAAAACTATGTGTGGAACGTGTTTCTTATGCTGAGCAATCATAAAACGGCTAAAAAGAGGCACTAGGTGAGGCATGCAGTTCTCCTGCCTCATAGTAGGGGATCCCAAGGATTCTTCTTATGATTTAGCGGCTGCAGAGTCAGTGACAGCGCGCTGCTATATAAGAGTTAGCAAGTCAGGTGCAGTCATTCATTTTTTCCATTTGCCTGGCCTTACTTTCGAAATGGAGGATGACGTATCTAAAAACTTTTAAAACTAAAAGAAGACAATGAACAATTCTACCAAGTTATCGATGGTTTTGTTCAGAAGGAGCGGCAGATGGACTTTATTTATAAGCAAACACTAAGAACACGATAACGTTTTTTTTTTCAATTAAATGTGCTTTTTTGTGCTACAGTTTGTATGTGTAAAGAATGCTGATATGACTTTAAACATAACCCGTTAACTGCTGCCAATCAAATATTGGATAAGATAGTCTGTAGGGGTTATATGTTTGTAAATGTGATTGTAATGACATCAGTGCCTCACCAGCCACGAACCTCAGCACATGTCACTGGTTTCCATCAGATGTTCAACAGAAACCCACCCATCCTCCCTCTTTCTGACAAAATCTGGAGGATGGGATACAGAAGCCAAAGAATCGTTTTTCTTTTTGTTTTTGTTTCAAGAAAAAAAATGCATCTTATGTAAGATATCTCTTGCCGGTATCTTCTCCTGCATCCTTAATTTGATCATCTTTTAATCCTACACAAATACATGCCAAAACTACCTGTAATATCCTAAATCCATATTATAATGTGGGATCCATAAGTAATGTGGGATCATTAGATTAATTAAAAAAAAACTGTCTGTACTGATTTACCTTAGGGCGTTGTTTAAAAAATAAGAGATTAAAATGTAAAAAAATAAAAAAGGTGAAAGACGAGAGACAAACAAAAACAGCCACAATTAGCAGGTACACCTGCAGGCCTCTGGAGGCGCTGTGAGAGTCATGTTCTTTGAGTTCTCCAGTGCCTTCAACACCATCAAGCCTTTGCTGCTCAAGAGGAAGATGGAGGATGCGAGGGTGAACCAGCAACTGGTGGAATGGACAACCGACTGACTCAACAAAAGACCACAGTATGTGAGGCTGCAGGACTCTGCATCGGAGGTGGTGGTCTGCAGCACGGGGGCTCCACAGGGGACCATACTCTCACCATTCCTGTTTTCAGTGTACAGATCGGACTTCAGACACAACTCTGAACAGTGCCACCTCCAGAAGTTCTCCGATGACACTGCCATTGTTGGCTGCTGAGGGGAACAAACAGGAATTCAGAGGAGTCATTGCTGACTTTGTAGAATGGTGTAAGGAGAACCACCTGTTCCTTAACACCAGTAAAACAAAAGAGGAGGTGATAGACTTCCACAGGACATCCACACACCGGTGAACATCCAGGGTTCGGACATTGAGGTGGTTGACTCTTTCAAAAACCTGGGTGTTCACCTCAACAAGAAACTGGACTGGTCTCACAACACTGATGCCCTGTATAAGAGGGCCAGAATCGCCTGCACCTGCTGAGGAGACTGAGGTCCTTCGGTGTGAGCAGGGTTCTTCTCAGGACATTCTATGACACTGTAGTGGCCTCAGCAGTGTTTTATGCCATCGTGTGTTGGGGGGAAGCACCACAGACAGAAACAGGAAGAGACTTAACAAGCTAGTTAAGAGAGCTGGCTCTGTCCTGGGCTGCAGCCTGGACTCCACTGAGGAGGTGGCAGACAGAAGGATGTTGGCCAGGTTGACGTCCATCAGGAGTAACTCCTCCCACCCTCTACACCACACTGTGTAGGCCCTAGGCAGCTCCTTCAGCACTAGACTGAAGCATCCTCAGTGCAGGAAGGAGCGCTGCCGCAGGTCGTTCCTCCCCACAGCAATCAGACTGTTTAACGCAGTATCCTAGTCATCACACAATCTACCTCATGTGCAATATCTGCCTATGTGCAATATGGTCATGCAATTCATGTACAGCATGGTACTTGTATATATAGGGTTAGGCATAGTTTTTATTTTTATTTTCTCAAGTCTTTTATATTATTGCTTTCTTTAATGTATGATGATGCTGGAACACTGCAATTTCCCCACTGCTGGATAGTAAAACAAATCTTAGATTTTAATCTTAGATCTTGATCTTAAAGACAAGCTGTGTTATAGCAAGTATTAGATTACAGTATACTATATACAATATATACAATGGTAGATGTCGTTTAAAAACCCAACACACATTTTATCGCTGACTCATTTTTATATCATTTCTGTCATTTATAGGACTGCTAAAATGTGCACAAGCAAGAGGAAAGAAGTAATTGTATTTGTCTGTTACCATTATGTCTTGTTGTTATCTCATAATGATCCACAAAATCTTCTGTTATTCCTAATCACATTTCTGTGGGCTGCTAATGCTTCATGGACAGGTCACCAATCATTTACCGGATACACAAACATTCACTCACACCTAGGGGCCAGTTTCTTCCCATAATGTGCATGTTTTTGGACTGTGGGAGGAAGCTGGAGTACCTGGGGAGTACCCACACAAACAGGTGGAGAATAGCTTGGAGATAAGCCCAATGTGGCTATAAGGCAGTAGCATTAATTGCTCCACCACAGAACTGCTGGATCTATAAAATGTCTAAGCATTTGTTTGGAGCCCCCCCCCCCACCACCACCCCACCCCCTTCCCCCCCAAAATGCCATTGGAAGTCTAATAGTTAAGATCAAAGTTATGCTTCAAAAGTGGCACTAAGATTTAGGAATACACACATGCATGTGTGTATACACATGCATGTGTATACATGTGCATTGCAGTGCATGGGGAAATCAGACAAGATAATTTGCAGTCAGTCAATATCACTGGGACTTTAGGTTGTTCTGATCAACCTGATTTTCTTGTTGTGTGTGGCTGTATTTGTTTTGGGTTTTTTTGTTGTTTGTTTGATTGTTTTTTCTTGAACTGAATTTTCTGAGTATTCAGGACAAATAGTGCCAACTCTAGGCTTTGGGTTTCATATTAGATCCGCTGTCTTCACATTAGCACATCCATTTATCACAGCACTTTAACAGAATACCCTATGAGGTCAGCAGCAAAACATTAAAACTATAAAAGATGATCACCAGTGTTGACTTGGCAGGCTATTTTCCCATAAAGCAGTCGAAGCCAATGTTCTTATCAACACTATTATCAATTTTCTGGTGCCTTTCCATCATCGTCCTGATAGGACTGCTCCACATTAATACGAGAAGCTCTGGTGCGCCGTGGTCAGAGAGTGGGCGATGCTATTCGGAGAGCCGCATTACACAGCTGGATGGCCATATTACTGTACGACTGACTTCAGCAGATGGGGGAAGAATTTATGAGACAAATAATAGTAGTGGCTGCAACTAAAACAGACAGAGAGGAGTCATAGACACACACTGAGGAATGATGGTGGCAGATTGCTTACTGGTCCAGAGCGCACTGTGACATTAATGGTCTAAATATTGATGTTTAAACGCATTTGTTCGGCAGCCAGACCATTGTACACTGTCTGGATGGAACTGTTATTCACCTAAAAGTGAAGAAAATACTATTTGCAAAATAGATGTAAACGTAAATTTCAAAGAGACACTAATGATATTGTTAGTCATTTAAGACAACTATTCACTGAACCCTCTTAAGTCTAGCATTTACCAATTTGTTGTATTTCAGGGACTTACATTTTGACTCAATGACAACAAAAGAACTCATTTACATCTTCTTCACCAGTGGAGGGCAGATATGTCTTGCTTACTCTGAGGGAAAGACTTCATTCGTGTAGTTAAAAAAGGTAATAGAAATAATTGTGTGTTGCCACAAGAATGATCGGACTTTGTCTTGACTTGAAATGTAGTTTCCAGCATTCCATATTTGCATATTTGCAAGTGTGAGAACAGATAGTATAAGAATAACACTCTATATCCTTCTACTACAATAACAAGGTTATTTGTTCCAATATGACCAAGTGGAATGTTGGCACACTAGCGCCCCTAGGGGTTAGGCTAGGGTTCGGCCTAATGGACAGAGTTTAAAAACAGCATTGCAATGCAATGACATAATTTTACAATTCTTATGTATTTTTTAAAAGCTTTTTTATATACATATACTTTTTCATACAAGTAATTTAAAGTTTTATGTATATTGGCAATAAATGGTGTGATGTTTGTGTATATTTTTGTTTTAAAACACAAAATTACCGGCAATATTGATAATAAAAATGTATAAGTGTTAATTTCTAATTGCCTTTTTTTTATTGGATTTGTGGAATAACTTTGACTGCATTTTATGTAAATTTGTTTCTGAACACTTGGCAACAGTGCTTAATAAATAATTTGTAGGTCCTCTATGTTGGACTTTTTCCAAAAGTATTTTAAATAAGTTTTTTTTTTTTTTTTTTTTTTTTTAAGTATATGCGCGGATAATACTACAGACATACTACATTATCTCATGGATAATGTAGTATGTCATCTTTTCTTTTGATCACCAAGTTCCTATGTAATAAACTCAATAGTTGATAGTGGCTCATTAGTGGATATTCAAAAGATATTCTTTACGGAGATAATTACTCAAAGTTTGTCTAAAGCAGGTGAATCAGAAGAGCTTCCCACAGCCTTATCTCACAGTCTAAAATCCCCTTCCACAGTCTAAAGCCCTTTATTCTTTTCCCAATGCATGACGGACAGCTTCAGAGGAGCTGGAGCTGAATCACTGTCAGCAACCAAATACTTTCACACTTTGTGGACGCAGAAGTAAATATAAGAACTCCACTTTCTAAATCCAACACATCTCTATTCTGTTCATGGCTCAGGCAGGTTGCAGCAGGAACAGAAATAAAAGCCATTCTATATATATATATATATATATATATATATATATATATATATATATATATATATATATATAAAGCTAGGAAATCTAGGAAATCTTTGCGAATCAGAAAATGGAAATTAGATTTTTACACATGCAAACATGCAGAATGGGCTCAGTCAAAAGGATTTAACTTAGTACTGATGAAATAATTTGTGTAAAGTTGTATTTCCATTTTTTTGCTCCTTTTTGGACTTCCTCACAAAAAAAATTTGCAGGTAATATTGTTTTGACCAGTACAGGATTAAAATGTTCAAACTTAGTAATACATACATCAATCTCTTCCAACCTCCATAATAATTTGTTATCTATAGTGCATATGGTTGTTCATGGACTCTAAACAGAGCCTTACACATTACAAGACATCCTGAGCATGTATTCTTGCACACTGAAGTGCTATATGAGACGATTGTCACTGTTGCTTGACTGGGGTACGGGCTCTGGGCTTCTCTGTCTAGATGCAGTCTTGATGGTAACAAATGCTGTATAAATAAATTTGAACTAAACTGAATACACACTTACCTATCTGTATTATAGAAACAGAAAAATGTTGAAGAGTTTTAGTGATCGAGAAATTATTTAATATAACAATATGTAAATTAAGTATTTACAGCTAAAGTAATTAGTTGCACGGGACCAGATACGAAAAATGCTGAAAAGGTAAAAGTAAGCACAAGTGCAGTACCAAAAACGAATGGGTAAACCAGTTAGTACTGAGGACAACTGTCTTGAGTTTTTTTTTTTTTTTTGCTCCCAGTCAACTTTAACCCTGTTTCCATGTATAGCATATACATGGGAAGCATTTTAAAGACACTAGATTTATCATAGTGTGTTCCACAGAACCTATTATAATCAAGCAAACATTGCAACCTGTGCTGCAATCGCCTTAAATACTGCCCCATAGCCTCCAAAGGTGGAATCTGTGTCTGAAATGAGTTTCCTATTAGATGAAAAAAGGACCGTCGAGTTTAGTTGTTTAATTTTAGTTTATGTGATTTATATTAAACATTCGATTCTATTCAATATATCTTCGTAAAACATCTGTCAGAGATATCAGTTCATACTGTATATAAGTCTACTTATGCATTCAAACATGTAAGTTCCTTATCAAAAGATATGCACTAATATAATGTTGCTTTCAAATTCAATAACAATCAATCAGAAAAAAACATTTGACTCCCATTTACGATTCCTCACGTTATTGGTTGGAATTTCATTGGCTTCGTATCGTCAACACGTAGACCATTTGTTTTTCCTAGTGTATCAATATTCTCGCAGTCAGGTAAAGATACACCGGAAGCTTAAAAATGTATCTTGAATTGAAACAAACCACTTGATTTACGTTCAATGAACAACGTTATCGTTTTAGTTTCTTTTTAAACTAATGCTGGAATAATAACACAAAAAGACTCTTTTGGATGACTAAACGACTTCAATCAATTATATTTTATTATTGTGAAAATTGTGACCGGATGTTGTATAGGCAGTGACGCCGCGTGATGTCTTCCTGGTTGATGTGGACAGGGAAGAACTGTAGGGTGAGGTCTGTAGTTGTTGTCAAGTAAATAATGATGGCAACTGAAAATCTTTGATCAGAAGTGCCATAGGATTTGTTGGGGTTGTTACGAACCTGAACGCTATTAATTCCATTTCATGAATGGAAAAATACAAAGTTTCTTCAATGTTTCTCGACGTTAGCTCACTAGAGAATGCTAGCCGCTAACTAGTAGGTAGTGCTACGTGCCAGTGCAGTGCACCTGTCACTGGCTTTCTTTGTCTTCCTTGTATTGATAGTTTTCCTTTTTTTGCCTAATCTATAATTGAGTCAACGGGAGTGAGTAAACGTAAGTGAGATATAGTCTGTAGCTTTCCAATGTAAAAGTATCTAAAACCAAAGTGCGCTAAGAAAGCTGGACAAAGAAGATGGACTGACGTTAACTCACCGTGGCCAGAAATGAAATCTGATATAAACTCTGCTTGCGTCCCACTGGATATTTGGAAACCAAAATAACAAACTGGTCCTGAAAATAATCTTAATTATGGCTTCCTCGAAAGCAAAAGTGGGAGTCAACATGGAGACAAACTCCATGAAAGAGAATAAAAGCAGCGCCGGCAGTTCGGCTGGAGAAACATCACCCTCACCAAACGTCCGGATATACAATCTTGATGACCTGGACACCATCGCCACAGTCGGTGAGGCACTCACTGGAGCAAGTTCTGACAAGTATCTTATATTAAATCTCTTCAATAGTCACATCTTCAAGAGAATGACGATAGTCACATTTTCAGCTCTGGTAAATAATTACAATGAACACATTAGATCTCTGAAGCAAACTGCTCAATTAGATTATTACAATAGAACATGTTTCTGTCACTGTGATTGAATAATTGCTGGAGGAGGTTATGTCTGTCTATATGTCTGTCTGAAAGTTAACAGATTTTAATGAAAATCCCAGGAAATGTTGATAATGGGTCAGGGAATAGATCATTAAACTTTGGTGATGATGCAGATTCTGGAGGGAGTTTGACCTATGATCGTCAAACCTGAAGGCCAAGGGGCTTTGATTATGAAGCAGCTTACTATGTTATGTAACCTTGTATTACTACTGCCTATATACTATACTCCAGGTGTGAGTCACTGTATGTGGGGAATTGAGCTGATTGCTTTTCTAATTTTAGTAAAAAGTGGTGATTATTATTTTATATTGTGCAGCTTTGTTTGCGTTAATTAATGTATATACATTCTTCTTTTCAACAATTAGCATCTGGTTAGCCATGCAAAACAATCAGGTAAATGTATAAAGCGGATTATAAAGTCATCATCGTGATGAATATAGAAACATTTGACATGATTTGAGAGATAAGTAGGCTCATTGTCATACTTGCAAATGACTCATTTGTCCTGCACCAGTAACAAAAACATCTAAACTCATGTCAGGATATGCTGTTAGCATTTTATCTGTGTTCACTACAGATAGCTGACTTTAGTCAAACAAAGACATGTTGAAGAACATAAAGTCTAATGCTGCGTCAGGTTAGTGACACAGGATCTGACCAGTCTATTACAACATTGTCTTGGGTTTCTGTCTGTTAAAGTAGGTCAATAATAGGATCACAGTCACTACCTCCTGCAGGTTTTAGTTCTCAGCCCAATTCAAGAGGGAAGTAGGCTGAGAGTTTAGTGTTTTCCTTTAATCATTTTATTTTATTGATCTTTACTTTTACAGTTGATCTTTACAGTTTATCAGCTGTCACACCCACATACTGTGTGGAAACTCTTTATCTAGCCATATTTTATATGGTCAGACAGGTCATATTAATTGGCATAAATTATATTTTATCACCATCTTTATACAGTAGAAAGAAATGGAGATTTGGGGACTGTCATGAAATCTCTGATCTGATAGCCATGACCATGACCTTTTCCATAAACTAGGATACCTTGGAATTCTTTCAAGAGTCCCCAAGTCTCACTGTCCTCCATTTTCTCAACTGCTGAGTATTGAAATATGATTAATCTTTGCTGCGTTCAAAGTATGAATCATGCCTATGTCGCGGAGTTGCGGGTTAGGGTCGTTTTTGTGTTGCACTTTGTACATGGTGTTTGTCCCATCTTGAAAATGAGTTTGTCGAACAAATGCTTGTGTGGAGCTTACTCGTGTTATTATTAACACTTGTTTTGCTCTGACGTCACCTCAATGCAAATAAGATTCTCTAGGTGGAGATAAATTTGATGAACTCTAGTCGTAAAGAATATAGGCGGATTTGAAAAAAATTAATTGGAGATGGGCAGTTTAGATTTACGTGTGAGTCTCGATGTCAGACCCTTCTGTATAATTAGAAATTTGGGAAATGTTTACTAGTCCACTAACTGATCGGGCCTGTACATCACCAGTGCTGTGTTGCTGAGTTGCAACCGCAGTGTAGCAGATGGATCATAAAAGGCCAGATGGTGCTGTAAATAATATCAAAACTTTACATAGCGAAGTGCCTGTATCATCTAACAAACCTTGTTATCCATCATTAGAGTTTTATTTTGCCGACAGATGCGACATCATTGGTGAGATTCTATATGACATTCACGTGCCATGCTTCTTTATGAATAATATACAACACCATAAGATGCATTATGATGCATGCAGACAGCAAAGAGGGAGCGCTTAAAGGCCATCAGAGACGTGTGCAGGGGGGAACAACATTCATACTGTGCTACTGGGAAAAAGCTTCCAGCTTATGAGCACTGCATAAAAATCCAATTTCCTGAGACATTTTGTTGATGAGAGGATTTGCCGCCTAAAACAAATCAAGTAAAGCTCTTTATCGGCCTGCTGTTGTTTAATTGTCATTGACATCGTGAGGAAACTCTTTCTCCATTAGAATTTATCCGGCCGGGTCACATGCCTTGGGGAGTTTATATGAGCTGGGCACGATCCCATTTCCCATCAGAGCAAATGAATTCAACAACATCCCTATTCCCAACATCATATTTAGGGATTTGTCGGCTGAAGTGGTTTTGTTGCTTATAAAACTTGCCCTTTGCAATGCAATCTGAGCATTATGACATGTGCAGTGCATTTATTTTACTAAGCACCAGAATACAGCAGGTGGAAGAGGAAAAGGGAGGGGAGGAGGGGGGTGACCCAGTTTCAGGAAACATCAGCCACAGGACACTGCGGTATCTGAACCGAGCTGGTCATTTCCAGCTTAGGTCCTCTTATCCCTGCTTGGTTTCTTATAATGACTCAGGCAGAACATACCAAAGCGACAGCCTTGCAATTTATGTGTGTGTGTGTGTGTGTGCTCTGTCCTCCCTCAAGGGTGTGTTCAGCACTCGCATCATGCAGGCCTTCTTGCAGTCAGGTTAGCTGTTTAGCAGCAAGGTGTTATATTGCGGCCAACCAGCCGCAGGTGTTATATTGTGTAGAAAACCAGCATGCAGGGTTTTGGACTATTCATGATTCTTAATCTTTCTACAGAAGAGAGTTGTGCTCCCTGGTTGTCTGACTGCCAGATAAATTAGTAAATTCAGTTATTTGTGACAGTGACACAGCACCGGAGAGTAAGATATGCAGTGTTAACCTGATCTCCTCTCACACTGGCTTGAATACTTTAACAATAAAATGAGCCAAAAAGTCATCAGAGCTCAAACAAAGTTTGTTAAATGTTAAAATTGTATTGATGCGACGCCTCTGCAAAACTATGGAACTCTTCCCTAATTCCCTAACCCTTCATTTGTATTACCTGTAAATGTTACAGACTTCAATCACCGGTTATACTTGTACCTGTGTGCATCTGCTGTTTGAATGGTGTTGGCAGGGTTTGATTGAATGGTGTGTTGTGCAGTAAGTTTAGGTCAGCAGGTGTGTCTTCTTCATTCTTAGACACGTAAAGAAATATTTGTGTGTACCGATAATGTACTGCTGTTGTATCGGCTTCTTGTTACTGTCTTCAGGATATGCCTTCTTCCAGATATTGTGGAAATGTATAGGGTTTTTTTTTTTGTCCGAGAAGGTCAAGTGCACTTTGATAGAAGCACATTGTAGAAATATCTGCAATTTTTACCAGTGCTGTACTAAATCTTTACAGATTTGCCAAATCAGAGATACGTCTCACTACTACTGTCAGTTTGAAAGAAACAATTATTATCCATTATAATTATAAGAGGCAATCCATAAGCAGTACTGTTAGTTTGTTTCTAAAAGGACAGGGAAATGTGGGGAAAACACTTACACTTATCTAACATGATATAATAATGTAATCATTTTTAGGATATATATGTCATGTCATGGTCGATTTTTACCTGCAAAAAGCCACTCAGTAAGACAGCCTGTGTTTCCATCACATGCCTTATGTATTTCCAAAAAGTTGACGGACGTTTTGCATGTAATTTCAAGCATTGTTGCTTGAAATTACATGCAAAAAGTGCTGTAGTTTCAAGCATTTGTTTGACATTTCTGCACTGCGGTTTGTTGTCATTTCATACTGCAATATACTGCCTAGTAAACCTTTATTACTTTGATTAATGAAGACGTTTTACATTTATGGTTCCTGTAAAGTGGCTCTAGCCTTTCCTGGCTTTATGAGGGTACCCTTAGAACTATATCTATTTATACATATACTGATTTCTATTCATATGGATGTGCGCTTGTGTGTATACCTGTACCTTTAACTGAACAGCCGGCTGCAGTAGTTTGCAGTCATCGCTACGCCCATCAGGACAGGAGTAACCAAATGCCAAAAGCTTCTCCTCTGTGTGAAGGAACGAACAGCTACGGGCTCAGGGTGGTGTGAGGTCAGAGACTGAAGACATCCTGCCTCAGAAAAAAATGTTATGTTTTGTCTCTTTTGTTTCTGGCTCATCATCTGCTGAAACTTAAGCAGATGTAAATGTTACTTAGAAGCCTACAGCAATGTTTAGTCACCCAAAATACACTCCAAATCTAAATATTTATTAAAATGTGTTAACATTTTAAAAGCAAAATCTGGCCATCTGGGTGGGGGTGGACTAATAAATCACAGCTGTGTCTGGAAAATATACCAACAATTGTCTTGGAAAAACAACATTTTTCATTAGCTTTAATCTGCCTTTAAATATTTAAGCATGGGTTTCATTGAATGATTTCTACACAGACAAAACTTCTTAGAATCTTATAATCCCCAGTGATCTGCTGCTCCGAGATGATAAAGGAGTTGTCTCTGTGGGTTTAACAATTGGAGAAAATAATCTAATAATACAGCTACATGTACTCACTCAGCTCCTGGTCTAATAAAAGTGGATGCACTTGAAAACACCCACAGCATTTCTTTCATGTGCAAAGGGATGAGAAGGGGTTACGAAGCAGAAAAGTAGAGAACGGTGGAGTCTGCAGATCTGTCCAATAAAAGGATTTCAGCAGCTATAAACGGGATTATTGCCCCCCCACCAAAAAAAAGAGCAAAGAATAAATGGAACCGAGTGCAGCACTTTTTATTTCCAGGCAATGAACTTCAGGAGAACAAAGCTGCAGCTTTTATCCATACTGTGTATAATTATATTATTGTTATGCACATTATATACACTTATACATTAATTTAATACTCAAATAACTTCAAAATGCGCTGCAAAACTCTACACAGGACTAGCTGATTGACAGTGACCACAGATAGAAATTGTTATTAATGTACTAATACATTGCCCGCGGATGCTTCATTGGACAGATATTGGGGAAATTGGAGGAACGGGGAATGCATCAGTGCCTGTGTCATTCGGGAACTGTTGACATGCTCACCACACCTGTCCTAATGTTGTCCAGAAGGAATCCAAGATATGTTAAGATAAATTAAATCTGCCAATATTAGAGTTTATCACGTTACACTTTCAGTTCTTTATTTTTAGAAGGGTTTAAACTTTAAGGCAAAGACTTGTCTGAATGCAAGAGTTCCTGTGTAATTCCAATCATTTGCTCGTCATTTCTTCTGGATTCCTTCCACCCTGACTCACCTCTGTTTCACCCACTTCAGGAACTGGAACCTTTGGCCGAGTCTTCCTAGTCAAGGACAAGAAGACGCGTACTTTCTACGCCCTAAAACAGATGAAAATCCCTGACGTGATCCGACTGAAACAGGAGCAACACGTCCACAATGAGAAGGAGGTGCTGACGGAGGTGACCCACCCCTTCATTATCCGACTGTAAGTGCCCACCCCACCCCCCACCCCACACACACACACACACACAAACACACCCACCCCCCACCCCCACAATCGTCCAGGGAGCTGCTATCGTTCATATTTTAGTGTTTTCAGATTCTGATTAACCATCCACATATTTACTTAAATTGTAATCTAGCCCATAAACCAGATTTTTTATCTGAGATGGTGGGCGCGGAAACATGCTGAATCTTGTCGACCTGTTAGATGATTTCAGCATCAATTTACATCCTCAGTAACAAACAGAAGCATTTCATCTCTCTGAATACACAGACATGGCTAACTGAAAGCACATCCTGTATGTCGACTCGATGGTTGTAGACAAAATGGTATTTGTCAAAAATACGATTTTTGGTTGGGGTTTTATTGAAAAAAGAGGAAAGGATTTAGATAGAAGTTTGAAAATAAAGCCACAGTGTAGGAACAAGTCAATAATCATCTCTGTGGCCAGCGGCCAACACTTATGGAAAACGGAGGAGCCTCCTCCATCTTCATCAGTGACAGTTCGCTCGTTTTTATGCCCGTGAAAAGCTCCCCAGCTGATGTAGCTGTCGCACCCTGCTCTTAACCACACTGGGGGACAAAAGAATCTGAGATTGATGCAACCATTGATTTCATCTTATTTTATCTTATTTTCTCAGCTCAACAGACACCACAGTCTTGTCACACTTGCGCTCCAAATGGACACGTTGGTTTGTGGAGTGACTTTCTTAAAACACTTGACTTTTTTTTGCTATGACTTCTCAGATTTTGGACCCACCACGATGAGCGCTTCCTGTACATGCTGATGGACTTCGTCCCAGGTGGCGAGCTCTTCAGCTACCTGCGCAGCCGCGGGCGCTTCAGCAACGCCACAGGCCTGTTCTATACCTCTGAGATCGTGTGCGCAATAGAATACCTCCACTCCAAAGAAATCGTCTACCGCGATCTGAAGCCGGAGAACATCCTGTTAGACAGTGAAGGACACATCCGCTTGACCGATTTTGGCTTCGCCAAGAAGCTGTCTGACAGGTATAATTGATCGCTGAAATCAATGTTGATCGGCAACATCTCAATACAGAGGGTTGTATGCTGTGATAAATATAGACATTAAATACACTTGTTGTCTAAAGCTAACTATTTTTACAGTATTTATATACTGGAATATGGTCCTCGCATTAAGCTAACTGGTTGATTTGTATCCAAGTCATACAAAATGAGACAGGTTTAATAGAGCCAACGTAACTCTGCAGTAATGCTTATGAGTTGCTGTTTGCCAAGAACATTAAAGATGGTCATTGATTGGGCTATATGAGGTCAGAAAGGTCACAAGATTCTTAATGAGCCTGGCTGAAAAAAGTGGGCAGCTCTATTTTTATATACCTGAGGCCTTGATATTCTTCCTTTCGAGGTGACAGTATAACAGATCTTTTTGTACCTCATTAGTGAGTGGTAGGATTTTTGTTTATAGGGAGTGGTGAGCATATTTTGCTCTGCATTTTCACTTATCAAACTACATAACTATGTGGTTATGCAGGTGGCAGAAAGACTTTCATGGTAGCATTCTGTTTTAACTGTTTTAACAAAATGTATTTAGACATTAGGCTAATGTGTGAATAACCAGTATGTTCTCTTCAGATATTCTGCCTCGTTACAGTTTATAGGTCTGACCAAAAGGGACTTTTCGGCTTTTCTTTGTTATGAAATGAGGCTTTTGTATGCATCGGCGCTCTTCCCTTGACGTTCAGTGCTTCCTGCAGTGTGTGGTTATTTACGGTTGAGGATGTTGTGCGCTTGACTCCTGGTGTGCGACGCTGGTTTGACTGCCGATGTGAAAGGAATATTGTCAGCACACCACTGTTTTTTCTTCCACACCCTCCACTTGAGCTTACTGAATGTTTCATCGGTAGACTGTGTTTATTTTTGGAGGTTTTTGTTTAGAATTAACATTACAAAATTAGAAACTTAGAAAGCCTGTGATTTCTGAAAGAATATGCCCGTGTTAGCAGCATAAACAGTTAAGTGATGGGCTAAATAAAATAGAAAAATATACAATATATCCTTTTTCATTTTAATTTACTTGCACTCTTAAAACCTCAGACCTGATTTGGACATCTTGCCTATAAAGATGTCATATTTGGAATGATTAATAATCCATATATTTTGAATGAGAATGACCCATCACGTCATTGGATGATATTCAGCCATACTCAGTAAAGTATACCTCTTATTACACAGAAAATAAAAGTATTAAAATCAGGAAAAATGTATCCATCACATATCGTGTTTGTGTCCTTGAGAAAATATTTTCATATGAGGAAAAACTACTTCCCATTGTAAGTCAGATTTCCCCTATTGATTTTTTTTTGGTCTGCATCAGATATAAAGTAAAAATGGCCTCCCATTGACCTCCAGAAAGGAAAAACTGCACCATAGAGTAGAAGCGATGGCTTCTAATCTATGGTGTGTGTTGCACTTACTACGGCATTTTTTTTCCCCTTGTGGCTGTGTAACCCCACTACCATGTAAAGGTAATGGAGTAAGATTATGTTTTGAACCGGACTTAGAGCCAAACAGATGGGGAAGAGATACCTCTCTGATGTGCAACTGAGTCACTTATATAAATGTTGGGCAGCAGAATTGCCTGGGATAGGAAGATGACTACCTCATTGCCAGAGCTCTCTTGCACTTTTTCCTGGTCAGACCATGATGGAGCAGCGTCCTGATGCTGCCACAGTGCCCCCCTCTGGCCAACCTGGTCATAAACTAACTTACGGTGAAATGACGACACATTGCACCATGAAGAGCAACATGTGTCTTCTTTTGCTCAGGCCACAACTCTTCTTCCTTAGCCTATACCCGTATTAATAGTCTTCAAACTCTCCACCGAGGCTGGCTTCATTACCATATAAATTACTGTTGCTATGGCAACTGCCCAAAAGAGGTCATTACCCAGGTGGTAATATTGACAATGGCAATCTCGCACTGGGCTGAGTGCTCTTCATCAGATGACTTTATGGTTGATGCAGAGAACATTGTGCATTTTTTTTCAGCGTCTGCTCCTTCAGCCAGAATAAAGCAAGTATTCTACTGTAGACTACCTGATTTTGTTCAAGCTCTCAAGTCTCCTTCACATATTGTTCAACAGCCAGTGGTCAGCAGGTCAATTCTGAGATCTATTACTGCTGCATTCACACACCCCAGATAACGTTAAAGTACAGACTGGCATATCGCTTTACCTATTAAGACTGTCTCTGTCACTAAAGTCTTATTTTACGTAGAGTGTGTGAAGATGTAAACATAGTAAACAGATGGTAAGGCTTTGCATTTTATATGTAAAACTGTTGCATTATAAAGACTTTATTACTTTCTTGGGAAGAGTCATTCCATTTGCAATTGTTGATACTTAATCAACAGGCCTTGGCTTTTTTTCTTTGTAATGTGTTTAAACTGTAAGATTTTATTACCTAATACAGGCTACTTTTTATTAGTCCCACCTTGGTTGGTTGTTAGTATAATGAGTCTCTGTTCACCAGACACTCAGACAGATGGCCGGTGACAAACCCACCTTCATATTCACTAAATATTTAATGGCATGGGTACATTTCATTAAATAGCTCATAGTGTCTGGGGTACTGTCACATACGCTGGTTTTGTAAAATGTCTGATATTTTATATAGAACAGGATTTTTTTATTTGGCGGGAGAGTGAAATAACCACCTTCAATCCATGGGGGGATGGGGGTCATGTAAACTTGGGACAAAAAGCTTTCCAGAGAAGCGGCAGTGATAATCAGGAAGCACCCATTATGGTGTCTAAGTATGTTTCGACACGTATCAAGTAACTATTGTCTTATCACTATGACACCCATGGACTAAGAGTCAAATATACAATACTTTCTTAATATACAGTAAAGCAGTTTGCTGATACATGGCTAAAACATATTGGCAAATATGTACGGAACTTAGCTGAAAATCAGCCTAAGATAATTGCACTAGAAGAAACGTCTTGATTATTTCAGTCATAAATATTTTTTTGGGTAACTGTGGAAATAATGAGCACATACACACCTATGAAAATTAACCAGACTCTTCACTGTGTACTTTATTTCCTCTGGCCTTGTGCGTCTGACTAGAACCTGGACTTTGTGTGGAACTCCCGAGTACTTGGCTCCTGAAGTCATCCAGAGCAAAGGCCATGGCCGAGCAGTTGACTGGTGGGCTTTGGGCATCCTCATCTTTGAAATGCTTGCTGGGTAAGAGTCCATTAAGAGCCGCACACTTCAACTAAACTAAACACAAGGGGGTGCTCTCTTCCATTAGAGTGGCAGCAGTAGAGTTGCGGTTCTCAAGAGCTTAGGCTTTCAATATTTTTAATGTGTTTATGAGTTATGAAGACATTTACAGAATGTTCTAACCTCAGGTATAGAAAAAAAAACTGCATGACCCTGAATGCTGCAACCATTTCATAGCACACACCTTTGCAAAGCTAATCCCTGAGCAGGAGAAAGGAACAAAGATCACAACATAATACAAGAGCCTGTAGACAAGACCAAGGTATTACTCAGGTCATCATACTGCTTTTATTGTCTCGTGCAGGAAATCTTTTCATTGTGTGCTTATAGGATCCAAAAGAGCTAGAAAAATAATCTGTAAATGGCTGTATGGGAGCAACACCACTGATCCCATTTAAGCTCTGGTTTGTCTAATGTTTTCAGTCAGTTGTGACAGTGTCTGCTAAAATGGGACCATTCTGGTGTTTAACAAATAATTGTACCTTATTATTCAACACCAGATTTGTTTCTTCAGGCTGCTTTCAGTAGCTTTTGTGATCTGTTACATATCCGTGTCATTGGGTTATATTCTGCTGCGTAGAGCCAGCACGTGCTAACAACGCTAACAATTTATTTTTAATTAATTTATGATTTATTAATAATAATTATAATAATAGGAGTAGTAGTATGAATATACCCTGATATCAGATGAGATATCCACAGAGAAGAAGCTACACTGTGACCCTGAGAAGTCACTTCATCTCTCACCAGAGTGAAGCTTTTTCATCAGATCAGTTCTGATCCAAGGAGCTGCATCTTTAAAAGTCAACAGTGACAGATCTTGAACTGGGATAACACACAAGCTGAAAAAGCATTGACTGGAGGGTTAAGGTCCCCAAGGCACAAAGCCAAGAGAGTGCAGACGCAAAAGAATTGGCCTTTCTTTCATAATCCTGCCTTCAGGGTCAGATTGATGGTCTTAATGGAAAGCAATCATCGTGTTTGTGCGTGTGTGCATGTGTGCGTGTGTGCGTGTGTGTCTGTGTGTGTGTGCGTGTGTGTGTGTGTGAAGGCAGACTCCTCACACTATAATCATGCCTTCTGCCTTTACCTTTACCTGAAGGCGGTTCAAGTCACTTCCAGGCCTGGGAGTTTGGCTTCTGGTCACTTTTCTATTAATTATTCTAAAGAGCTTCAAAAAGTATTGTAATGCAAAGACAAAGTTCACTTTGAAATTCTAATGAATGCACACCTATTCCCAAACTGTGTTTTATGCAATGATGAAAAATGGATTTGACCCTTTTTTTTTTCCATCCAGAATTTTTTCTCCACACAGTTTTTGCCAATGCAGTTGAGTGGAACAGTTGTTTGGGTTCTTTATCACTGAGGAAGCCTCCTTCCAGCATAGATTAACCAAAAACCAGAACACCTTTTCTTGTAATAGAATGGTGTTCTAGGTCATTTCAAATTATACATAAATACCATTTATTGTTAAAGGGGGATAAATAATCAGAGATTCAAAGTTTGTTTAGGAGATTACTCAAGATGTAATCTGACTTCTGAGCTCCTGGGAGTCCAAAATAGAACAAAACTGTGCATTTGAAAAAGTTTGGACTGGAACAAATGTATTACAATCTAATACAATCTTCTAATAAGAAGAAATATCCATGTGATGTTATGCAGAATATTAAATAAGTAAAAAAAAGATTATGCAGAGAAAAATAGGACACAAGCGCCCCACAGTTAAAATGGTTTAGAGGAATATTTGATACTTTTGTTTTATTAACTTAAAGAACCAAGTATCATTTTCTTTCCTTTTTACCCATCCATCCATCCATTTTCTTCCGCTTATCCGGGGTCGGGTCGCGGGGGCAGCAGCCTAAGCAGGGAAGCCCAGACTTCCCTCTCCCCAGCTACTTCGTCCAGCTCTTCTGGGGGGATCCCGAGGCGTTACCAGGCCAGCCGAGAGACATAGTCCCTCCAGCGTGTCCTGGGTCTTCCCGGGGGCCTCCTACCGGAGGGACGTGTCCTGAACACCTCACCAGGGAGGCATCCGTCAGGCATCCTCACTAGGTGCCCGAGCCACCTCATCTGACTCCTCTCAATGCGGAGGAGCAGCGGCTCTACTCCGAGCTCCTCCCGGATGGCAGAGCTTCTCACCCTATCTCTAAGGGAGAGCCCAGCCACCCTGCGGAGGAAACTCATTTCGGCCGCTTGTACCCGCGATCTCGTTCTTTCGGTCACTACCCAGAGCTCATGACGATAGGTGAGGGTAGGAACAAAGATCGACCGGTAAATCGAGAGCTTCGCCTTTCGGCTCAGCTCTCTCTTCACCACAACGGACCGGTGCAGAGTCCGCATTACTGCGGACGCCGCACCGATCCGCCTGTCGATCTCCCGCTCCATTCTTCCCCCACTCGTGAACAAGACCCCGAGGTACTTGAACTCCTCCACTTGCACTTCCTTTTTACACGTTTCCTAATTTAAATCAGGCTGGATAAGTCAGGATTTTTTTGTGTAAATGTACAAATATAATTTGAGGCAAAAAAAAAAACTTTATACCATTGAATACTTATTTGTAACAACATATTAATCCAGAAGGATTCTGTTTTTACGTTCCATGATTTTGAAAAAGGGGAAAACAACCGAGCATATGAGTGGGATGTGCTCTCAGATGCCCCTAACCCCACAGGCCCCTGAAACTGGCGTGACAAACTGGTGCGATGGACCACCAGGCTGCTCAGCGGGTTGTGTTTAGAGGCTGGTCTCATTATGTAATTTGTAGGTAATAACTTGTCCACACCAGAGCTGAGGGAAAAACAGGAGAGCTGGGAAAGCATTTAGCACAAGCCCCGCGGGTGGTGGAAATGCTAAGACAACAACAAAGGCTGCTCTGTCTCCAGGAGAAAGTCATCATAGTCCACATCTTCCTGTTTCTTCAGAGGCTCCCTCTCTGTATATGTCCACCTACAGCTTTTAGTTTAAAAAAAAAAATATCCAGAAAAATATGTCTAAGCTCTTACCTGTCCCTTGCATCATGCTGTTTTTGCAGAAGCTAAAACTGAATTAGCTCGCTCCAACCATGTGCCGCAGCGTCAACTAAGCCTGGTGCAGATGACATTTATTTTTCTCTGCAGGTACCCACCCTTCTTTGATGACAATCCATTCGGCATCTATCAGAAGATCCTCGCTGGAAAGCTAGAATTCCCCCGCCATCTGGATTTCTATGTCAAGTAAGCTCCTGACACCAGGCCAGAGGCTTAATTAGACTCAGCATCCTTCTGTGTTTGTATCACACATTCATTTTTAATATCTGTAATTGTCATGCATAATTCACTCATCAATGGCAACCACACAATTTATTCCCCTTCCTTAGAGCATGCTGCACACTGCAGTGCAGAGCAGGCTTTAGATTTCTCTTTTCATCATTGCTATAAATATGTAAGCTGAGTTTAGTTTACTGGAGCGCCCCCTACTGAAGCAAAGGCAAATGAGATATCTATCTGGCTGTCTATTCTTCTATCCATCCCTCCAAGAGTAAGCCTGAAAGCCTCCTTCTCTGTAGCTGCACACAAACAAACATTAGCAACATGCTTAATTAAGCACAATACTTCAAACAATCGGGTGGGCCACATTAGTCCTGGTGGGGGGTTCAAAGTGTCGTGGCGTCCCTTTAACTTGAGGACAATGAGCTCCCTGGAGCTAAAGAGAGCCTTGAGGTTGACCTGCACTTAGTAATGATTTGTCATGGCTCTCTGAGCGTTTAAGCTGCCCATCAGAACAGCTGAAGGGTGCAAGACTGTGCCAGATTACAGGCTCAGAGCCTTCTGGGCGTGGGACCCAGTGCACAGACTCGCTCTTTACTGACACTGTACTTCTAGAATGAATGGACACACACTGCATCCCCTTGATAATTCAGCGAGCCTTTGGCTAAACACCTTTGAATCGTCAATCTCTCCGAACTTCTGAATATTTTCACATTAGGGATGACAACGTGGTTCAGAACTCTGATCATTTCTTTCCAGTCCAAAGGTGTGAAAGGCAGTTTGGAGCAGAATCAAGCCTTATTTGGAGATAAAAACTCCTTATTTGACAACCAGATTCTTCTGTCGTTTATGTTTGCGACTCTGCAGTAGTGAGCGAAAGAATGAGGCAGTGCTAATGTTGCTGACCGGAGTGATGAAACTTGGCATTTAATGTCCTTGTGGGTGTTATAAATTATACACTACCTAAAAGTACGAATGGTGCAGGACATTACCTAAGTCTGATGTTCAGAAAGACTTGGAAAGGTGTGGCTACCAAGGCCGACAGAAAAACTACGGTCTGTTAGCATAACATTCAGCCACATATCGGATGTATCTGAAAAATGTTAGCTGCTCTCATCTTAACAAAATGTTCCTTTAGCTCTTTAAAATGTACTATTGTAACATGAGAAGCAAGATCAAGTGCAGCCTTATCCTCTCCAAGTCATTACCTCCTTGCGAAGCCACAGAGATTAGAATATTTCTCCCGTGTATCATTTCTGAGGCCTTACCTTCAGCAGTGAAGGCAGGGATATTGCTGACTTGGCAACATTTAGCAGTCGTATTCATGAGCCCATCAGCAGCTTTTCACACGTGCGAACCGATCCTCTGAGCCCATCGGCAACTCTTGCCTTTCATCGGCACCTTTGTAAAGTATTGCCCTCCTATGAAAACCTCTGCTGTTAGAGATCAGAGGTTGTCATGGAGACACAGCTTGCTCTGCCTGCAGTAATGATGCGTTTCTCATTTTTGCGTGGTTCGGATGGCAATCAGACTATTTCCCCCCCCCCCCACTCTGTTTAGAAACATGCTGTAACGCTGTGGATTTACTGACTGTTTCCTTTTTTTTCCCCACAGAGACCTCATCAAAAAATTCCTGGTCATTGACCGGGCCAGGCGCCTTGGCAACATGAAGGTGAGTCGATTTCTCTGTCTGACCCAGATGGCACCTTCCCATTTTTCATCTCTTTGGTTGGTAGTCTGTTATCAGTGGGGCTAAGCTTCTCATGGTTCCAATCAGTCCACTGCAGAAATTTATGAACAGCTCTTTTGGACTTTTTCCACAATCGGTCAGACAGACGAGCGCAATGGTGGGTGCGTTTGTTTGGTTCGCCTTCAGCTCTTTTATCAGTCAAATAATTGAAATATTTCAATCTTCCATTATAATGAAACCATCCCCAGGATAGCCGACCGTCCTGCTCATAGTTGTGCAGATGTTAAAGGCTCCAGAGAACCACAGTGGCAACCATTTTTAACTCTAACCTTGAGGATCGGCTCAACACACAGCTGTCTGACAAGTCATCCAGGAAACCACATGGTCAGTTTCCCCTTTCTGGTCCAAGAACGTTATCAGGGAAGAGCTGGGAGGTGCATCACCCTTACCAGAAAACATCAGCCTTCTGGGAACATACTCTCCGGACTGGTGAATCATGAGTACGTCATCAGTGAGAAGCACAGAGGTGTTTTTAGATATTTTACAGGATTAAAATTAAGAAACTTGACGTGCAACATTGGGAACATTTCTATCGCTCCCCTCCGAGTAAGGGCCGTGGAATACAGTTTAGTTAAAACAGTAATGAAAGAAGCAGCCGTCTGCTCTCAATAAAACAAATACTCTCTAAGCCCGCCGATTAACTTCACCTAATCTCACACAAGATGATATTGATCTGCTCGCTGCCAATATTCCAGGCACATCGCACCGATCTTCCACCAGCCCAGGTTTTCTTTCACTCACGCTGAAGATGAGTCTGTCCTCTTGGCAACTATCTTAGCTAGCTGTATCAAACTAGAAGCTGGCAGAGGCTAAAAGGGGGTGTCCCAGTCTTAGCATTAGCTGTCTTAGCATTAGCCGTCCAAATACAGGAGCTAATAGTTTATTCAAAATAAGCTTCAACTTCTTGGAAAAATAAGATTTTGAGTATTTCGGGGAGAATTCCAGGTGTGTTCATCCACAATATGAAAATCCAGTGAACCCCAGCTTGGTTAGGGTCCTCTGGCCCATTATCAGATTCAGCTTTTTGAGGTTTATTTGTTTTAATTGTTTGTCTTTTAGAATGGAGCAGATGACGTGAAGAAGCATCGGTGGTTCAAGACCGTCGACTGGGATGCAGTTCCGCTGAGGAAACTGAAGGTAAGTGCGGCCAGAAATCCACTGAAGAGGAAGATTACTATTACCTGCAGCGCACTAGTGTGACGGAAGGAATAAATGTGCACCTGAACTGTGTCATTTCTGCAGCCTCACATAATTCCTAAAGTCTCCCATGAGGGCGACACCTCCAACTTTGATGTTTACCCGGAGGATGACTGGAAGAAGGACCCTCCCGTGTCTCCCAAGGACTTGGAAATCTTTGAGAACTTCTGACTTTATGGTTTACTGACACCCTGAGAGTTGGTTATTGTAAACTTTTTTTCCTTAATTTATCAAACTGGGGCAGTCACAGATGATTTGTTGTAACGAGCTCCCCAGATATCAGTACTGTGACATGTATCATATCGCAGAATCCTTTGCTTTTTATACTTTTATTTATGACGCCAGTCAAACCTGTTTAAAGTTTTTAATCAGTTTTCCTGAGCCTTCATATGCAAAAAAAAAAGACTGTTACTTTCTACGTATAGATAAGACGATATTAAGGTTCTTTTTATATTCTGTTCATTTTCTATGTCTTTTTTTAAAGGTCATGTTTGATGCGAATCCTGTGCACTGATGAAAAAGGTGCCTTACGCCACAGTTTGATCAGTGCAGTTAGGCACGACCTGGTCACCTTTCGGTTTTCCTCCTTCTCGGCTAATAACTGCTCCAAAAACCGGATCGGGACCTCAATTGCCAGCTCTGTGCGCTTTGTGGCTCCTGGTGAAGGTGTGACCTCTCGGTGCTCTAAACACAATTGTATCATAGCCGTGCAACTATTGACCCTTTCACTCCGTCTCATTTTCTTGGCGTGTCTAAAGTCAAAGCGGTCAGTATTACATTTGTCAAGCGACGCGTTTACGGTCAGTATTCACGAGCCGTACTCTGAAACGTGCAGCGTCTTCAGTAATCATTGGTACTGCAGCTGCGCATTTGCACACCTTGGCGATAAAACAGTGTTCAATATCATTTTTACAGAAACCAGAAAAATGCTGGATAAATTAATGAAATTTCGATTGTGAGAACGCTGTGTTTGCATTTTTCTGCCTCCTGAGTATGGTTTCGGAAATACCCCAGATGACTGATGTGGCTCCTAAAGGACACAACCACTATTACTTTTACACTAGGATGATTTTAATCCATTAGTTATTTTAAAGGATTAAAATGTCCAAATTTGCACCCTCGATATTGGGGACGGCTGCTTTCTTACACTATTTTCTGGCAATTTTATAGACCAAAACTATAGTCTATTACACTTCGCTTCCCTTCCTTGCATTTTTTTTAGTTAGACTTGGTGTAGGCCTGATGTTGTGACAGGACAGCAAAAGTATCTACGCTTAATAAGTATTTAAAATGGGGTGCTATTATTCCTTTGGGGGGCATATTTCCACAGAAAAGGAGCAAAGAGGTGTTTTGTACAACGCTGCTGATGCTTTGACAATGCTCGGACCCGGTCAGTCAGAGTTTGCATGTACCAGGAAAATACTTGAAGCTCAGAAACACAGTTAATCGTGCACAGTGCGAGTCAATATTATACATCTGACAGCATGTTGGCTAGACGGCTAAATGAAATCAGTGGGTTTTTTTTTTTTTTTTAAAGGCTGCAGCATGCGTTGACTGATGCTGTGGACCACATGCACATGCAGAGTTTTGGCCTAATGCTGTAAAGCATGACCAGTTGTTCAAACTACTAGGTTTTATTTATATAAATGTGATAACGGACTCACTACTATTAGCAATTGGTTAGGATGAGCAACCACATGTTCATGCCAGAGGGGGTGTATTTTTTGAAGGTGCTGGTAAGATTTAAGTGTAACGTATGACATGATGTGCCTCTCCCTTTCTGATAATAAAGAATTAGCCAGATGTAAATTGATGACAATGTGAATATGGTCTATAGTGCTGAAGGGACCGTTCTCCCCCGACATCTCTGTGTTCTCCGGCCGTTGCCTTCAGCATCCTCGGCAACCAATGAGAACAGAATCCACCTGTTTTTTTTTTTGTTTTTTTTTTGTTTTTTTTTAGCGTTTCAATCCGGCTGGTTTCACTGTTTTAAAATAACCCCGACTTTAACGTGAATTCCGTGTATGTGTTGTTGCCCTACTGTACAGGAGTAAACTTTTGATTCACTGAAGCTTTTTCCTGTGTTCTTTTTTTCATCATCACAAAGATTTCTAGGGCCAGGAGGGTGTTCTGCTGCAAAAATGCTCTCTGCTGCTTTATCATTTCTCATTCTTTATTGTTCATTTGCTGAATATTTATTATGTGATCTGTTTTTACTAACGTGTCAAAGATGTCAGGCATGTGTGCTGTTAAGAAGTAGCATAATTAGCGTGGATCATATTTTATATTGAGATCCTACTTACAAGATAATTACATGTTAATTATTACTTTAACTTCCATATTCTGAGGGAAATTTGTGATACCAGTTTTCTTATCCTGACAAATGCAGGCAAAACTAGTTGAATGACTGCCGTGTTTTGTTGTTTGCTTTGCAAACCTGAACCTTTGCCTTGAACTCAATATAATCATAAATATTCCTGCATTGACGCTGGTTTATTTTGGTTCCCATTTAGTACCCGGAATTGTGGGATCCTAGGCAACGACGCATGTGCAACTGATAAATGTCCGAAACAGTCTGAAATGGAAGAAAAGTCTCCATCCCCTCCCTCATGCAGCTTCGTTCCACCGTTCGAGCCCTCTCTTGAAGGTCAGACGCTGGCCTGAAGTTGTGCAAAAAAAAAAAAAAAAAGTTTTCGTATGAATAAAATTGGAAATGTGACATTTGGGAAATTAGATGTCAGGTTTTTGTTGGAGAATATATCACTCCTGGCAGCTCAGGACTCGGTCCAGATCCTCTCTGTTTGTTCAGATGTCTGCAGGCGTGCTCCGTCAGGCTGTTTATCCACTGTGATTCTGAACAAAAGCAGGCAAATATAGAAAGAAATGCATTGCGCTAAAGTAACAGAGCTCTTCTGGTACACTGATTAAGAATCTCTAAATGGCAAGTGCTCATTTTCAGGGTCGGATCAAAAAGGAATAAGCCTGAAAACAGCCATTTCCTCTTTTATTCAGCTGTCTCGAAATCACAGTTGGAGCCAGACAATTGCAGTCATACTTTCAACGAGTCTGATTCACGGCGTCTTTTTAAGCTGACTAAGCACAAGTGGCTGCACAAACACCTCATTTTTAATCCAACCGCGGGGGATGGGGGAGGCGTTGCCTGTGGGAGATGGGAAATGGTGAGCAGTCATCAACTGGGCACATTTGGCCCAGTTGAAGACGCCATCTGGGCCGTGGCGTGATCTCATCTTCACGTCATCTGGATAGCGCCTGGTCAATCTTAAGAGCGCATGATTACCTCCAAAATATCAACACCAGGTTTCCTCGGTTCTCCACTGCATGAGGAAAACCTCTGTCCTGGTGCTTCTCTGACTGTTCCCATGTGTTTTCCACTGAACTGTCATCAGCTGCCTTTAATCGCCGCTGGACGCGGGTTTTTGCGCGGATCGCAGCCGCTTTCATTTCCTCCGCGGCCCAGAGGAAGGTGTGCCGGGCTCCACGCGGGGTCTGCGATGTTTACAGAGGAAAAGTGAGTCATGTTTCGTCTGGAGTCTCACTCCAGATGCTGACATTCGGCTTTTGACAGCACTCTAAAGAAACCCTTATGAGGGACTCTTAAGGTAAATTTGGTGGCAGCACGACGCATGGAGACTCTTCCCAGAAGGCCTGTGGACAGGACACACTCAGACAGCAACAAAGGTCGAAGCCTAGGAGCCTTAGTAACAAGGTCTTATTACTAGTAAGCGTTTTAAAGTTTAATCTGAAGCGTATTTGGAAGTGTGCCTGGGTGGCACAGTGGTACCGGGGTTAGCCTCTTTAATGCGTTTTCATGAGCGCGTAGGTTTCTCATGACGGTCCGGTCTGGTGGGTCCTGGCCTCTCACCTGGTGACCTGGTGCCGAGATTCTGGTGAGCCTAATTAGAAGCACTGCTTTGTGGAAAGTGGATGCTTGAAAGTCCAGCAAGAGGAGGCATTGGGTGAGAATGTGTCTGTGCCTGAGGAGATGAGCTCTCAAGCTTAAAACCAAAATTAAGTATAAATATTGTAACGACAGCAAAGGAACGTGACTTCAGAAACGTAAATAGTTTCCGTGACTCCAGATCTATCCCCTCATCCTGATCATCATGAGCAAGATGACGATTTTGAAGTAGGTAAGGTGAAAAATACCCCAAGCTCACTGATCCCATCTTATCCCTACTGTCGTCACCCCCTGCCAAGCCCCCACCTGGCTAAACGACCGGGTCTGCGTAATAACAGGTCAGCACTGAGGTCAGCTGATTCTCTGATTCTCAGGCCCTTTTGAGAGTAATCAAGTACTATAAAACCTGACTTTATCTAAAGCTTTAATCTGTTTCAGCAGGACCACCTCCTGCTTCAGCTAGTCCGGTATTGAATTCCGTCGATGGAAATTGTCCCGAATTTTGCCCTCGGGTTGGCTGAGAGCTTTTTAGCGCTTTGCTAAATGGTGGCTGTCAGCACCCGGCAAGCACAAGAGGGACCCCCTGACGGGCCTGCGCTAATCCCCTTTAATTTGAGGGGAAGGACTGTTTCAACAAAGCGTGGCTCACACTGACCGGAGAGGCAGGTAATCGCCACCAACGCCCTTCAGTCACACTTCTCTTTACCACCCCTTCATCAGAAATTGTAACGTTGTTCTTTAAAGATAAAATATTCTTCTTCCCGGTTTATCACACATGAATCCTTGAGTACAGGATATTCTATATCCCAGAATCTGGCTTGACTGTAATCTCAGCAGCCAGATGTAAATTCAGGTTTATATAATGCCATGATCCAGAAATCACCATAAAAAGTTTCTTTCTGCCAGTTCTCTGAGGGTTTCTATTACAAATTCTCTGCTCTGTCCTCAATTTCTCTGGAGATGAAAAGGGGAGAGCAGAGAAGACGCGGTCTGCCAATGACCTCCTACACCGCGGATACCCTTCACCGTCAAACACAATGTAATGATCATAACTTGGAAAAAGCTTTAGGTTGAGAACCCTTAGGTTGTCATGGTTACAAACCTCATAACCTCATCTGTTATGTGCTAATAAGGATTATTCTTGCTTGCACTGACGGGGCTTGAAAAAAAACCTACATTTGCTCACCTAGCCAAAATAGATCTCTCTGTGTCAACTGGACTGAAAGGTTTCTTGGAAAACGTTTCGCCCTCTCTCCAGAGAGCTTCTTCAGCTCACCTAGCATGGTCTAGAGGTGTTTTTTTTTTATGAGTTTTAAAATATCCTTTAACCTTAAATTAACGCTGCACTCTTGCAATCAAAAGGAAAAGCAGGCTTGGCTCAGGTGCTTCAAACAGTCAGCTTTGGTCGATTCACAGGCAGCTGCTCGGGATTTCTCTCAGTCGGGGTTTGAGTTTAGCATCTAACAAATAAGGAAACAATAAAAGGAACCTGTACTTAGTTTAAAATAGTCTGTGTTTTGTGGACAGTTAGTTATCCAGCTTAGCAAAATTTGTTCGATTCTTGCCTTATATGATCCTGCCGCTGTGTTTAGCTTTGGGCGTCTCAGGAAGGCATCTGCTGTCTATCAATGACAGATTTATCGCTGATTACGACGTCCAGAGGCCAAAAATCCATCTCTTACAATAGTGCAGATGTGAGTTTATGATATTTGTGGAGAATTGCTGTACCCTGGCAAACAGTTTTGACCTGATTTTCAACCTAGATATGTTTTATTTCGTGTCCACGCCGCTGACATCGGCACTGGGTGAGTTCCCGCGCTCTAGTCACTGCTAATTTTTAGTTAAGCTTTTAAAATAAGCTTTAAAAATGACTGAACGTCACCTTCCGGCTTATCGGGAAGGAGACTGGATCTTCCGTGTTTGTGTGAAAGGGCGATTTGGAGAAGTCAAAAGCTATAGAAACTCTACACCGCTCTGGGATTAGAGTCGATGAAGTCTCATCCCAGGTTTACGTTTATTCAGATGAGAATTAGAAAACAAAATTTAAACATTTCTTTGCTGCAGCAGGGTCAGACCTCTCCAACGTCTCTAGGTCATGTTTTTTTTTTTTTTTGTTTTTGTTTTGTTTTTGTCATTCGCTATATTTTTAATGGAACAAAACAAAACTCTGCAACGTTTTTCTGCGCAGGATGATTAAATAAAAAATAACATTTTTATTTCTTCCCAAGGCTTCACTGTATTTTAATGAGGTCCTGCTACTCAGGCTCTTCTTGGATGAGTTGTACATTACAAAGCAGTGTGAACAGATGGTTTCCATCAGCTCCTGGACATGTTTTTTTTTTTCTATCTTTCTCTCTCTCTCTCTCAGGAGCGGCTCTCTCAACCCCAGGATTCTTCTATGTGCCGACTAGTTGTGCGTTTTTTTGTGGGACGGTAATTTCACAATAAAATTGTGCAACGCAATCGAATTTACAGCCTCGCCTTTTTTTTATTTTTTCCCCTCCATGTTATACATGCGCGTTGCACGCCACGCTGACTGTTTAGAGGTCAATAAAGTGGAGTCATAGCGGTGTTCGGGGGAAAACTGGAGAGAAAAAAAAGAGCCAAAGTACACAAGACATCTCATAAAAGTGTTGGTTCACGGCCAGTCATATTTTATTGTCTTTGAATCTGTTGAGCAAGGCTTTTTGAAGGGAAGACACGGAGATTCGTGGCATTTTGGCTGAAGGACGTTACGTTCAAACAGTGATTCAGTGGAATTTCCTCAGAAAAGTGGCAGCAAACCAGCTGAGAGGAACCCGTTCTGCTTCATGAGGATCAGAAGTTCTCTGCTGGTGGAAATATCTTGCTCAGGAGGGGTATAATCCTCCAACATCAGCGAAGGATCTTCCAGGACCTGAGGAGAAGAACTGTGCAGATGGGCGAAACACCAGGTGAGTCAGCAACTCCCTAAAGTCAGCCCTAAATCCTCCTGACATTGCCGGTGTGGAATGAGATCTTCTACATTCTTCCAGGCTTTAAATCAGACAGGACTGGGAAAAGGCTGGATCCCACACTGACAAAGCGGATCAATGGTTGTAAACCACTACAATGGGCCTCTTCCCCAGAACTGACAGGAGCTGTCAGCGTTGGCACTTCATCATCACGTCCGTGAAAACGCCTCGCCGGCTGATGTCCGGTTTCTTTTGTGAAAACGCCGATATTGGCAACCTGACACTCGGCTTTAATGCCAAAGTTCACCAACCGCAAAGTGTTGCCTTTCAGCAGACCCCTCACTCCGTCACCTCTGCTGTAATTGATCTAAACGCAGGGTATCAACGCACGCGCCTCCCAGCTTTGTAAACCAGCAAGCAGCGCCGCGAAAGACTGTAATTTTGAGAACGCCGAGCTGTTCCGGATCAGCGAGCATTATTCTCTCGCAGCAGAAGCCTGTGCTGATGGAGACAAATGGGCCTGGCTGGATTCTCCGTCCACAGCTGAGGAAACAGAGGCTGGCTTGTGCCCAAGGGAGTGGACTTGACCCAGAGCGGGACACTCGGCGGAGGGGAGATTTACCGAACGAGCGGACATGCCTCATGCTGGAAATTATCCCTGCTCATATTCCCTCTCCCCGGGAATATGAGCAGGGAGACCAGCTCTTCTCCGACTCTGGGGGCCAACGCCGCCGAGCACAAGGTCAATTTCTCCATGACAACAAGGAAAGAGAATTCTTAAGTGTGCTTTCAAGTTGTCAACTGGGATAAAAATAAAACAGCCAAACAGCGCATAATGCAGGAAAAATCATGTTCCAGAGCAAATGGCTTCGTCCTCCAGTGAAGGCCTAATGCGTTGTTTCCCTCTAACCTCCTCACTGCTGTGTACAGGAAATGTCACACAAGGGACTCATTTACAGCCGAACGCGTTTCCTTAATTGTGGAAAAACCTCATGAGGACGTCTCTGCAACATGTGTGTTGGACTTCATCTGATCTGATCTCAGCTTTTAATATTCAGCTTTTGTTCTCCAAACTCAAATATGTTCAGAAAAAACTTCTTAGCTCATATTTGGCCTTTTCACAGGAATGGGGAGAAAAATTAGGTCAAATATTTAGCAAGTTGAGGTGGATAAATGAACTGTAGGCGAAATCCTCCATCAACCCATGATGAAACCAGTCCTGTCAATCGTGATTCAACCGTTGGAGGAACAAAAGTATATCAAATCCAGTCATCTCAGACAAATCAGGTCAAATGCGGCTAACAGATGCACCATTTCGGCTCTGCTTTTCCTTAAGTTTTATTTATTTTAGTTTTTTTTTTAATCATGCTTGCGATCAGAGTGAAGAAAACAAAATCTACTCATCAGTTAAAATGGGAAAAAATTAAAAAATATAGCTTTATTCTGCCTGTAAAATGATCTCCTGGGCAACGTGTGTTGATAACGTGCCAGCGTCTTTCTCCCTGTGTGCTGGCAAGTGTTTGCTGAATGTGTTGGAAGCCTTGAAAGTGCATGTAACTCGCATGTACTGCGGGTCTAATGATGGCGACACCTGGCAGCCAGTCGCAGGGCTGCTCTGCTCTGCTTTATGATGTTGTGCACAAGCAAGTCCATTTGTTTCTGTCCGGGAGCCAGCCGGCATGAGGCATCTGCTCTGAGCGCAGCAAACAGTGCTGCGGGTGCGGGTGGGGGAGGAGGGGGAATCTGGGGGTTTGTTAACTCTCTGATGTGAGACTGCAGGCCAGCAGACTATAAAAGTGAGTACACGGAGGGGAAAAACACTGTGCCTGGTTTCCGCTGAGCTGCTGATTGATGTCTGCTGGCCTGGTTTTAAACTGAAGCTTTTTAGCCCCCCCCGAATGAATGTAAAGATAATGCGCCTTGGCTGCATTATGGGTACTATTTTTGAACCAACGCAGTGGCGTGTTTGAAGCAATGGTGCTCAGATCTGCTCCCAATCATGCAGTAAACCCATCAAGTGAGGGTAGACGACCCCCAGATTTGTGACTCCCTAGCATCGGACACGGGTCACAAGGTCATCACCTTTGCCACCACATCCTCGGGCTTGACTTCCTAAATCACAGAGGCACTGTAGCCGAACTTGCATCTTAAGGGCCTGCATTTAAAAGGTTTATTGAAGATCCTCAGTAAACAAGATGAGCACCCAGCTGGCGAAGACGGTGTAAGTTATTACGTTTCTGACGGCCATGCTTTCCTTTGACCTCGGTTTATAATAAATTAAAATAAATATATTTTTAGTTTTCAGTTTTTAAATGTGCCATCACAGTTTTCCCAGAGAAATAAAATCTATTTCATGCAGATACTGAATGTATCCCGCTTTTCTGGGGTATCTTATCTCTGTGCAGTGTTAGAATGTTGTCTTTAGAGTTTATATGTATTATTGGTCCTTTTTCATTAACTGTTCCTTGACTGAAACTATGTACAAATACTATAAAAACTATAAAACGAAAAACAAAAAGAAGACAAAAATGGCCAAATCTTTGATGGGTGGCTAGTCGGTGCTAAACATGCAGGGATGGAATAAAATCTGTGTTGGACGCAGGACTAAAGGACATTTAGGGTCACATGCTGGTGGCCAAGACTCTCATGAAGCATGAAATTTCCACACATATATATGACTGCAAAGGCCAGAGACTGAGCTACGCTGTCTCTTCATACAGCATCTAAGCACCGACTGGTTTTTTTTTTGAGCCAGTGATGTAAAATTTCTTCAAAATTAATAGTTGCTGGTGTAACTTTCTAAATTGGGCAGATTATTTTAAAACCACAGATTGGTAAACATGACTTCAGTGAGCTTTAAATCACTCATTCAAGCGGCCCATTTGGTTAAAAAACATGATGGCAATATGAATTCGCTGTGGGTAGGCAAGCAGTTTTCTTGTAAAAGCTGACTGCTGAAATCATGTCCAGAGGTGGCAGAGTCCTGAAGGGTTTTTCCATTAGCAATGAGTCAACTTTTCCTCTCCTCAGGTTGTAAAGCTGCCTCTTTTTTTTCCTGTAATGACTTGAGATTTATGCAAGCTTTGTTCCATTTTCCTGAATTCTGCCTTGACTCCCCGGAGCTGAAGTGGCGTGGGCGTGTGAATAAATCTTAAGGGATCCTGCTTTGCCCCTTTCACTGAAAACAGTTTTGAGCAAAGACGGATGAAGAGGTAATCCCTTTACCTTCTGCTGACTTGTCAGCCTCAGACGGCACGGCCCCTGGGACGCTTCCGCAGATGTCAGGGATTTTGCATTCAAACTTTCCGGGCATTAGGCTTCCCTTGGCGTTTACGTAATGTCCAGGTTGTGTCCGAGCGCTGGTCTGTGAATCCAGGGGGGCTGTTTTCCAAAGCAGATCATCTTCAGATCTTACACAGAAGACACTCTGAGCACATATGAGCGCCATATGTCTGAGGATTTACAGCCTGCATAAAGAGGAACACTCACCCAGATTCTTTTTTTGACACAATCCTTGCCCTGTTTTAAAGGCCTCTTTTATTCCCCTTTAGCTTGTACCTCTCTTATCTCTCAGGTAACATGACTATAAGTGAGTTAATTAGAAGAAAAAAATGCAATGAAATAAAATGCAACAAGCAATGATTTGCAGGGAGGACTTTTGTGGAAGTCAGTTACTGTTGTTTGACTGATGCAACCACATTGCATTAAAAAAAGTGACTTTGCCAAGTAACTTATGTTAATGTACAACGATAGATGCGTAGAATACATTGTTGGTTTCATTGCTGATTAACACGTCCATGAGGGGGCGCTACTTAGTAATTCAGTGACTTGTGGTCCAAAGTCAAGTGGACCTTCATATCTCCTTTGCTGTCATCCTGCTCTCTTACTTTCTATCCATCATCACTCAGTTTTTCCAGTGTAGTTTTTTTATGGTTTGTCTCAGGTGTTTTCACTTTTGACTTTATGGATTTTGCACCGAAATCTCCGAAAACATTATTCCGAAGTTGGTTCCGCTTGGATTTTCAGCCACAAAATACTGGATCCATCATTTCCATTTGATTTTGGAAAATACATAATAATACAAAGTACAGATCTTTTTAAAAAACAAAAAAAACATAATTTTTCTATTTAGAAATAGAAATTTAGCATTGCAAAGGTCTCATGTTTGGAGGCAATTTAGCTCACTGTTGACGAATGCTCTGTTTTAAGATCCCTCAGTTGTGGTTTTTCTTGGAGTCAATTGTTATTTGTTTGAGTATCTTCTAGATTTTAGCCAGTTAATAGAGCCATTACATGTGGCTAAAATTAGCAAAGCTCATTAAAGAATTGAATTTTTACTCGCGATAATAGACATTAGCTTGTATGTATCACTGCTTTTGTGGTAGTTACAGTTAGGAGAAGACAATAAAAGCTTTCTTTCAAGTTGACATTAATTTAATGTCACGTCTGGTCCTTGAATGTTAAAGTAGGGTTGTGGTGTGTTTATCTTAGCATAAATCCACAGGCAGATGGGGGAAAAATAACAGTTTATGTGAAGCTAAACAAGGTACTTATTTCTTGGCCCAGACCAGAGATTCTCACTACCACAGCAGAGCAGCCCAAACACAATGGATAGATAAATACTCTGTTCACTGAAATATATAACTTCATCAAACCACTGAAAACTGCCATTATGAACACATTACAAATGACAAAGCATCACAAATATAGTGGAATTCTCAATTTTTTGTTTTTGACATGTTACAAAAAACTAAGTTATATTTTCAATCTCAGTTTTATTGGTGAAGCATTTATTCAAACATTTTTTTTACCTTCTCCAAATGTTGAAGGGACTGTTGCGCTAATCCTGTATATCTTGGGGGGGGGGGACAAAAAATAACTTTTGGGCTTTTGTGACAGCTGCTAATATTTAGTACTTCAGACAATTCACATAATCAGATCAACAGACTGGAGCGCTGAACTGGGTGTCACCGCACATCATCTCAGGAATTTACAGCACAGAAGCCATCGCAATGCATCTGTGATGCCACCTCAGGATGTGGAATTTGAATTTAATACATTCTCATTACCTTCCGGAGCTCATATGGAAGCCACTCGTACATATCAATCAAAAAATCTCGAAAGAAAATGTCACCATCAGTCCTCGCAGAACTTCATCCTGATTCCAATTAAGGAGCCTCCCCCTCTCCAAGCCCTACTTTTGAGGAGTGATGAAGAGTTCCAGAAGCAGAGCTGTAGAAAAAAAAAGGGAGAATAATTGCATTTGCGCTGGAACCGCTGGCTGTAAACCAGTTCTGTTGCATCATGGAATTTGTTATTTTGTCTCAGATTGTGCGGCAGAGCTACACTCAGACTTTGTTCAGGAAAGTTGATGTTTTTCAGTGTTTTGTTTCTTCCTCTAACCTCTGGGGCAGCACTGAAAGTCGATCCACCAAACCGTAAACTGCTGAAGTACGGCAAAAAAGCTCATAATAACGCCCAGCAACAAAACACAAACATTTAATCAACTCTTTAATCTTGATTCAAATTGGGGGTTTTACTGTTTTTATTGTTCAAATTGGGGGTTTTATTGTTGATTATTTCATAAAAATGTGATTTTTATGGGTTTGCTAACACAATCCTTAACCATATGGCTGTATTAGTTGTTGCCGTGGGAACAGGCTGTGGATGGAATTGAATAATGGTCGCCTTTAACCTTAGTTAACTAGTCATGTTGGTCCCTCTGTCAGGGAGCTGGATCTTTTTCCAGATAATTCGAAACGCTTGTTGATTTTTTCGTTTAGTTTCAGCGTGAGTCTACATTATGTTTCCAGTCTGCTCTCGTACATTTACATTTATTTCAGCAGCAGCTGATTTCATAATCGCAGGAAAAACGTAACAAGATCAGGAAACGGCACATTTGTGTGCAGCCGGGGCTTCAGACCTCTGCTGTGCAAAACTTTCTTAATGCGACTTTGTTCAGCACACAGAGGCAGGAATGTCAAGGCCAGACAACAAAGGTTTACAGGCAGCAGGCCTCCCAGAAACCTTCCTCTGTGTACACACGCCAAACACGCACACACACACACACACACACACACACACACACACACACACACACACACACAGCAATGTCCTACCTCGCTGGGTCCACTTTGCATCGTGCGGTCAGACCCATTACTCCAGTCTCACACTTTGCAAACATTTTTCTGAGCTTTTATTTTTCAGAGTGACCATCACACAGGACAGATTTTGTTCAATCTAATGGGATTATTCCTGCCCCGCCGCTGCTGAATTTGCTGTCGCGTAGAGGTTGTCTATACGTGAACAGTCCTTTTGAAAAAGTTGGGACGTTAGCAAGATGAATGTTCCAGACTGTGTGGCAGGCTCATGTAAGATTCATTGAGGTTTTTGGAAGCTTACCCTTTCTTTTTTTACCTGTTTCATAAGGCGCCATTTTTCAGTGGGAGACAAATCACCTGCCAGCAGGAAAGTTTAGGGTTTGACCTCCTTTATGGAGATATGCTGTGGAATCATGTGCTAAAAGAAAAAAAATAAAAAGATGTGCAGGTTACCCATGATGCCATGCACTTTTAATTCGCCGCCATTCCATCACATAAGCTGATTCCCTAAAAGGTGCACTAAAAATAAGGGTGGTTCCCTATTTTTAATTTTTTAGAATAAAGACTTACAGAAGTCTGGGTTGGCATGTGATTATTTATTGCTGATATAATGCTACAAAACCCTGAAATGTAAAAAAAGAAAAACAACCCTTAAGCTGTTATGTCTCATCATAATGCTCCTTATAACAATTGAAAGAACAAAATGATATTGTTTAACACCAGGTGTCAAATCCAGCAGAGCATCTTCCACATCTGCAGTATGCAGAGATTACAGTAGGCGTCAATGAAATATTTATTGCTCTCTGCTGTGATTCATAGCGGCGCTACTCAGGTGCAGCTGCAGGCGGCAGAGCGTCAGCAACCTCACTCCCCTAAATGTTCCATGCAGGTTTGCTCAGTGACAACGTGATGGATGGATGCTCTCGGTGCGGTAGCTGGAATGTAAGACCCGTTGCCGACCCTCGCTGGGTCACCCCTGACCTTCAGTTCCCTCCAAGTTTAACAGCATCACAGGAACGCCGCGCAGGAGCAGCTACCAGATACCAGGCACCAGGTTCCAGCTGGTGTTATTTCAGGCAGGAATTCTGTTTTTTTAAAGCAGGAAATGATCTCTTGGATCAATTTTCCTTTGAGAGACAGATATTAAATGACATATTACTGCAGAGCTCGGCTTTGCGTGTGGCCCATTGTTCTGTGTTTGGGCATGTGTCAGGCGTTGTTTCCACTAACTGTGTGTCTAGACTTGCCAGTGTGAGTCAGTGTCGATCAAGACAGCGTGATGTTTACCTGGAGCAATCAGAAGTTTCCAGTTCACTGATAAGGTGTTGCTTTTAAAGGATGTAATCTGGGACCAATTACCCAAGTATTGTGCCGGTATTTTCATTTTCTGCCACATTAAATTTCGACTGTTGTCCATTGTGTTAGCAGACATAATCTTTAGAGTTAAAAAAAAAAAGAATTAAATGGTCAGAAGGACCAGAATAAGGTCAGAACGAATGTAGCTCAGCTTTCCCTCTGCACATCTCTTATGTAGCTGAGCTCATGGCCTCAAACACAGTTGTTCCGGCCCTGTCAGCTGCAGCTCTGATCCGAGTGGAACCGTTTGAGGTTAATCACATATTTCCAATATGACTCATCAAATATATCCCAGCAACATCACCAAGCTGTTGTCTGCGGAGCAGTATCGTATTCTGACTCAAGAGTTAGTCCAGAAAGTCTTCTCGAGTCTCCTTGTGGCTCCTCCTGTTGCTTCTCCGCTGCGCGCACACGGAGCCGCTCCTTCACTCGCAGCGCATCAGAGGTCCGCGGAGCACACTGACATCACGGAGTTGCAGCATATTATTCTGTCAGAATATTTTATGCTATTAAAAAAATATATATATTATTCCTCACCTCTGGGCAGATTCTCACAAAACCAGCTTCCTCGTCTCGGGTTTTTGTTCTTATTTTTGTTGTTATTCTTTAAATATCGATTCTGAGAGGGTTTTTTTTTTTTTTTTTGCTGCCTCGGATGTTCAAATGGATTATAAGGAGGTACACAAGGTGAAAGTGCACCGATTCTGAGGTAGGAGCGCCTGCATTTAATTCATTACAAAGTTTCTGGGGATGTTTGTAAGTGTTTTAGAAGCACTCTCTGTTGCGTGCTGTGCGTAATTTGCCAGACTTTCGATGTTCGTGCGTCGACGGAGGCGGAGTGACCCAATAAATCTAAGCCCAATCAGGAATCACTGATCATTGCTTATTATTTTTTAATCATAAACAGGATGGTTATTATCAAGCATCTCAAGTGTTGTTGAAAATTGTACTGAGGGATGTTGGGGAATGTGAAGATGATTTGCAGGTTTGCAAAGTTGCTATTGGTGTTTCTCTCTGAACTCTGCATCTTTAATTCTGATAAACAAAAAAGTTAGAAAGACTTCGAAAACAGAAAATGCCAAAAATTCTAAAAGTCTTAAATCAAATCCCAAAGCGATTTTTTTGTCCATGTCCTGCTTAAAGTACTTAGTGTTTCCGTGTCTAAACTCTGTCACAACTTTGTTGTGCAGTTCTCAGGCAGACAGCTGTGACTCCTCACCTTGAAGACTGGACTCTTCCACCATGTATCTCCTATGGGCTGTGCTGGCACTGATGATCATGGTGTCTCCTGGTGCCTCGACCCCTTGTCCTCGAGCCTGCTCCTGCCCCCAGCCCACTGAAGTCCACTGCACCTTCCGTTCCCTCGTCGTCATCCCACCAGCTGTACCCAAACATGTAAAGCGCATGAACTTGGGGTTAGTAAGCAGTGTCTGGATTACTTGAATTTTGGTTTCAGTGTTTATAATGCTGCTGATTGGCTGTATTGGTGTATTTTCAGGTTCAACAGGATTAATAAGATCTCGGACAAATCGCTGGCTGACTTAAGGAAGTTGGAACTTTTGTTGATACATGGAAATGACATCCACACTCTGCCTGATGGTGTGTTCAGGGACCTTCAATCACTACAGGTACATAACAAGGATCAGCATCGCTCATAAATGACCCTATAAATCCTTACAATCTTTCTTAATCTTTAATCTTTTTTATTAATTCTTAATGCAAAATATTTTATATATATATATATATATATATATATATATATATATATATATATATATATATATATATTAAATGTACCTAAATTAAGAAGTAACACATGTGCCTCCAACATAAAGAAAAAAAAAAGAAATCATGTTGACTTTTGCTCTTCTTGCCCAATTATTTAGATGCTGAAAATGAGTTACAACAAGCTGACAGAGGTCAGCAGACACGGTCTGCAGGGCCTGTGGTCTTTAGCCAGGTTGCATTTGGACCACAACCAGCTGGAGTTCCTCCACCCAGATGCCTTCCAAGGCCTCACCTCCCTGCGGCTACTGCAGCTGGAAGGCAACCGGCTCCAGCAGCTGCACCCGGCCACCTTTGCTACCTTCACTCTGATGGGCCATTTCCAAGTGTCCACCTTGAGGCATCTCTACCTGTCAGACAATGAGCTGAGGTCGCTACCCTCTGAGCTAGTGGCCACCATGCCCCAGCTGGAGAATCTGTACCTCCACGGGAACCCCTGGACATGTGATTGCCATATGAGGTGGCTCCATGACTGGGATAAAAACTTTACAGGTTATTTCATACTTTTATGCACATTTTCTACACAATGTTTTATTGCAGTTTAAGGTTGCAGCAGAGGTTTACTGTCATGAAACCTCAGAGTAAAATGAAATCAAGCTGCCCAAAAGTTTAATGGTTTAATTATCTTGCATCCTGCTACAGTTGGATAATAGCCCAAAAAAAACCTTTATTTACATCATACAGGGAAAGAAAAAACATGTTTTATTTTATCTCAGAAGTTTGTTTTTAATTAAATAAAATTTTAGAGTTTAAAGGAGCTGTATGCAAATATTAGTGAAAAGAAGGGGGACAGAATAAGTAGCATGCACATTAAAAACATCATGATTACATGTTTTGCAAGAGGTCACATATGCGCACGTTAGTTTATCTCAAACACATTCCAAATTGATTCTGAACCATCTGTGTGGTTGGTTGAAACTATTTAAAGTGTTTCCTCGGAAGTGTAGCATCTGACTGACATCCAGGTCTGTGGAATAGAGTACATTTGGAAAATGTGTAGCAGTTGTGAAGTTTTTTATGATGTATTCAACAAGACTTTCAGCAGCTCAGGTTCTGTTAAAATTATAAATATGATGTAACTTACGACATGTTTGGAGGATTAGAATATCTCCCCCCATGTTCACCAAAATGAGCTCACAGTTGAGGTAAATAATTCTTGTTTTTCCATTTTTAGGTATTTTGAAGTGTAAGAAGGACAAAGCACTTCCTGGTGGCCAGGTATGTCCTATGTGCTCGTCTCCTCATCCCCTCCAAAAGAAGGAGCTCCAGACCGTTGCAAACATGTTGTGCAGCAGCCCCGTCATCACTTCTGCTCAGAGGACTTCCATGTCTGATGATGTTGAGAGTGAGGTCTTGACAACAAAGGACTTCAGTGAACCATTTGGAAACATCACCCTGGGCTTGTCTGATGAGCATGGCAATGATGTGGATCTGGAATGCGGCCTTGCCCATCATGGGGACTCTACAAAGATAAGCTGGAAGCAGGTGAACCTCCTCCAGCTAGCCTCTAATGTAACTTTATCGGTGGATATAGAATGCCCCGTTGATCGGGGAAAATATGAAAGACTGTGGAGGTTAATTGCATACTACAGCAATGTGCCAGCACACTTACAACGGGGGATCATGCTTAGTAAGGAGCCTCATCTGACCTATGAGTATAAACAGGATTCTGAGAAAGACGCCTTATACTACACAGGAGTTAAAGTTAACATCATGGCCCAGCCAGCTTGGCTGATGCAAACATCTGTTGAGCTTCAGCTGAACAGACTTCAGTCATCAGCAAAGACTGTAAAGTTGATCCTGAGAACAGACTTCTCAGAGGCGGTGGAGGTGGAGCTGGCGCAGAGACAGAGGAGGTCATGGGTCATGATCGAGTCCAAGAACACAACTCGCAAGGTGTTGAGTGCCCTCCTGGGAAGCCAAAGTGAGTTGAATTGCAATGTACACAGTTCGGGCCATCCAGTCATTCAGTGGATGCTACCAGATGGCTCCAAGGTGGAAGCCCCATACAGTAGTCCTGACAACAGAGTCTCTGTGTCCAGCGAAGGTCAGCTTGTCATTAAAGCAGTCAGTCACACAGATACTGGAATTTACTACTGCATAGCCAAAGTCCAGGGTGACTTTGCTGTGCTGCCATTCCACCTGACAGTGCAGGAATCCTCCAGCCCTTCTCCAGGGGAAGATGTCTCACCTATTCAAGGATTTGCCGGAAAGCCCATTTCCTTGTCTTGCATCACAATTGGTTCCCCTGATGCTGACGTTTACTGGATTTTACCAAGTAGCAAAATTGTAAACTTCCATGCAAATTCCTCTAAAGCTCAGGTCTTGTTAAATGGAACTCTGCACATTCCACAAACTCAGTTATCAGACAGTGGTCATTATAAATGCATTGCCATTAATCAACATGGTGTGGATACACTGGTTACAAAAACCACTCTAATAAAGCAAAACGAGCCAATTATGCCTTTGAAGAGGTTCCCAGCGAGACCCCAGTCTGCCTCGGGGATCAACTCACAGATTAAAGTCCCCACAGAGGATAATGAGGAGGCATCGGGAGATGTGGAGTCATTTCCTGTAAGTCGCTTGGACCCATCGAGGAGACAAATCCCTAGTTTGGCCGCAAACAAGAAAGGTGCAAATCCATCGAGGAACACGTCGCACAGGCCAACTATGGTTCGGAAAACAGCAGGAGGAGAAGAAAGGAAAAATCAATTAGGCAGCAGAAGAAAAATAAGTGTCTCAAAGGCAAAAATAGACCCAGAAAAATGGGCTCATATTTTGGCCAAGATTCGGGACAGAAACACTATGAATACTGTGACACCAGACCCGGTTCAGCAACCAACAGCAAGGATGTGGACAACAACACAATTAAAGAACACTGCTGAAGAATCGCTTAAAGGTGTAACAAAGTATTTTACAACACCAGAAATGCCTGTGGAGCATACAGAAATTAAGTTTCTGACATCCAACAGCTATACAGCATTGGATACACACGGTGTGACAACAAACACTCCACCAAATACAATACAGACATCATCTCATGTAAAACACACGAGTCCTGATAGGAACTTGGATCTACAAGTGACTTCAAACGCTGAGTTTTTCCTCCCACAGACCACATCTGTTCCCCCAGATGTTGTCACTTTCTGGCAGGCTAACACGAACACCCTGAGAAGCAGAAATACAGACCCTAATGGAGTCAAAGCAGCTGCTTGGTGGACAACAACAGAATGGAGTGAGAAACGAGATAGCAATAACAGAGAGCTCTCTTCAAATGGAAATGAAATGTTCCCTTCTGTTAGCCCGCATCTTTCAAAAATAAAATGGAAGAAAAGTCGAAAATATGCTGGTGCAACTATGGCAACATTGCACTCACAGAGTCAAGTACAGGAATCAACGTTTGATGATTTACACTCCAAAGCAATTCCTACCACAGTGTTTCCAACTACAATTTTACCCACCAGTGCTAGAAGGGGGTCTGATGGGCATCCCAACTTGAAGAGAAAGAATCGTAAAAAGAGGCCAAACAGACGGAAACAAAGACTGAACAAACACACCCAGTTTATTGCAACTAGTCCTGCGAACATTCCTCAAGCAACAGTCAGGACCACTGCCTCCTCCCAACTAAAAATAAAACCATTCACTCCGAAAGCATACACTTTTGATGCCACTGTTTCATTTAGAAGCAGCCAAACAGCTTCATCGGGCACGCTGAGCCATGAACAGAGCTCCACCGAACCCTCTGTTTCAGCCTCTCCCTCTCTCTTCTCTCTTCGTGAACCAAACAGCAGCATTTCACCTCTTACCAAACCACTACTTAAAGACACATCAGCTGCACCATCATTACCAGCGGTTTCTCCAACAGTGGGAAGGATGAGTTCCCAAACAGTCTTGGAAAACTCAGTGATTCCCAGCGAGCCCTTGGAAATCCTCGCTTCCAGTCCTGTGCAGAGTTCTACAGGCAGTACATACTCAACAGCTACACCTTTAGAAGGGATTCAGAGAGAAACCCTCAAAGAGGAGTTTGAGCCGCGTCCCGTCACAACAGATGTGCCAAATCAGTCAGAGCTTCAACACATATCCACAGAAGAGAACATTTTAAATGATACAGATGTGCCACCACAGTCATCTTCAAGTGGTTTCTTAAGTGAGCTTGAACCCACGACAACCGCTGAATACACCTCCGGAGGTTTAATTACCAGGCCAGGTATGCAATCTGAGGCTTCGGTGGGCATAACACAGGTAACCACAGTGGAACCAACTGTAAAATTATGGAATCACAGTTCTAGCCCTTCTATGGCCACAAGTAGTGAGGGGGGAGGTCACGAAGAATCCACAAATGTGGGAATCAAAATAACACATCCATATGTTACTACAGGTTCCAGCAGTGTTTTCCCATCCACAGTGGCACCATATGTCTTACTATCTAAAACGCCCTCCCCAGGAGCTACAGACAACCCTTCATTTAATGCAACCGCACAACCGAACAGTCAGGTCCACCAAATTCTAGCCAGCACCACCTCAGAGCCCCAGAGAACATCTGAATTTTACCTCGTGACCCAGACAAGCGACCAGAGACCGCTCCCTCCTTCAACCGAGCCAGCTGCAAAATTATTTACAACGCAGAACATCACCCCGACAACTGATCCATTCACAGAGGGACAGCTAGCGAGCGCTCAGGAGGTGTCCGGAAAGCACCAACAACCTGGACAAGGTTCTATTCCAAGTGGGAAGCCGAGGATAACAAAGAGCAGTGTCCAGACTTTTACTGCGAAAGCTGAAACAGATGTTCAGCTTCCATGTGAGGCTGATGGGGAGCCAAAGCCCTTCCTGTCATGGACTAAAGTTGCGAGTGGTATGTATGACTTAACCTCATTTATCGCATACAGTATATAGGTCAGTGTAATCAGATGATAAAGGCGTGTCTGAATATTCTTATCAAGTGTTAGACAGCTTTACACACATTTTTCCTCAAATTAAGTAACTTGATACAAGTGAAAAAAGCCATTCCCTTACTTCATGCATCAACATTTGACTGAAGTGGATATAATGTTTGTTTATGTATTTATTTATTTATTTATTTATTTTTCCATTAAAGTTCCGTCACCTGTATACAAATACAAATACAAATTCAGTTTTTCAGTTTTCATGTTTTGGCTTATGATGCTGAATGTCCAAAACTTAGCAGCATAATAAAATGTGCAGTAATTGTTAAATATGATCTGTCTTTATCAGTAAAGGTAAAAAGACAATTCATGACACAAATCAATGAAACATTAATTAATTAAACATTAACTAAACATTAAACGTTAATTAGCACTACTTTTCTATGTTTTGTTACCACAATTAATTAGAGGAAGTCGGGCTACTTTAAACAAATATGTGCATGACAGCTTAAGAGCTCCCACATTAAATATCAAATATCAGCAGCTGCTGAGTGTAACACAAACCCTAATGTGAAACAGATTCATACTGGGAGGTAGAGGGCGTTACATGTTGCAAGTTGTCAGTAATAAATACATTTGTTTTTGAAATAACTCTACTGGGTATATAACTAAAATCCCCTTAATCGGCTTTCATAGAATGGCAGAATGTTTCAGTTCAAATATTGAGTTTAAACCTATAAAATATTATCTATAAACGAATATTTACCCCTTAAACATCCTGCACTAGGCAGATTTCCACATGTTCCATATTCCTCCCATTTCTTATTGATAGATTTAATGGAAGCCCCTGATGTTCTGTGACACTTGTGATGCTTTGTGTTCCTCACTTGAGTTATATTTTTTATGGATGTCTCGTATATTTTGTTTATATGTTGTGTATATGACCTTGACTTTAACCAAAGAATTTTTTTAAACATGATACGTTTTGGAGACTCTAGAGAAGAATTATTTTGAGGAAAAAGGTGTAATGTTTTTTTTTTCATTTTTGTAGGGGCAGTTATTGCTCAGAACACCAGGGTCCACAGGTTTGAGGTCCATCCCAATGGCTCGTTAATCATCCGGAACACACAGCCCATGGACGGAGGCGAGTACCTGTGCACAGTCCTAAACCAGCATGGCACAGACGCTATGGTGGCCAACCTTGTGATCCTGTCTCTGCCTCCTCTGATCCTGCAACCTCGACAAAGAGATGTCACCGTGAATTTGGGTAGCAAAGTTAACTTGGACTGTGTGGTGGAGGGTCACCCTACGCCTCGGGTAACGTGGGTACTCCCAAACCGCGTCCACGTTGCTCCAGTCCCTCACGGTGCCCCCTCTTGGCAGCATGTGTCCGTTTTGAGTAACGGAACCCTCCACATCAGCGAGGCTGCTTACGCTGACAGAGGAATTTACAAGTGTATTGGCAGCAGCACAGCTGGATCTGACACAGTCTTGGTCCGGGTTCACGTCTCAGGGATCTTATCTGTAGTCCAGCAAACACAGCACGAGAACGTCACACTGGCTGAAGGCAGCGACGCCTACATCCATTGCAACATCTCAGGTGCCCTCCAGACCATAATCCGCTGGATTACACCTGATGGTACACAGCTGACTACTTCCCGGTTTAGCACAGGAAACAAACTTTTTGTCTTTCCCAATGGCACCCTTCACATACGTGGACTGGCCATGAGAAATACTGGGAGATATGAATGTCTGGCTACCAACTTGGTGGTGTCCAGCAGGAGAGTGGTGATGTTGAGTCTTAAAAGGAGTCTGTCCTCTGCCAAGGCCCGCATCATGTTTTCGTCCCCTCAGAGGACAGATGTGATTTATGGGGAGAGCCTGCTGCTGGACTGTGTGGCCACAGGAGAGCCGGCACCTCGCATCATTTGGAGAACGCCTTCTAAGAAGTTAGTGGATGCTCAGTACAGGTAAAAACCATGATTAAACATACGAGGTGCTTGTATTTAAGGGAAAAAAAACACTCAGAGACTAAAACAGACAACTATGTGCTATGTGCTAGTGACATCTCCGCATATACTTTACACACCTATCTGTTCCAGGTGCTTTTTACAAGACAAATTAATTCTAAAATTTAGCCTTTTTTACATTTAACATTTAATTCTCTTTTAAGTTTTGACTCTAGGATAATGGTGCTAGCCAATGGCACCATAGCTATCCGTTCAGTGACGGAGAAGGAAAGTGGCGACTACCTGTGTGTAGCTCGTAATAAGATCGGCGACGACTACGTTCTCTTGCGGGTCAATGTGATGACAAGGCCAGCCAAGATCAAGCAGAAACAGCAGCACAGCAGTCAGGAGGTGATATACGGCGGAGACCTGAAGGTGGACTGTGTGGCGTCTGGCCTCCCCAACCCAGAAATCAGTTGGGCTCTGCCAGATGGCACCATGGTCAACCCAGTTAAAACCAGAGATTCCAGCGGAGGGCGCAGTCGTAGGTATGAGACAATATTTAAAAAATGAACTTACATGAAATCTACATTCCTGTGTTGTAAAGTAGAATAATCCTGGACTTTCCTCTTTCTTTCAGGAGTGAATGTGCTCATATAAATGTTTACTCAGTTATTTTAAACAGGAAGTGTTACTGTGTGTACATTATCAACTATCCTATTTCTATTTTTTATGCCGTTTGATATCAAATACATTTATTAAAATATTCCGTTTAATTCTGACATCTCATCTCTTCTCTGCGCAGATACGTGGTGTTTGACAATGGAACACTGTACTTTAATGATGTGGGTATGCCAGAAGAAGGCGACTACACCTGCTACGCTGAGAACAAGCTAGGCAAAGATGAGATGAAAGTAACCGTCAAGGTGAAGGTTGCAACTCGCCCACCAAAAATACAGGACAAAAAGCAAAATTTGGTCAAGGGTTTCTATGGCGACACTGTTGTCCTGACCTGTAATGCCGAAGGGGAACCGCTACCTCTCATCACGTGGATATCTCCTACAAACAGAGTGATCACATCTACTATGGACAAATACAAAATCATGAATGACGGCACCCTAATCATCCAGAAGGTCCAGCGTTTTGATGGTGGTAACTACAGTTGCATTGCCCGAAATAATGCAGGCCAGGATTTCAAGGTCACCAGACTGGAAGTGCTGGTAACATCTCCTGTGATTAATGGCTTAAGTGGAACTTCCAACGCCATCACTGTGACCGCAGTTCAAGATCAGATCAAGTTCTTGGACTGTGTGGCTAAGGGTACTCCAACCCCCCGCGTCATGTGGCTCCTGCCAGGAAATGTCATTCTTCCTGCACCATACAACAGCAACAGGATGACAGTGCACCAGAATGGTACCTTGGAAATCAGGTCGCTCAAGAGAACGGATGCAGGGAAACTGTCATGTATTGCTCGTAATGAAGGAGGGGAAGTCCGGCTTTCGGTTAACCTTAACGTAAATGAAGCTGCTGAGAGGTCACACATTGCACGTCCAAAAACACAGAGTCTGTCACTCACCATTGGGAATACCATGACATTAAACTGCTCCTTTGAAGGTGCACATCTACCTCATGTTACTTGGATCTTACCTAATGGTACCCCTTTGAACAGCGGTGCACAGCTATCTAAGTTTTTTCACCACCCAGATGGCTCCTTGATCATAACTAACCCATCTGTTTCTGAAGCTGGTACGTATCGCTGTCTGGGGCATGATTTTCAGGGACTTGTGGAGCGTACAATTACACTGTCCCCAGGTAGGAAGCCTGAAATCACGAACAGATACAACTCTCCCGTCAGCACCATGATTGGGGAAAGACTGTTACTTCACTGTCTGACTAACAGTGAGCCCCTCAGGCTCACATGGACATTGCCCAGTGGGGTCGTACTAAACAGTCCACAGAGAGCCGGACGGTACAGTGTACTGAGCAATGGAACACTTGCCATTCACCAAGTTTCCACCTACGATCGGGGCTCCTACGTTTGCCGTGTTGCGAATGAGTATGGCAGTTCTTTACTGTCTGCATCAGTAACTGTGATCGCGTCCCCACCTCAAATCACCAGCAGCCTCCCCTCTGTGACTTACGCCAAACGTGGAGTCGCTATCCAGCTAAACTGCATAGCAACTGGGGTCCCAAGTGTGGACATAGCGTGGGAGACGCCAGATAAAACACGCTTGGTCGTTGGTGCACAGCCGCGCCTTTTGGGAAACAAGTACCTCCATCCGCAGGGGTCCCTCATCATCCAGAATCCGACACAAAGAGACGCCGGCATGTATCGATGCACAGCCAGAAACACTGTTGGCATGGACTCTAAAAGTACTTTCCTCAATGTTTTCTGAAGAAATGCGTCAGTGATTGAATCCATGTCCATACTGTATGCCCGAACAACTGCCTTGTTAAAAACAGCCGATGTTTTTAATGATCAAAAACTGCTGTCAAAAACAGTCATGTTTAATATGCTAATTAAAACCTGGAGTGGTGCTTTGAGTCTTTTTTAGGGCATTGACTTAAACAAAGATGGGCGATATGTAACCTATGATAGGTACTGAGTTTTCCCCATCTCCTGTAAGGTTATCAATCCAATTGTTTTGCTCTAGTTTCATTCCATTTTGCATGGAATGATATAGTTTACTCAAACTAAAATTACCAGAAAAAACATGAACATACATGAGGGTGATGCTGACACTAGAAAATGTAGTAAGGAGACAGATGAGTTTTTGGTACATAAAATAATGGAGGAGGGACTTAGGGACTTGCCCCAGTCCACCACTGCCACCTCCTAGGGCTCAGATGTCAGAATTTGATGTGTCTTGTCTTGTTATCAAACGATTTACCATTTCAAGCAAAAACATTGGGCTCCTTTTCTTCCAAAGAAAGTGACTTTATACGGTCTCTTCAAGTTTGCAGTTATTTCTTATACAGTAAAATTATCATGTGAAACTTCTCTTCTTTTCTATTTTGCACTTTATATAATAACCTAATTAGTCACTCTGGTTGGTGGCCTTCTTGTTTTGGCTAACAGTAAAAGCCAGATATAAATTATTTCAAGAGCTTAGTACCAAGGCAGAATGATTTCATTACGTTCATGGACACTGCTTGTTAATTATATTGGGAAGTGCGAAGTGTCACATTACAAGTTTGTTAAAGAAATTTAATGCCATCAGTGTTTTATATTTAGGTTTAGGATACCTGTTCTTAGGGATCTGCACACATTTCTTTATAAAAATGTCATTCTTTAGTGTTTTTTCTATGTTTTTGATATTTTAATTGCATTCAACAGCAAAAAAATGATGTAGTAGAGAACAACCTGCAGAAAGTCATCTGTCCTTGCTGTGCTAAGAAGGTGTTTCAACATTTCAGTGATGCAGCATCTTCACTCGTCCGTTTCTCTTTCCTTTGAACACGATCGACAATGACAGACTATGTCAAGCTTTTTCTAACATTATTTTGACTTAAATATCAAATTAATGGAAAATTATTTTGATTTTCTGCTGCAGCGTTGTTATTGTGTCGATAAATACTGATGGAAATTTTTTGCCCTCATATGTAAATAATCTGGAAAGCTTTGATGCATAATAAAAGACTTCTTTGTTTTATGAAAAACTGTGGACGTAAAATCTATAAATATGCATATACATCAGAAGTGGCTCTTTGGTAGAACTTATATGGTAGATCTGACAAATTATAGATTTTTACATGACATATAAACATAGTTGCTTTTAAATGTTATCCATTTTTTGAGTAAGCTGATGAATTTGGGGTGCATTTATATTGCTGAGGTGGCAAAAGATAAAACCTAATGATATAGGAATGTTTGCCACAGCACCATAAACGGCCTTTTTTTTTTTTTTTCAACTAACACAATAAAAGAAACAGGAAAGTTTAAGAACTCCCTTTGGACATTTGCAACTTTCTAAAACAGCATCGCCGAGTTGAATGCAATGTTCTCAAGATGGCCTTTAAGACCTTAGCATGCAGAGAAATCGGAGAGAATGCACAACGTTTCACTTTTCATCAAGAAAGTAGGTCACCAATACTCTTGGGAGTTCCACTAGATCAGCTTCCAGAGAGAAGAAACATCTGGAGCCTACGAGGAAATCCCCCATTAGTTTAGTAGACTTGGCCTAAAAGAGTCACACTTTGACAAATTCCGGTGCCTGTGGATGTTTGTAGTAAATGTTCAGCCTTTAGAACAACGAAAATAAAGCATGACACAAAATAGAATTAAAACCTACACTGAATCAAAAACAAAGGCGTTTAATATGATTTAATTTTTTTTTTTTTTTTTAAGGGCTATACTTTGAAACTTGTATTGCTTTCTCCCCATTGATGCTCAACACCACATCATGGTCAACATCTCAAGCCCAGTGAGCGCCAGGTCAGGTCACCTGAGAAGTCCAAGATGTCACTATATGTGTTTAATAAAGTTTGACAGCACGAAAGTTTTCATCTACCCTGCAACTGGTGTTTCTCTAAAATTTGTGTATAAACCTGAATACAAAACCTGAGTCACGGGTTAGACGGGGGATGTTAAAGAAGCTCCTGTAATTCAGGCCAGCACAATTGTAAATTGGTCATATCACCGATCCTTAATCTGCAAACTTTTTCAATGTGAACGACATTCACATTTTTTCACTAGCTGCTCATAAAATACAGAACAGACTGTAAATATTTCCCTTTCACCTATAAGAACCTGAGACTGCTCTGCTCAGTATTGATTTTTCCTAGAATTCTAGATTTTTCCTAGAATGCTTTCAAATAGACTTAAGAACATCTTGGACATAATCATTCACACAGAGCAAACATATTGTGTACCTGACAGGACAATCATGGTTAACATTTTTCTCATTTGAGATGTCATTGATGGGTGTAGGTCTTATAATAATATAAATTTTAATATTGTGTGTTTGGACCACGAGAAAGCTTTTGACAGGGTGGATCATTCTTATTTGTTTTCTACACTCAGGGCTTTTGGTATTGGTGATGGGTTTATAGCTTGGATCAGTCTATTGTACAGTGGTGCTCAGTGTATGGTAAAGACAGGGGCAGGGCTGAGTCGGCCAATCCCTGTGCAACAAGGGATACGACAAGGCTGTCCTATCTCAGGTCAGCTTTATAGTTTAGCCATTGAGCCCTTGCTGTGCAGGTTGAGGGGTCGGCTCAGTGGTCTGTCACTGCCTACTGTTTTGGCTTATGCAGATGACGTCAGTATTTTTGTCACAAGCCAGAGGGATGTTCAGTGTTTGCAGGACACCCTGTCCCTGTATGAAAAGTCCTCATTTGAACAGGTGAACTGGGCAAAAAGTGAAGCTTTGTTTTGTAGGACAGTGGAGGTACCAGGCAGTCTGCCCTGGAGATCTTGAGTGGGGGAAGGAGGGGCTGAAAGTGTTGGGGTGTTCTTGGGCACAGAAAATTTTCAGGCAAAGAACTGGGAGGGTGTTAAGGAGAAAGTGTGTGCACGGTTCTCTAAATGGAAATGGCTGCTACTCCAGTTGTCATATAGGGGAAGAGTTCTGGTTGCTGATAACTTGGCTGCCTCCGCCCTTTGGCACAGGTTTAAAGTTTTGACAACACCAAGAACTCTGATTGAGGATATTCAGCGAGCCATCGTGGATTTTTTCTGGTCTGGTAAACACTGGGTCCGAGCAGGACTCAGACAATGCAGTCTGCCAGCCTGCAAGCAAGCCTCAGAGAAGCTGGTTGCTGGGCCATCTGATGAAGATGACAACAGCATCGGTGGATACTCTGAGAACGTGGAGTAACATCACCTCTGTGAGGCTTATCAACAGAGAGGTGGAGGAAGTCCATGCTGCCCTGCCGCAAAACCTGAGAGCTTTTCCAGGGAACTGCTTTTTATGTGAAAACAGTGAATACAGCTTCCCCTCTGTGCTTATCACCCGAGGGAGGAGACCAGCTGCTGTCGTTCACAACTTCTCACCTGAACAAGTTAAAGGATGCAAGGAAAAAAGCAATCTACCATGTCTGCATGAAGGTTCTGGACCTGCAGTATCTTTGGCAGGGTTGAAGGAGTTGAGGTGGACTGAGTTTTTTTGGCACAGACGTTTCTCTGAAAGGCAGCTGGTGGTCCTTGTACAAGCTGCCCATTGAAAAGTGGACCGCAGACCTCCAGTGGATTGTTGTACACGGTGCAATAGCTACAAACAGACACAGAGCGCACATGGATCCAGGGGTGGGAGAAGAGTGCCTTTTCTGTGGTCAGACTGAGACTTTGGCACATTTATTTGTACATTTTCTTTTGGTTTGTTTATCTTTGGTGTGAAATAGTGTGCCAGGAAGAAAAGTGTTCACTCAATAATAAATTTTCTGTCCGGTTCTGCTAAACTGGCCATTTGGCTGACATGTAAGAACCAAGTTCAGAATGTTGGCCGCATGGAGCCAGTGCCGGTTCTGGAGGGCCTGCTAAAGAGAGTGGAACATGTTTATTATAAGATGACAAACAATACAGTATGTTGGCTTTTTGTCAAATATGAACTTTTGGGAGGGTTCTGTCTTCTGTGGGGGAGGATGAGAAGTTAATTATACATTTCTGATTGAAGGAATATTGCTTTCTGCTCTGATGGTGGCTGTTATTGTTGTACATTAGGTCCTCTAATGGTTCAATAACGGGATTTTGAAAACCAAACCTCTATTCAATTCAGTTCAATGCAATTTTATTTAAAGTGCCAATTCATAACAATGTTATCTCAAGACACTTTACACGTTCAAAAAGAGAAACAGCTCCCAGGGCAAAGCTCCACACTGAGTAAGCCATTGGTATTGGTGACAGTAACGAGGAAAAACTTCCCTTTAACAGGCAGAAACCTTGAGTAGAACCAGACTCAGTGTAGACAGCCATCCACTGCGACCGCCTGGGAAAGAGAGGAGAGATGGGGAGATGGTGAGACAGAGGAGAGGTGGAGATAGAAAAAGGAGAGGAGAGACAGGGAGATGATGAGAGAGACAGAGAAGAAGGGGAGATAGAGACAAAAGGGAGAGGGGGAGAGGAGAGACAGGGACGGAAGAAAGAACATTGAGCAGAAGCTGCAGGATCCAGGTAGGGCCATGGAGAGGGTTCTGGATCCAGCAGCAGTACCAGGCCTCAGGAAGGTGGGGGTAGGAGACCCAGAGACATGCTCTGGAAGTGCTGTAAAAAGATGGAGCACGAGAGCGCCGAGGGAGAGAGTGGGTTAGTGCTGAATCGGGCATGATGAGTGAGTCGCCCCCCCCCCCCCCCCCCCACTCTGAAAGCTCGGTGTCTAAAGATCTCCCCGAGGAGAGCCAGAACAGTCCTGGCTATAGGCTTTGGCAAAAAGCAGGGTTTTAAGTCTACTCTTAAACATAGAGAGGGTGTCTGCTGCCCAGACTGATGCTGGTAAGTGGTTCCACAGCAGAGGAGCTTGATAACTGAAGGCTCTGGCTCCTAGGGAACGTAGCGTCCTAGAGGGCTGATATGGTTCAATTAGATCAGTGATATATGATGGTACCAGACCATGCACAGCTTTGTAGGTTAGGAGGAGGATCTTAAATTCGACTCTAAATTTTATTGGAAGCCACTGTAGGGAGGCCAACACAGGTGAAATGTGGTCATGCCTCTTAGCCTTAGTCAGAACACGAGTTGCAGAGTTCTGAATGAGCTGTAGAGTTATGAGGGACTTTTTTAGGGCATCCTGACAAAAGAGGGTTACAGTAATCCAGCCTGGAGGTAATAAAGGCATGGATGAGCTTCTCAGCAGCATCTAAGGAAAGGATGATTTTTGCAATTTTATGAAGGTGGAAGTAGGCAGTCCTCATGATTTGTTTTATGTGCGTGTTAAAAGACAAGTCCTGATCAAAGCTAACACCCAGGTTCTTTACAATGATGCTAGAGGCAGGAGCTAGTCCATTAATGAAAGCTTATATTATTAGCTAAAGATTGTCTAAGATGTTTTGGACCACCTAATAGAACTTCAGTTTTGTCTGAGTTTAATAGAAGAAAGTTGTGGGTCATCCAGGACTTAATATCTGCAACCAGGATCCAATCATGGTTGGGTTGGGTTGCATTTGTGATCCATTCACAAATGCAATCCAGGATTGCAGTTGTGTTAGCTATCATCTGGCTTCATTGATAAGTACAATTGGGTGTCGTCAGCATAACAGTGAAAATTTATGGAGTGTTTTCTGATCACATTGCCTAGTGGGAGCATATAAAGTGTGAATAGGATCGGGCCAAGGACATAACCTTGTGGAACACCATAGCTAACCTTAGTGAGCATGGATGAGTTACCAATTTGATTTTCTAATCTATGTAAAAGAATCTGGTGGTCAACAGTATCAAATGCAGCGCTGAGCTCCAGAAGGACAAGTACTGAAACACAGCCCTGATCAGAAGCCATTAACAGGTCATTAGTGACTTTTACTAGTGCAGTCTCTGTGCTGTGATGTTCCCTGAAACCTGACTGAAAAACTTAAAATAGGCTGTTTTTATGGAGATAATTGCACAACTGGCTGGCGAAGACTTTCTCCAAAATTTTTGAAATGAAGACCAGGTTGGAGATGGCCCTATAGTTTGCTAAAACCCCTGGATCCGGAGTGGGCTTTTTTTTAGCAGGGGATTGATTATAGCAACTTTTAAAGTCTGTGAGACATAGGGACAAATATATAATGTCTAGTAAGGAGGTGCCAAGTAAAGAGAACACTTCCTTAAGTAATCTAGTAGGAATAGGGTCTAAGAGACAGGTTGGATTTAGAGGAGGAAATGATAGAAGCCTCAACTATTGTTGAGGGCTAATAGGGAGAAATGAGTCCAGATACGTATCTGGCTAGTGGTTATCTCCAATGCAGCTATATTGACGGACAACTTTGTAGTAGGTGATGCTAGGAGGTCTTGGATGTTATCTCTAATGGATTGCTTGATAAAGTTATGATTCTGGGTCAGCCTGGCTACAGTGCTGACTAAAAATCTGGGGTTGTTCTTATTTTCTTCAATGAGTGATGAGTAATAGCTCGTTTTGGTAAATGTGTAGTACAAATACTACACATTTGTACACATACAGGAATATTGTTCTATCATGCAGTGATGTTCCTGTAAAATTCATTCTGTTTTTGTAGGGTCACTTGACAACAGAATCATTAAGTATCATTTTCCCTATGGGGATTTCCAAATTACCTGAAACGTTTGCTAATAGGACCCACCAACAATTAAATCCATGCGTAGTACGAATGATTACTCTGAGCTTTACTGCACTAGTTTCCACTGAAGTCACTTGGGCTTCTGCAAATGTTCATATTCTATTTACTTTTCTTTTTCCCAAAGCTTTGTGCTTGCTTGTGTAAAATGTTCTTTTTCTGGCAAAAGCAGCATTTTTGTACTTTCAAACGCTGAAATGAATGCACTTTTTTTCTGTCTCTGTGGAAACAAGACAAGCTGAGTTGTATTGCTCACAGCACTCCACTTTGTCCTCCACCTTCGCTTGAATGCACCTCAGAAAGGCTCGCGTCTTTTTGTCCACTTGTTAGCTCTTATCAGTCGAGGCTACGTTTTCCGCATGTTTACACTGCTCTTATGCACATGTGCTTATCTTCTCTCCCTACAGATGGCCTTGACGTTACAAAATGCTCAGCAAAATAAAAGGAAGATGCCACTCTGGAGGGGATTAACTTGAATGAAGACATATCCTCTCCCGCTTGGATGCAGCAGAAGGAAGATACAAAACCTTCTGTGATCCGTCAGCGACTGGAGAACTTCACATGTCATCGGGGCTGATTGACAAATCAAAGCCAGTGTGATGGAGCTCCGGCTGTGTCTTCTGGCATTGCGACTTGTGAACATCAAGGCCTTCCGTGTCTGAGTGAAGTTGAAAGAGCGACTCCATGAAAAAGGTACCAGATCTTAGACAGATGATGTGGAGGAGCAGCTCTAAGCTAACCCGGCTGCGACTGTGATGTTGACTACATTTTAATCAGGCGTCATCAAACAACTCGTCGTGGGTTTCTTGTTGTGAGATCAAGCTGGCTTCAAGAATGTCGGAAATCACCACCATCATCATGGGAATGCTTAATTGATTTTTGTGCTTGTTTGTGTGTGTGTGTGTGTGTGTCAGTATGTTTTAGTAAATCAGACAACCACAGAGGGGGGTTATTTAATCAGTCTCTACACTCCACGACTGCAGGTTTACATTTAGACATTAGGGACACGCCCCTACAGAGACGTGTCAGTGAACTGGTGATGCTAAAAAGACCCGTGGTGTGAATTTAAAAGTGGGTGTGGTTGTTTCTAAATGTTTGCTGAGGGATGAGCTCATGAAGGGATGAGAGCAGTAGAAGACGGGTGGCTGGATGTACCATTATTAGAGGGCAAGAGAACAGAAATCTGTTTTCTTGTAATGCACAACATTGACAACAATCCCATACCACTGGCTAGCTGTGCTAACGTCTGTGCAGCTGTCTGAGGCTGATATCATTATTTAGTCTTTTTTTTTTGTTTTTTTACAAGGGAGCATCTCTGTTTTGGAAGTAAACATCTTGAGTTTGAAGTGTGCTGAAGTGTGATAAGTTTCTACTCAGTCACCTTTATGCGCATGCAAACTCTCAACATTTGCACTTGCTCCAGCTACTTATGTGCCTGGAAGTGTCAATGCTGCTGGCCCCACCGGGAGATTCCAACCCACAACCTAACTGCTGCACCATAATCGATCTATTGGCTGATAGATTATCCTTTGTGCAGCGATGTTCAACACCAAGTGACCAACGTTAGCTGCATAAATAGCTCTACATCATAGCAAAGTAGCACAGACTGCAGATAATTACTGAAAATGATGATAAAAAGGAACATAACACAGAAAAGATATGACCTGTGCAGAATATATCTATTAAAATGGAAAGATGTAAAATACTGGGATCCCTCTTAGCCAAGTCTTTTCACTCCGTAAAACTTTTGAAGGCCCAGAATGAGAGAATAAGTGAGAATTGTCACTGAGGGGTGATATTTCACCTCTGATGAACTGTCAGACAGAGGTACATCCTTTTCCATCATATCGCTGGTGTGGAACCCGTATGGTAAGATACTTACATGGAAAGATGAATGTATTCGTGTTACCCCATTAGATGCAAGTTGATTAATTCTCTGGTTGTGCAAATACTCTAAAGACTCAAACTGATGTTTAGCTTTTTGCTCTTAGCATTGCTGCGTGATGCAAAGAGTACACGTAGCTGCTACACATCTCATAATAGTAACAGGTGAAGAAACGCTGTAAAATGTCAATCATTAATCTTGTAACTCTGCTGAACCTGCTCCAGTTCGCATACCGCCCAAACTGATCTACTGAGGACGCCATCGCACACCTCCATCATACAGCCCTGAGCCATCTGGACAGCAGAAGGGGGAATTATGTCAAAATGCTGTTTGTTGACTACAGTTCAGCATTCAACACCATAATCCCCTCCATACTCACCATTAAGTTGGAACTCCTGGGCCTCAGCCCATCCCTGTGTCAATGGATCTCCAACTTCCTGCGAGACAGACCCCAGGCAGTACGATTGGGCAACCACATCTCACCCTCACTGACATGGTCCTGTCACGTTAACACCTTGGTGAAGAAGGCCCGGCAGCGTCTTTATCATCTCAGACGTCTGAAGGATTTTAAGCTGCCTTCAAAGGTGCCAAGGACATTCTGCACCTGCACCATTGAGAGCATCCTGACGGGAAGCGTCACAGCCTGGTTTGGGAACAGCACTAAACAGGACAGACAAGCTCTCCAGAGGATGGTGCAATCAGCTGAGCGTACCATCCACACCGAGCTTCCTGACCTGGACACTATATACAGCAAGCGGTGCTGGACCAAGGCTAGGAAGATAATGAAGGACCTCAGCCATCCCAACAATGGACTCTTCTCTCTGTTGCGGTCAGGGAAACGATTCCGTTCCTTGAAGGCAAACACAGAGAGAACGAGGAGGAGCTTCTTCCCGCAGGCCATTCGGGCCCTCAACCAGAAGACCTAGAACCTGGACTCTCCAGACTTCCCCACGTATATATATTTACATGTCACACTCTACCTGTACAAAACATTCTACCTCAGCTGATTGTTGCACACTTACAATAACCACATCCACTGGACATCTCCATGCACATACTGCACCGAACACTTTTTTGTTTTATTTATTGTCTTATATTGTGATGACCTTTTCATATTTCTATATATTGTATATACTGTGCTTTATTTTATTCTATGTAGGACAGTCGTAAAAAGCATTTCACTACATGTCGTACTATGTAGGGCTTGTATGTGACAAATAAAATTTGAATTTGAATTTGAAACCCTGCCTAGCCTGTTCCTCCATGCACAGCTGACTGCCATCACACCTCCTGATCGCGGAGATTGAGAGTCATTAGAATCTAAGTTGCGTCTCAATAATTAGTGGAAATAGTTTGAGTATGAAGCATGTGGTGGCTACCACAGATTAACCAGAGCTGGTTGGTAGTCTGATATCAGACCCCTCTAAGACTCCCCCCCCCACATGACCTGTTGGCATATGGACCCAACCTGGGTACACATAAATTATCTCGCTATTTTCTGCAAATGATCCCTGAATTACAACGATCCATCAGGCAGAAAGCCGGCTATGCCACTGCCCTATTTAGGTCTCTGAACTTTCTAAAAGTACATAAAGCATGTATAGGTGCAATCCAGGTGCATACAGACCCAGTCGTGCTAGTGAGCAGCTGGTTTTTGGTGCAGCGCAACATTCCGTATTCTGGAGATTTGCATTCATGTGTCAGAGCGGGAATTTCTCAGAGGCTGCAGCATAATCTATTGACGCCCTTGTGGGCGTCAACAGTCGTCAGAGCAAACAGTTCTTCAGTCTGCAGAGATTCTTCACAGGGTCAATCTGGTGTCGGGGGCAACCACATAAAGCCAAGACTGACAGTTTTTACTTTAATGTTGCATTCCAGGAAGATATCTCTACCTTTGTCATCTCTAGAACCGAACGTGGCTGCAGGCAGACATAAGTCAGGCACCACTTTACATTTCATAGAGAAGGAAATCTTTGTGTTCCAGCATCATCCTTCTCTGTCACAGCCCTTGGACGTTCACAATAATCACACATCAGTTTTTATGCTGCAGCCCTTAATGACTGTCTCATTTATCACTTAATAGCTTATTTTTCCATTAATTTGTTTTCTGTTTTTTTTTTTAGCATCCCCATTAGAATGTAAACCAGTTACTTCTACTTCATGGGCACATGGAATCACTAGATTAAGGCTTGATTTAAATTTGACGCAACAGTTTGAATTAGCCACCCTGTGCACAATGGACGGTATGTAGTATTTATGTAAATATATTTATAGACTAGCTGCTCCGCATATGGCTCCATATAGTGCATTCATCTCCGTGCGGCCCACACGGACACGCCAACTGGGGTGGGGGAACTTTACCAGTTTCACATTCCAGCACTTTTTTTTTCTTCCTATTTACAGTAGATGAAATACAACACTGTGATCTCAAAGACATTCAACAGCCGACGCTAACCTCTCAAGTGTACCCTTCCCCTTTATTCAGACAGATCAGACCTGCAGAGATGGTCTTTTTTTGACCCACTAATGATATCTTTGTTGCTGTTTTAAAGGGTTGCAGCTTGTCAGCGTCATTTGCAACAGCTGCTGTATGAATAAAGATGAATTGAACATTCATAATTGTAATACATCTTTTTGTTTTTGTTTGCTTTATAAAGGTATTTCACTTTTAAAAATGCATTCACTTAATGTCAAAAAGCTCACTTTCTTGTTTTGTTTTTTTTTTTTTTCTGTTTTTCAAAACAGTATTATTTTCCTTATGCATGAGCATAAGCCTCACCCTGGGCTTTAGGTATCTGCCAAACAAGTACCAGGATTTGCAGATTTAATATCCATATGCTGTGGGGATGTTCTTTCCTTATGCATAGTCCCTTTCATGCCTTTATTGTATGTAACAAATATATATAGTAGCAAATCAATATGAAACTGGCGCATGACTGACTTCTGTGGAATTGTTATAGATCAAACAATGTTGAAGTCATTGCCATATTTTCACTGAAAACAAGGAGAAAGCAAAATGCGTTGCCCCAGTTGTGATATTGTGATGCAGATCTTGGCTCTGTGGCCTGTTTACAGGGAGCCTACTCTTTCCCAGGCATCACCTCTCACCGTGAATAACCCCATCTTTGATCTCTGATTCCTTTTTCAGGCCTTAATGACTGAGGCAGCCAAGGGAAACAGGGGATTTATCTCAGATCTGCACTTGCACTTTAATCTGGAAAATCAGAGTAGAGTAGGAGCCGTTCGGTGGTGGGCGGCAGGCGTGCCAGCTTGCCTCTCCAAGCAATCGTCAGCATCTGCATCAGCAACGTCCGTCTATGTGAGCCCCTCAACTGCCCACCTGCCTTTATCCTTGGGGAGGAGCCCCTATGGGAGGGGCTCCTGTGAAAATTACATTTGGCCTGTGCCCAGTGGATGAAGATCACACAGCATACTGGAACTGCAGTCTGGGACATCTGGCAATCTGCTTCTCTGACGGTATTACTGGAAGAACGACAGTGCCCCCTAGTGGAAAGACGAAACCAGGTTATTGCCAACAGTCCTACAATCATACTTATCATACTAATCTTACACACCTTCTGCTTGTTTTTCATGTAAAGTAACATGTAAATAACTACCTACTGTTGGGTACTGCCAACATGCCCTTGAGCAAGGCACCAAATCCCAAAATGCTCAGCGCACCTGTCCAGGGTGGCTTACTTACTATGAGACCTCTCCCTTAATAATTGCATGTGCATAGCTCTTTGTATGTTCATACATACTGCATGTATCTTGTGTGTAATAATCAGTGTGTAACTCTCAAAAGGGTTGTAAAGAGTAAAGAGAGAAAAACCTTGGAAAACTGTGAATTTTGACCCATAAATCATTAACTGAACGTGTACAATATGAAGTGTAGTAGACTGGAGTTTGCTGTGAGAGTAAATAATAATAATAATAGTGGTACATAGTAAAAACAATGAACATCTCATTTCTAATTAAATCTTATTTATTACATATTCAGTATTTGGATTGCATATCTTGACCTACAAAAGGTTCGTAGTGCGCAGACGGTTTATTCCATGCAACCTGGACTTTTCAGTATAAAGCTATAAAAGTCTGGTAACCTTTTTTCCTTGACTCAATTTTGCAGAGCTGTATTGTTCACATATGTGTGCTTGGTAGCTTAGTTACACATAAATCCTGCTCATTAGCTGTTTAAGGAGCTTACTGAGCTGTAATACTTTTAAATGAAAGGATCTGCTTTTCTAAATATTTACATGAATGGGAAAAGAGCAGGATCATAAAGCACAGGATCAAAACAAACCGCAAGCACAAAAATTAGGGATTGTTTGGAAATAAGAGACAATGATACATTTAAAAAAAAAAAAAAAAAAAGCCAAATATTAAATTTGGTAGTTTCCTGTGTATCTAATTGGCTATGTGGTTCACAATTGGCTAATTGGCGTGTGCTTTTCCACGCTGAAACTGTGTGCTGCCCACTGTTTCAGCCATTCCAAACTGAGAGGCGCCACATGTCAGTTTCAGGTTAATCCAGGAAACGGTCCAGCATCTTCTGGATGTTTCGGAAGGCGTCCTTTCCCAGATAGTCGGCCTGCCCGGCCTCCCAGCGACGGCGGCGCTCCAGCTGGTCCACCTCTTCATCTTGAACCCTCTGCTGCGACGAAGACAACCGTGTCAAAAGGGAAAGGGGTCGCAGGAAACGCAGTAGATCACACTTCAGAAAAGTACGACGTTTTACGATTTGTGGTGCGGCGTCCATGTCGTCTCCACGGTCGGTGCTGTCCTCCAAGACCTCCGGTTGCAGGTCGTCACTCCCGGGTTGCTCCACCGGAGCGTCATCTGATGCGGCAGTTGTCAGTGCACCACACTCCGCAAGCTGAAATACAATTGAGCAGCAACAATGGATGGATGCAACAAGGCAGTGTAATCTTTTCAGGCTAAACACATAAACTATAAGTATTAACACAGTACATCGTGCTGAAATGAATTAAAGCAAAGCTCAGAGGCAGATAATGAGCCCTGTGTTGAATGTACTCTCTGCCCCAGCTGAACACAGTCGCGCAGAGCTTGCCATAAATTAAAAATCTCTTCAACTGGAATTAACAGGAGGCACTTGAGCAGCCTAATAACCACCATGATGTATTATAAACACAAGCCACACTTATAAAGGCACTCATTAGGCTAATTAATTGATTGATTATCAAATATTCCTAACAACTTCTTCCTTGGCTTCACAGCGTGTGCTTGACTTTAAATCACATCTGTTTCATCCAACTTCACTTGGAGCTGCAGTTTGGGTCTGGTGAGGTTTTTTTTGTTTTGTTTTTTTTTTTTTTCGAAAACAATTTAGATTTCTGCGATTAAATTAGAAAGACAGGTTTCACTTTGTGTCAGAGTAGAAGAATTGTACATATGGAATGAGTCTAACATTTAATTTATAAATAATAGTAATCAGCAGCAACACAAAATAAGAAACAAGGCAAGGACAAAAACATGTTATTTCACCATGATTGGTTCAGGCCGTGAACAAAGTTTCTCAGGAGAATTTGAGAAACGTGCAAGTAGGGAGCTAGAGGCGTCCAAGCTTCCTGTAAATGCTGTCTCTGGTTTTTGTACAAGGGCCTGTAAAACAAAAAACAAGGGAAACTGTTGAACCTGGGTCACTGTTCCAATGTTAAAGTCAGAGCCATGATTGAAACTTCACCAGTCAAAGTCCGGTGAAATGATGGTAAATTGTCGATTCCTTTTTTTTTTTTTTTTTTTTGTTTTTTTTTTTTTAAAGATTGTCCAAAGATGACAGATCTGGTTCACCAGAAATGTTGACTCATTTTTCTGACAGCATAAACAAAACCTCCAGCTGCCTTTCCTGAGGAACCCTTTTCTAATGGTTCCTGCTTCCTCCTCCACACCACAGTGCTCATAAACAACCCCTTGAAATACATAACATCCTCTGCTTGGGGCAACAATGCCACCATGCGCAGAGTAACCGACCAGGAAGCCCTGATCCTCATCCTGGAGCCTCAGAACCGGGCTCACAAGGTGCACTAAAACTGAAGAAGCTAACATCAACTAAAACACGCAGAAGAGCAGACTGGTTAAGAAATCTCCAATAACGACCTTTGCAGGACCCTTGATTAAATAATTATTTAATAATAGTTCTGTACGTGACAATGTATTTCTAGGTGTTGCTACCTGTTTCGGCTGCTCCACATTCGGAGGGAAGTCTTTTTCTAGTGGAGGGGACATGGTGTGACTGAGGTATTCCTTCCACCACAGTGATGCGAAGTGTTCCATGCAGTGTGGTTGACCTTTGTTTTTAAAGGTGCTGGAACTCCACGGTTTAACTGCTCCGGCAAAATGAATAATCTTTGCATTGTGACCAAACCTGCAGTCAGAAAAGAGCAGTATTGTTATGTAAAAAGTACAATGTAGAATTCTTCATTTCACTTTTTTAGGACTCGAAACTAATTCACTGTTACTTCACTTAATAATTCATCTTAATCAGTTTGTATTGCTGATATCACAGTACATTTCCTGTAATTCACCATATGAATCCAGTACTTTTATTTTTTTTACTTCCAGTACTTTTCCCCCTTAATAAGTCATCTTAATCAGTTTAGAGAGTGAGAAAGATTGAAAAAAATGCCAATTAACAAATTCATGTCAAATAATTTTATCCATTAGCTTTGAAATTGTGCTTTGATGTAGTCTAATTAAGTGATGAATCAAATTCAAAATAACCGTTAAGGTTCAGCAACACTCACTGTCGGAAAGCAGGCGGGTAGCTGTAGACGCAGCTTCCGCTCAGGTTGTAGACAAAGGGCAGGTGTTTGGTGATGTCCGCCACCGACCAGCTACTGAAGAAGCTGTTCAGCAGGCCCTGGTCCCCTCCTGACAATCAGCCAATAAACACACGCTGCTCAATTCCCCCAAGTTGATTTCAATTGGCAAAAAAGAAAAAAAAAAATCAGCAAGAAAAAGATCGTAAATAACTTGATTGGAGCTTGTTGACAGCATTTCCCTCCCAGCGTTGATGAGCTGAGATCAATAAAACCAGCAGAAAGAGTGATTTGTCATCCTGTTTTATTGCCAGGACATATTGACACAGAAGAACTGAGTGGAAAAACAGTAATTGAAAAATGCTAACGATCCAGAAATGTGTTTAAACACAGCAAGGCGGTAAAATGGCTCGATTTCCACTGATCCACCAGAAGGGGGGGGGGAACAACTTTCACTGTGGAAACACAACATGAAACAGGCCACACATTACTTACTGAACCATCGTATGGACGTGGGTTGTTTTCCAGCCTGCTCTCTGAAGGTCGGCATCTCGCTTTTTGTTTGTAATAAAAGCATAAAAGGACGGTAATATGAATCCTTGACGCGTGGATGTGAGTTACCGTCGAAGCTGCCGTGCTGCAGAGCGTGGGCACGGAGACTGGCGTGGGTTTGAAGGGAGGGCCGGAAAACAAACACGCCAGAGTTGAAGCAGTCGGGCCAGCCCGGATCTGGAGCTGCCGACAGCTCGTCACGCTCGAAAAGCTCGTCCACGTTATCCAGAACCTGAGAGGGAACAGGTCCATCAGAGAGACAGTTTCCCCCGAAAACTAGGACTACAGGTCTGCTTTTAGTGCTCATACTATTAGTGACAGATTCCTTCTATGGACACTGGGAAGGTATTGTTTATGATAAATACAGACCTGCAAATTAGAACTGTTAAACTAGAACGGCTAAAAGGACACACAGCGTTCCATGAAGAGGTAAAGCCGCCGTATCAGCGCACGAGTGACCTTGAGCCAAAACTGTGTTTGCTGACCTGAGCCTGCAGCAGCTGTGCCGCTAACATGACAACATGTTATGGGCCAGCAGGTCAGGGAACATATGGATGAGGCCTTCAAACAGTGTGTCTGCTGGGTTCAGTGTGTGTGTCTGTGTGTGTGTGTGTGTTTGTGTTTGCGTGTGTCTTCTACGGCCGTTGCCATGGTGAGCACCCTGTAAGGAGCCTGTGCACTTACAAGTGTGTCAGCGTCCAGGAAAACGCATTTGCTGTACTGAGTTAGCGTCCAACAGTGAATCTTGGTAAAGGTGACGCCGAGCTCAGGACGTCCCAGGGAGGTCAGGCGCAAACTGTCCCCACTCTCCATCCCCTCCACTGTGACGACCTTATCAAAGACGCTGTGGAGGACGCGCCTGATGGCGTAAAGCAATCCCAACAGTTGGTTAATCTAACATAACACTGCTGACATGGCGAATCGAAGGGACGCGTTGCTCACCTGGACTGTTCTGACACATTTGGCGTCACCATGACGACGAGGCTGCGAGTTGTCCCATGGCGCCTCAAGCTCCTCGCCACCACTACAGCTCCCATGCAGTAAGCGTGGGACGTGACCAGAGTGACAAAGGCTTCACCGGCTTCGCCGACAGACGGGGGTTGCGAGTTAGCATCTGCTCAACATGATGCAGAAAAAAAAAAAAAAAAGTGTAAGGTCAGCTTTTTGGCCGGGACAGGGTTCAGCAACCTGGTCCTGCGAGGACCACAATCCAGCATCCAGGTTTTCTGCCCTACCAGGAAGAAAACTGCTTTCACCAAGGAAACTGGGCAAGCCAGATCATGATGAAATGGTTAGGTATTGTCAGAGATTATTTCTTGTATATTGCTTTAAAGTGAGGTGTGACAGTTAACGTGATATGGATTCCTCATCTTGTGAGTAGTTGTATTTGGACATTTAGTGGTTTGGTTGGTCAGATGGTTGGAATTTCCAAAGACTGTTGCATGGATTTTGGTCTGGGATAAGACTTTGATTGATAAGGAATCAATCACAGGTTCTTTTGTATTGAAAATAACTGTTCAAAACTGTTCCAAATGTGCTGTTTTTGTTGTGGTTATCTCTTTCAGGGGAGCCTTTTCACTGATCAAGATAACCTCAAAGGCTTTATCGCAAATAAAATAAATCCAGTCGACATTTTTGTTTGTCTATTGGCAGTTTTAGAGCATTCCTCTTTTTTCCTTAAACAACCTTTGGGCTTTGTCCTGTAAAATTCCCGTCCTCGCACGATTCAAGTGTGGAGGGGCTCAGACAAACTGCTCTGATTTGAAGTCAAACTGGGTCAGTCCAGAGTTGTTCTGCATAATTCAGCAAGCAGAGAAGCTTACAGTTGTGTTTTCCGGGGTCACGGCTGCAGCGGCTGGCAGATTTGGGCAGTTTCCCTGTTATTTATTAAACCAACCTTGTTGATAAGCAGACCTGAAGGACTTTTTACAACGACGAGCTGCACTTTTAGATAGAACAAAGTCACATACCTGACATTCTGCAACCTTCTACAAGCCCAATCTTGACTGATTCACACAGGCGCCAGCTTCATCTTCAAACCTCCCGATACCGGAAGCTCATCTGAAGCACTGGGATGGATTATCGTTTCCATTCTGCAGCATGAAGCCACATTCCCTTTTGTGTTTTTTTTTTTTTTCCGCCCCTCCTGTCTGCAGAGTCCAGGCCGTCCATGTTGGCTCATCTATTTGTTCAACTGGTTGTACAACAAATGCAACCGTCACAGCCTGGCACGCCTTGACAGTTCTCTTTCCATGGTAAAGATTTTATCCAATAATATTCCTTTCATTTCTGGTTCGGGTGGGACAATTTTTAATTCTTTGTGTTATTGAAGGTCAAAGTGACTGTTTGCGATGCCGTACTGTCATCTAGTGGCCAAATTACGTATTGCAGACATCTTCAAGTTCCACCGATCCTATTAGCGTCATCAAAACACAGTACCTAGACCATCAACGGAGTAACACATTACATTTTAAACAATAATCGTTTAATTAATATTATTATTATTATTATTATTATTATTAATAAAACACGTGGAGAATTGTCTTAAAAAAATGAAAGGATTGGCAAATAGGGGATTTTACGACTTCAACTCAAAACTAATAAAAACTTTAGTAACAGTGAGGTATTAATTTAGGTCTGTGTTAAATATAAAAAAAAGGTCAGTTAAAACTGTACAACACCATTTTATTGGGGGGTAAAAATGGACACACACTTCAAATCCAATCACAAATGTCACATTGATCTGATGGATTTAGAAAAATACACTTCATGTTATCATGGTACTGAAAAGCAGCAAAGTTAAGCTCAGCAGTCGCTCTGGAGTATTTACAGCTCTTTAACCTTTCACCACTTACAATAAAGGTATGAACACGAAGAAAAATATGGTATCAACATGTACAATATTATGCATAGAAAATGTTAATGATCATAACTGCAGATCAAAATGCATTAATGAGCACACTGATGCATGTTTTATGACTATGAAAATAAAACAGCCTGAAAAGTGAGTAATAAACCTGATAAATGTGTAATTGTCTATATGTTTCAGGTCAAAATTTTGAAGAAAAACATTTTGTACCAAGTCCCCTCTCCCTTGTAACACCTGAGCGATATGTGGTGCCTTGTTGGCGGTGCTTTAAGAAAAGAAGCCTGGTTAACAAAAATGCTGGTGTTGCAATGCACAGAGTTAGAACCCAAAGTCCCACATACATACAGGGTAATAAACAGTGACAACAGCCCCACGAAACTGTCTCATAGCATACATTTGCTCACATCACAATTACTCTAAAGAGAATCCTTCTGTTGTATGGAGATCCAGACAAATAATGATACAAAAAAAATAATTTTTATTTAAAAGTAAAAGCCTCAACTGTATGAAAAATCTGAAATAAAGATGTTAAAACATCCGAAATGAAAGTTACTCATTGAATTTCCTCAATATTCTGAACATTTGAGACATTTTAGGGATGTCAGAAACAATCCAGCTTCTTTCCTGAAACCCAGATTCTGACCCCAGAACAAACATCCCTGATGGATCTGAATTATTTTATCTGATCATTAAAATATCTGTTTCATTAACATTAATACTTTTAATACAACAAACCTTAATACTTTTAGTTAACATTGCTGTGCCTATGTTTAAAAGTGTTAAAGAAAATAATTTCCATTCTTTCAGATCTGGAAAAAAAAACGAGTGAGTCCATCCATACGTCACACGATAAACTAAACATTCATGGACATGTAGGAAAAAAAGTATTTATGTGTACAGTAGTTACACACCAACAGAGCACGTAAACACAGTTTATCATTCATTGAATTTATCAAAGCAGGTTAATGATGCAATGCTTACTGGAGAAGAGAAAACCAATCTTTTCAAGTCTGGCTTTAAATGTAGTCTCAATGAATACAGACTCTTAGAGATAAAGAGAGCCATCGTGGACACGTTAAATTTGAATTACACTGTTTTGGTGCAGTCACTGCCCTGTCTTGTCCAGAAGTCTAGGATGTCTTGAGCAGGTTACTGTAAACTGGAATAGTACAGAACATTAAATGTTAAGATCAAACTTAAAACCTTTCTGTTTACTAAAGCATATAGCTAGCCTCAAACCAAGTGTGTAGGGCTGACAGATCTAGTTTAGTCAGTTTTCACAGTTATAGCTAGAATAGGCTCATCAGACTCTTATTCTTCAATTTTTAGCACAGCTATGCTGCTATAGGCTACGCTGCTGTGGACAAACACATGATCCACTGAGCAGTTCCCCACTTCCTTAACACCAACCACTCCCTCACGTCCTCTCCTCCTTTTCTTCTTCTTTCTCCTCCTTTTATTTTCACCGGGATTATCTGGGTCCAGTCTTCCTTGTCGTTCTGTGTGTCTCCCCCCCTTCTCTCTCTCTCTCTCTTTCTCTCTCTCTTTGCAGGTTTTCCGTCTCCAGGCCTTCGTGCTGTACGGACATTGGCCTATGGCAAACTCAGGGTCCGCTGTCGGCACCTGCCTATACTGTTCATCTCTTTATAACAACCTGCTATGCTGTATTATGTGTATATATATTATGTCTGATATGTTTGTATTTCTATGATTGTATTTTGTCTGTATTTCTTTGGTTTTATGATTGTATCTGTTCTCCCTCTCTCTCTCTTTATTCTCTCTGTCCTGTCTCCCTCTTTTATTCCTCCTTTACCCAGCCAACTTTCAGCAGGATGGTTCCCCCTTGTAAGCCTGGTCCTGCTCAAGGTTTCTTCCTGTTAAAAGGGAGTTTTTCCCTGCCACTGTGCTTACCTGGGGGTTCAGGCTCTGGGTTTCTACCTCTGTCAAGCACTTAGAGACAATTTTATTGTAAAAGGTGCTATATAAATAAAATTGAATTGAATTGAATTGAATTAAATGTAAAGAGTGGGACAACGCTGTCAAATCATGACGGGTTCACTACCCATTATTCACCACTAGATGTCAGCACACTCCCATATTCTACTCTGCCTTTTCAGGTTACTGGGACTTTATTTTCGTAATAAAAACAAATTCAGGCAGACAAGTTTTTTAATCTGTATAAACTCATTATGTTCTCTTAAATTCTGAACATAACAACATTCAAATTTAAATTGTCCAATTTAAATCTTTCATGCTGGATTTTCCTCCTTCTGACTTTAGACCTTTTCATTTTTTTTATATTAAAAAATTACCCCTAATCCTCCTATATACTTATGTAGCATAAGCATATAATCATTTAAGCGTAACCTGTACAATGAATATATATTTAAAAAATATATATACCTTGGGGGTCAGGCTGTCCCTGTTGTTCTTTACCTCTTTCAGGATCCTCCCCTGAATAAAAACAACATTTCATCAGCATTTTTTTTAAATTAAACAGGGTTACATAACACTGAATTGATCATGGGGTTTTTCGTTCATACTGACCGCCCTGTATCTTGAAGCAGAGCTTTTTCTTCTGGTAGGCAAAGTAACTGGATGCTGCCCCGACCAGAGCCACTCCTACAGCGCTGATGATCCCAGCAAGAGGTCCTGACGTAGCTTCTGTAGGACAAGAACCAAAAAGCAGCGTTAGAGCTGGATAATCAGTCCTAAAAATGTCCTAAATCCTCTAAGGTCACATTTGGTAAGATACAAACTCTAAATGCATGATTCATCCATGTTGTTTTGCATCTTTCTTTCATATAAACAGATTTATTTCTCTCCTATTTTCTGCTACTGGGAGGAGCAGCTAAATCCTCTGCAATGAAGTTTTGTTTCTCTCAGGGCTTTACAAAACCTCACAATGGTTCCAAGTTCTACCAAAGATGGCACTGGAACTCAAACTGCCTCATAAACATATAATATGCTGTTATTGTTGCAATGACAGCAACCTTTAAATCTAAAACAAATTATAGATTGTGAGGCAGACAAAGATCTGAAGGCTTACTGCAAAAGAAGATTTTAAAAACTGAATAAGAGTGATGTGCTGCAGCTTGAGAAGAGTGAACACACCCAGCAAGGGCAGGGTTGGATTTCAGATCATTGACTCATGAGTCAGAGGTGTGTCTGGAGAGGGTGGGGTGTCCTGAACTAGAGCGTCGCCTGCACGTGAAACAGAACATAGCTAAACCTGCAGCACCATATAGTGCAGGAGAACTCTGGAACAACAGGAATGATTTGGTGTCTGCCAACTGCTAACTGAATCTGACAATAATGAGAATAGCGTTTGAACAGGAAATTTGAGTGACGAAAAGGTCTGAGGTCTAGTAGCAAAAACATTCATCATAATAGTGACTCCTGAGGTATTTTGAAAGAGTAATTAATTGCTTACTTTTCAAAATACCTAAAACTTATCTAGTTTCTCTAGAAAGTGTAGTTTTTACAACTTTATTTTCATATTATTTGATTGTAAGAAAAATATTTCCCTTGAAATCAATAACAATGTTTTCATACTTACAGTAAGTAAAACACACCCTGGTGTGTGGCTGAATTGTGTATTCATCCTTGTATAAATGAACACGGATTGCTGTTATTTCACTAGTTTATTTATTAACACAACTTCCACTGTGATCATCCCACCAGCAATTCTAAATTCCGACAAGTTACAGCTTCAAACAACCCAAGCTAAATTAAATATTCCCAAGTGAACAACGACAGCATTGAAAATCGTCAGCTGATCGGCCCAGTACGATGAGAAGCTAGCTCCTAGGATACGTGTTGTAAACGTGCTACAGTACGTAAAGAATGTGCTCAGACTTGGATGTAAGTGCAGAAACCAGGCGTGTCCTGACAACAGTCAAAATTTAGACTGACGCTTTTCCTCTCCACATATGCAAACACGTGAGTTCCTGTAGGCAAATACCTTTAATTACTACCCAACATCCAGTCTAATACCTTGACAATGGTTAGAACACTAAACTAATGAAGCAATCATTCTCAACAGACATTGAAAAAATCTTGAAATCTGATAAAGGCGATGACTTATTTCCCTCCAGTAGCACTGTTGCAACTCTAGTTTGACCCATCTGCAGATGAGCTAGAGAAGCTTTGTGCTGGTAACAGTTCAAAAGCAACTTGAAATAAACTCAACAGAAAGTTGAAAAGTAAAGCCAAAAGCCCACAAGTGACATCATGTATAGTACACAATGACTTCTCTCCTGATGTTGTCCAACACCCGTTTCCTCTCGATGTGACATTAAAGCTAACATTTGTGAACCTCAGAACCGACTGACTGGTTCACGGTTAAGTCTGCAGCAGTTCCAAGGCCCTTTCTAACAAAGTCTCAATGGTTTGCTTTAAGTTGGAAATCCACAAATAAAACTCCTCTGGCATGTTAGAATTTAGCATCTTCAGGATTTGGCCCCACAGAAGGTCGGGATCTGCAACGACACAGACATCGTAGCAGGTTTTTAGGCAAAGGAGCCAAAGCCAGGGCTGCTAACATGAAGTGAAAGTGAAGTTGCTCAGTCCTCAAACACTAATGCTCTCCAGCAAAAAAGAAAGGATCATATATCTAAACCCAGCCATCCTAGGAAATATAACACAACACCTCCTTTAGCGTCTTTCCCAGCTTTTTGTGCAACACCTCCTGACAATAAACCCAACTGCTGATTCAATGGCAAAAAAACACAGCAAGACAAAGAGCGGGAAACACTCAAAGAGAGCTTGGCAGCCATGAGTCTCCACAGGAAAACAACAGGGAAAACAAAGGGAGGAAGTCCTTCAACACATAAGAACTTACCTTGAGGTTGATCAGCACCACCTGGAATACAAAAGAAGAGATAAAAGAAGATAAACACAGAAGACTCACCGGGTGCATATTACCGTCACATACAAATAAAGGTTCATACCCATATACCCTATTTATGTAATAAAAATCTGTGCAGTGTGAACCTAGAATAAACACTCTCAAAGATTTAATTGGAGCATTTGTCCTTTCATAAATGAAATGTTACAAAACTACTTGAAATGGTAATATTTCAGTCTGTGACTAAGAGTAATTAATGGACATTAAGGTAACTTACAACAATAAAAAAACAGATCTTTGTTTTTTGGGATAACAATCACGTACCTTGAGTATCGTGCCCACTGTTCCTTGATCGACCTGAAAGGAAAAATGTGTCGAGTCATATTTTTTTATTTTTTTTTTTTAGTTCAAGTCCAGTTATCAGGACAGTTCAGCTTCTCTGACTGGATCAACGTAACAGCAGTCTGTGGCCGAAATCGCTGGTAGTGTCGTGTCCTGCAGATCTGAGCAGCAGTCATGCGGCTGTAATTACACTGGGAGGACTTGTGTGGGGCTTTATTCATTTTCCATTCTTTGGTAACTCATTCCTTCCATCCTCTGTCTGAAGAGTACACGCAGACCAAACTTTCCAAACACGATATGGTGCGTTTAAGGACCATTTCAAATGTACAATGGACGAAAAAAAAAGTTTTTTAATCTTATTAATCTGAAATTTCTTCATTATAAATACAGAGGGTCATTTCTTCTTTTCTAGAACACAATGTTCTACAACTCCAAACATGAGTCTTACTGTTCCAAGGTGAAAATGTGACAAATGTAGCAGAACAAGCATTTTTATTGTTTAAAACTACAGCTATACTGACATATAATGGCACTGACATTTAAATTTGGCTTTTCCTGTTGACCTATTTTAACCTCTTTTAAATTCTTTAAAATCTTTTAAATTATAACTTTCTGCTTGCCCCCTCCCCTTCTATGGACTGTCAGTGGAAGAAATACTGGTTTTTACAATATTTTCAGGTTTAAAGCTGAAAAAACTTTAGCTAATCCTTGAAGTAGATATAGTAGATATTTATTTTGTATGTGTTTCCCCATGAAGGCCTGGACATTTCACCATTTGATCAAAGTGACGGAGCTTTAAAGTAAAGAAAGGAAAGACCTGGTGCTGTCATGTTACCTCCATCAGGTTTGTAATCCCCTTGACCCACATTAAACAGGTCTGAGTCATCCAAAGTTCCACCGCCTTTAGGAAAGAAACCACTGAATGAATTAAAAAAGAACTCTTATGCAAGGCAAACATAGAATGCTTTTAAGGTGAAGTCATGTGAAATAAGGACGAGGACTCACCGCCTCCAGTCTTTGGTTTGTCCTCTGCAGGTTTTTTGGGTTTCAGGTCTGTGGGAGAAAAGTATTTTTTTTAAAAACACATAATACTCCAATCCATGCAGAAGGCAAAAACTGAGTACATTATGCAGCATATTCTGCTACAATTATTCTGCCAGACCGCACCCCGAACCGTCCACTAAAAAAAAACAACCCAACTCTTCATGACATGGTGCCCATCAAACAACTTTACAACTTTTTTGAAATTATCATCTTAATAAGGCTGGTCTGTATGCAGATTATGCAATCACATAACTGGCTAAACAACTGTGTCAGTTTTCACAGTCCTGTTGTTCTTAGCCCTGTTTGAAGGAATTCAGAGAGTGCGAAACATCACTCATACTTTCATGCACGTCGTAATCTTCTCATATTTCATATAGTACTTTTGTGTAACCTCTTGGTCAGAACGACAAAGTAAACAACTGATAATGATGCCAGACCGTTCAAAATCTGAAGAATTTAAGTAAACTAAATGTATAAATAAGATCCTTTTATTAAATATAATTAAATGCAGCCATAAATTGCAATTATATAACCCAGACATGCCTCTAGGAATGTAAAAACAGCTCAAAATTGAGATCAAACTATGTAACATTCAAGAACAGGAACACCACCCACAGTGGACTAGTTCTTCTAAATAAACAAGGATAAGCTTGCATCAGTCCAATAGGAAGGGGGAAGTATTTAGAAAGGAGTAGCTCATGTTCCAAAACAAACCAAATGGAGTGTTATAGCATGGGCATGTAGCGCTGCAAATAGAACAGGCTCACTGCTATTTATGTGGTGATATGCACTTTGAACTATAAACGATCCATACGCTCAGCTAACGTTTTGCCAAATGCTGCAAAAAATAATAGGTCAGTCTGCTGGAGAGTGATTCTAAGCAGCCTGTAAAGCAACTGTTTCTGAAAAACAAACAAAAAAAAATATTCAATGTCAACAGAGCAAACTGGAGACTTTAAACGCTGACAGCATGCAGAACACTCTGACCCACAGAACTCAAAAGCATGAAGGCTCCTCATATCTAGCTGCAACTGAAGCTATAATTAGACAACCTAGTACAGTACAGAAAGGCAGCGCTTTTGCTAGCTTTCATCCAGGTTTTCGTCTGAAAAGATACAACCTAAGGAGAAATTCCAGGTCTATTGGTCGTGGTAATGGATTCAATCTACTATAATTAGCTGGTTCACCTATGCTTAAAAACACTGCTTTTGAAATGAAAGGGGCGAGATGGGCTTACCTGGACCGAGAGCGTCTGATAAATCAAGCTCGAAGTCACCTGTAAATAAACAACCACAAATTACATTAGTAGGATGCAGGCACAGGGGGTTTAGTTCTGTACAAGAAATAATCAAACATGAAATGAGCTGAAAACTCACCTCCTCCAGGTTTTGGAGGGGGAACAGTAGGTTTTTCCGGTTTGGGTTCAGGGTCTGGCGGGGTAAATGTTAAGTTTAAGTTAAATATTAAGTAAATGCATAGTACAAAAAAATACTGGGTCATTTACTGAGGTGTACTGGACATAATTGCAAATATGAACTGTAATACCTTTAAACAAATTTACCTGGACCAAGAGCATCCTCCAAGTTGAGATTAAAGTCATCTACAACAAAACACAGAAAAGACACATGAAATAATGGAGTAAGGGTTTTAATAGTTTAAAGACCAAAATAGAGGTTTAAAAAGCCCAACAGAAGTGGAAAACAAAACTCAATTCATGACTTTAGTTCTCCTTTTTTTTAACAGGATGACTAAGTGTAACCTAGCAGCTTAGGAACTGGTCTTGTGACCAGAGGGTTCAAATCTCGGGACGAGTCATGGATAGGAAAAGCATCCAATCCTACTGCACAGAAAAGTGGGCACAGCAAACTACTGGTGTATAAAAGACTAGTGTGTAAAAGATGGGAAAAAAAGAGGAAAAGGCTGATTCTCTTATGACTATTCTCAGACCTTGACAAACTATGAAGACATATGAAGAAAATATACAAACCACCAGCTTTTGGATTCTTGTTGACTTTGGGTTTTTCAGGTGTTGGGGCTAATGGAACAGGAAGAAAACAGTTTTGTTACCGTGTTTGATGCAGAATCCTTTTTCCTCTCCAGCAGTTTAACCAGAAAATAAGCAGTAACCCACAAGCAGTTAAGAAGATTCCATAAGATCATTTTATAAATCCCCATACCTTAAATTATCACCATACATACCTTATACTATTGTTCTAATAACTACCTAATTTATAGAAATCTGATCTAAGCCCATGTCCTAAAGAGCAGGCATGAGCAGTGCTTTAATTATAGTGATTAAATTAAAGAGTAGGATGTGTTGATGGACTGGCAATCACTTACCTGCATCATCATCAAAAGCATCAGCCAGATTTAGATCTATATAAGGATGACATGAGAAACATTACAGGTCAACATGCATCAACAGCGCAAAAGCACATTTCCCCTCAGCTGCATGGCTATTAAAGCAGTCAGATTTCCTGTCAGTCCAGAAGCAGATGTGAACTGGGTTTTGTAAACATGATGTAGGTTGTGTTTTTCTGTTGCCATGGCAGTTCTGAGATGGGACTCATTGTCGTTGACACATAAAACCACAGTTTTAGCACTTTTTTTTCATGTATCTGGGTGTCATGATGCACGCAGATCTGAAATCTCCACTTGCACTTGCAGATTTTGAATATAAGACAGTGAAAACTCTTTCCATCACTGGATATGACTGACTAGAAAGCCCAGCCCAGACAGCATGCCATCTCCTCATGTCTGTGGTTTCCTGCTACATCCTTTGGAAACCAAAGTCTATCTGTGATACAAGAATCACGTGGAGCCCAGTTGTTTTAGATATACAGTAAGTTATTCAAAGATTCTCAATAAAATTAGTTTTAGTCATTTACATAAAGTTTTATGTCTGCAGGGCTAACGTGGCTCATAATTGAACTATTACGAAATATACTTTTTCTTCTTTTTATACTATTTTACATTTAAATTTTAGAGGGACACAGAAGCTAATACTGTAATGACCTGCACATTTTACTTTTCACTATAAAGGCTCCTATAATTGTAATTTCTTCTTCTCTATCGGTCTAAAATCATTTTTAGGATGAATTTATGTAGTTATGAGTGTCAAAGGGATTTCTATTATATTTCTGCGCAGCTTAAACATTAAAGACAAAGAAGTCTTTGGTAAATAGTTCTGCAATCTGCAGCTTTAATGCAGCTGCAGCTTCTCCATAAAAGGCTCGAGCCTTTACAACTTAATATAGCCTTTGTGCAAGGCCACGTGCCATTACCTGAAATGGCCGATATTTTCAAAAACAGACCTACCTTGCGTTAATGTCCCAGCGACAAGTAAAAACAGTGAAAGAATCTCCAAAGGAAACTTCATGTTGGCTAGTGTTTCCGCTTGCGCCACGGAATAAAGTTACCGTCTTCTTATAAACACGTTTAACACTCTCCCTGCTAATTTGTCATATATTCCCTATTTTTCCTGTTTACCGACAGTTCTTTGTGCTCCAGCTACAGGCTGCGACTGACCCAGTCTGGGTGTCCTGTTTCAGAATATATGAGTCAACTTGGCCCGTGAAGGCTATATTGGGTGTGGCGCAGTTAGAGGGGCGTTTACGTACTCGTCCTGACTATTTGTACCCTGTGTCTCGTATACTAAAATATAGCCTCTTTTCGGAAGAGAACACTATTGTCGACTAAATGTCACAAATTAATTACAATACATATATATCTTAATATAGTATAAACCCGGCCGGCTTTCAGCATGATGGTTCCTCCTGCTCAAGATTTTTTGTTTTTTCTTGCCACTGTGCTTAACTGGGGGTTCCGGCTCTGGGTTTCTGTCCCTGTAAAGCACCTAGAGACTGCGACCCAAAGTGTGGATAAAGCAGGTACAGAAAACGCAATGATGGATGAATTGAATTGTTATAGTCGAGATCACGGTTCATGTGTGTCACCATTGTACGAGTTCTAAGCACCATCTAGTGCGCATTTATGGTCATAGCTTCCATCTTTATCGACATTTTTAAAGGAACTTTGGCCTGACTTAAATCCATCCATCCATCCATTTTCTTCCGCCTATCCGAGGTCGGGTCACGGGGGCAGCAGCCTAAGCAGGGAAGCCCAAAAAGAATAATAGTAAAAAATATTCTTGCTCTTTGATTTACTAAAAAAAGACTCATTTTGATTAGTCCATTAAAAAGGATGAAAGTATTGATGTTCATAAAACCACAATATTCCTTTTTCATAATCTCAAGAGTATTTTATTAATGTTTACAAACTTCGCTAAACATCTTAGATATTAGAGTTAATCAGAATCAGAAGAATCAGAATCAGAAGCTTTTACTGTCATTGTACAAGAATACAACTAAATTATAGCAGCCTCGTAGCGGTGTTAAATTGTGTAATGATGGCACGAACACTGCAGTCATGCTATCAGCGCTTCGAAAGAACGCTCGCTCGCTTTGCCGTACGAAACGATGTAGACAGGCACTCAAAATTAAAGCGTAAATAGCGCGAATGTGTCTTTTCGAAGTGCAGATGGCGTGACTGCAACCACGAACCAAAGGCGAATCAACCGTATTTAAGTGCAGCATTTCCTACAAAACATACCGTCCGACCAACCTCTTCAGTTCTTCCCGACTAATGGGTTTTGGATTTGCACTGCCACCAAAGTCCATCTTTTGTTGTTTGGCTGGTGGGGGACCTGCTTGTGTCGCTGGTGCTGCTTTCTGATTCGCATTCTCAACAAGTTTTTCTGTGCCGTGCTGCAACTCCAGATGTATGTTTTTTTTTATTTGAAGGGGAGATTTCGGAGGTAGACAAACTTTTGTTACCACCAGCACAGAGCGACCAAGGTACTTTTTATCATCCCAGTGATTTAAATACATGGGTCTGAATTTACGCTGGCAGCCCTCAAAACGCATGGTTTTGAGATAGAATAGAATACAATAGAAAAGAATGCTGTTTATTACTTCCTCCCTCCCTACCCAGCTAGAACAACACACCACCATGTTTTTTTTCATATCCAATAACTGTGTCACATTTATAAAATGGATGGTTGTGAAACTTTACTTTATGGTAAATAGTATTTTTGGCTATTATTTAGGCCCATATCAGCATGTTCAATTTGGGGTGAGGTGACAAAGAAAACCCTGGAGTTTCATCATGCTCACGCAGATTTCATTCCAGTGTGCAGCAGTAAGAAGTTGGTACCTGCCCAACGTAACTAGAAAGTGAAATTAATTTTTATATGGTGCATCTAGCACCATTGTAAAGAACCTGGGTGTTAGCTTTGATCAGGACGTGTCTTAACACGCAACATAAAACAAATTTCAAGGACTGCCTACTTCCACCATTGCAGTATTGCAAAAATCAGGCCTGTCTTTTCCTTAGATGCTGCTGAGAAGCTCATCCATGCCTTTCTTACCTCCAGGCTGGATTACTAACTCTTTTTTGTCAGGATGCCCAAAAAAGTCCATCAGTACTCCGCAGTGTTCTGACTAAGACAAAGAGGCATGACCACATTTCACCTGTGTTGGCCTCCCTACAGTGGCTTCCAATAAAATTTAGAGTAGAATTTAAGATCCTCTTTCTAACCTACAAAGCTGTGCACGGTCTGGCACCATCATATATAGCTGATCTTACTGAATCCCATCACCCCTCTAGGATGCTACGTTCCTTAGGTTCAGGTTTACTGGTAATACCACAACTCTCCAAATGTAGATATGGAGCCAGGGCCTTCAGTTATCAATCTTGTCTGCTGTGGAACCACTTATCAGCATCAGTCCAGGCAGCAGACACCCTCTCTATGTTTAGGAGTAGATTAAAATCCTGCTTTTTGCCAGTCTATAGCCAGGACTGTTCGAGCTCTGCTGGGGGAGATCCTTAGGCAACCAGCTTTCAGAGTGGGGGGGGGGACTCACTAATCATGCCTGGTTCAGCACTAACCCCGCCTCCTCCGAAGCTCTCTTGCTCCATCTTTTTACATCACTTCCAGAGCCTGTTGCTGGACCCCCTACCCCCCACTCTCTTGAGGCCTGGTACTGCTGCTGGATTCAGAAACCTCTCTGTGCCCCTGCTGCTTCTGCTTAATGTTCTATCTTCCCTGTCTCTCCTCTCCCTCCCAGGCTGTCGCAGCAGATGGCCTTCTACACTGAATCTGGTTCTGCTCGAGGTTTCTGCCTGTTAAAGGGTTAATTATGCAATTATAAGGTGTTAGGAGTGGTACACCGAGTCCAACGCTCACGGAAGACAAATAATCCAATACTCCATGCGTATTTACCACACAGGCAACGGGACAATCCAAGGCCGGTGCCCAGGTGGAAGCGCCTTAAATTAGCTGCTGCTGCTGCTGCTGCTGCTGATGATGATGATGGGGAATCTGCCACAGGTGCGCGTCACCGGCTGGAGGTTGGGCTGCCTACGCCCTCTGGGGGAAACAACGGAGCAAACTGAATCTAACACAACAGGGGTCCACGCCGGACCCCTAACACAAGGTTTCATAAAACAGGAGGTTGCTTTATCATCAAAGCCCCTGAATGATCAAAAGTCAAAGTCCTTAAGTCATGCCCTTAAAGTGCCATAAACCATCAATGTTAATCAAACATTTAATCCTTTTTTTCATGATCAGTGATTTTGATGTCTCATATTTTAAAATTTTATCAACAAAAGTTATTTCCACTTAAAAAAACACTTGGAGTTTATTTACAAAATGACTTTATTGTTCACAATCTAATGATGATAGAAAATATGACCAACTAAATAAATGAAAACCAAAGTTTGCTAATTTTATCTTATCAGCAACATAACATAAATATAATATGGGGGTTGACTATAGGACAAATAAATAAAAAGCATAATCAAACTAATTAGAAACAAGAATAAATAAAATCTTATTACTTTGTCAAAAGCAACATTTCCATTCTTTCAAGCAAATGTTCATCTATGTACCCAATATGTACAGGCTTTATCCACCCTTGCATCACAGGGGTCTGCTGGAGCCAATCCCAGCTGTCAAGGGGCGAGAGGCCGAGATTCAAACCCCAAACCTTCTTGCTGTGAGGTGACATTGCTAACCACTGCACCAACTTGCCGCCCCTTATGAAAAATGTATTATAATTCTGTAAAGAACTTAATTAAACTTGAATAAACAAACAGGTGTTATAATGTGTGTACAAAACTACTAAAATCACTGAGAAGGTTAGAACTGCGTGCAAGAGATATGAAGAAGCGTAGGCCCTCTTCGCTTAGGCGGTCATCCTGGGAGGCTTCTCTTTGACGCTGTTGAGAAACAAAATAAAATGTCAGGTAACAGAAATAGCATCACCAGCATCATCAACTAATGCTGTGCGAGTGCTGAGCGCTTCAAACACATCATGGACTCTACGTACCTGCAGTCTTGCGTCGCGTGTCCTGGCTGTGGTGAACCGACAATCCTCTTCAAAGGGGCAGAGTCCTGACTCAGCAAAAAAACTACAGTATTCATCTCTATAATCCAGAGCCAAAAACAGAAGCATCCGTGTTAGCACGGAGACCAACTCTGGTAAATAATGCTGCTCCAGAAGCTGAAGCACACACACACACACACACACACACACACACACACATACACACCTGCATTTCTGCTTGGTGGTGACAATCAGCTGTTCCTTTTCTGCTCCTTCCACCCAAGATTCACTCGGGACGTAGAAGTCCGATCTAACTCTGCACATGGGGCAGCGCCTGAGAAGCCACCACAAGATAGCTTTAACAGCAACTCTTAATGATCTGTGACCAGATAGTTTATGTGTTGGTGAAACTTACTTCACTACATCCGGGCTGTATTCTGCCACATGTCTCCATGTTAGGATGCACGGTTCACAGAACGAGTGGATACAGTTGGGAAGAATTCCAAACCTCCTGTCTTTTGGTTGGCTCTTAGTGTAAACGTTGTCCATGCAGATCCCACAGGTGACATTTCCATCGTCCTGGTAACAGAAATGTTGCTTTAAGTATATACTAATTATATTGAAGCATAAAATAACACAATGCAAAAAAAAAAAAAGTCTCAAATTCTTTTATTACTGACCTGGTTGACCTGGTGAACTTCTGAGTTCCCCATTTCTGTAGAAGGATGATGATGTGTTTGTGGAGTTGCAGTTTCACACTGGAGAACATGTAGAAATCTAGTGGGGCGGGGGGGAGAATGCGCAAATTGATTTAAATGAACTTAACAGTTTATTCACGGACACGCAACTGTATTAAATAAAATATGTAAAAGCACATACCTGCACCGCTGTCCATAATGACAGCTGCCTCGTTGAAAATGCCTACAAATGGGTCTTTCATGTCGGTACCTGCATGCCTGGCCAAATCGACAGACACCTCTCAGGAAATATCTGGAATAAAAAAGTAAATAAACCGCAATTTTCTTCATTTAGCATGCAAATCAAAATGTTTTATGGCTTGTGGGACAGAATCCAGTTAACACAAGATCCAAATCAGAACTCATTCTGACAGTCTTTGTATCTAACTTAACTGGATTTGACTGATTGGACAGTTGGACAATTTGTCCAGTCCAGATTAGGAGAGTCCAGCTGCAGCCTGCAGAACCAACACAGGCCAGTTGTTAACAGAAGTGCCAATGATTCAACACAAAGCATATTTAGGAACTTTACATCTTAACCTAATATTACCTCGTAATTACTAGCCTAAAAACGCATCAGTTCTGTCGAATTCAATTCAATTTTATTTGTATTAGAAAAAAAGATTGTGGATGTAATTGTCTATCAACCAACTAATTTAACTCAGAGTAGCTCCTGTTATCTTATCGCAAGGATTCAACGGTCGATCCGCCTCGATAATTGATCTGGGCCGGACGCCTCGACACCGGGATGAGAGCATCGGGGCAGAGCCAGGACTATATTGCACCCCACATTTGCCTAAAGACCGCCGCGCTGTCCTCCCAGAGAACCTGCAGCTGTTAACCCTGGAGAGGACGGACCAAACCCGAACAACTGAACCCGGATATCCACAGAAAGATGAAAAAAATTAAGCTCACAAGACAGCCAAAATGCTTATTCATAAACAAAATAAACTTCACATTTTTTTCTTTATACCTGCAGATCCTTGATTTGCTGCAGTTTGCGTCCATTGTTATCGATTTCTTTCCCAAAAAAGGAAAAAAGATAGCTGAAATATCTCCTCTTCTGTCTCTGAGATGTTTATCGGCAGCTCACTCTTGGGACGCCAATTCAAATCAAACCTCCGCTTTTATGTAGCTCGGTAACCTAGCAACAAAGTAAACAATATTAAAATTTCAAATTTGTATTGACGCGAGATTTTAAGGGTAAATGTTGCAATTTAATGTTGTCTATTAAAATGCAGCAATTGCTAATTTTCAACATTTTGTTTCATTTGATTAGTTGAATTATTTTGAATACTTGTTTTTTTCGTATATGTTCATTTTTAACCTGTCTTATAGGCCTCTCAATTGTCATGGATGAGTTTTATTTTCCAAACGTTTTACGAAGCTATCACAAATAAGCCACAGCTTAGAAAAAAAAAAAATAATAATAATTTATGACTAACTTTATTAGGTCGCAAGCCAATAATGTCAGTTTCAGTTGCAATTCTGGCATACATTTATATGTAAATACATGTAATAGAAATAAAAATAATGGATTTCGAATGAATGTGTAAATAACCAATTCTTTATTACAGAAACTGAGGCATGCTTATGATGCCCACCCAGACCATCACACAGCCATGTCTAAAACAAAACAAAAAAAGTTTAATTAGTGATCAGAAAAATGACACCCCGGATAAAAATATTAACATATTTTCTAAAGTGGAGAAATATTTGAGCTGTACTCACAATTTTATGTTTCCAAAGGTGTTACTGTTTATAAATGCGAGCCAGGATCTTGCTCAGCATTTCAGTCTGTTGACGTTGATTTTTAATCACTTCACCCAGCTTCTGGATCATGTTGCCCTGACAACTTTTAAGGGTGTTATCTTAAAAAAAAGAGACATTGTTACATGAGAGACGACAAACTTATTATGGAAGTAAGATTATAACCCTACATTTACCTACATACACATCCTAAAATTAAAAACGAAAATTGGACTCATAAACACAATAACGTCTCTGAAACCAGATGTTAGCAAAATATATATTTAAATTATGACCACACAGGGGTGGAAAAAATACAGAACAAAACACAGAAGAAAACAGGAAAAACCTGGATTGAGGGTGTCCTCCAGCTTGAAACCATTATCACCTAACACAGAAAAGATTATTACATATATATATCAATGTCTGCTTGAATGTTATCAATCAAATATTAATTATTTTAAATCACCACTTCAATGTAACTGTGAAGAAAAAAAAAAAGTTACTTTAGAACTTAGTCCCTCACCTTTGTTGGGGGGTTCCGGGTTTCTGGACTCTGTTTGGAAAAGAAAAAATCAGTTTCAGGTGACAACAAAATCAGTAATTGGCTGGAGGTGTTGTTAAGTGATAAAATATCTGACCAGGTGTCTCCTACACATGAACTCATTCAGCTCTAGCTTTTGCTTGTGATGGGTGGGTTTACCTGGAATAAGAGCATCTTCCAAATTGAAGCCATTGTCTTCTATAAGGAACATTAAAATGTTATAAATATATGCAACATCAAGAGGCAACCATTTTGTGTCGCCGTTGTAAACTTACTGATGCCACTGCCTTTAGGAGATTTGGTTGTAGTGTCTAAAATTGAGAAACAGAATTCATGACAATGTTTTACTCTGCTTGTTATTTTTATTTCTTTTTATAAATAAACAGCCCTTGAGGACACATGAAATATGTACACACCTTGTCGAAGCAGATCAATTATCTTTAATCCTTTGAAAACAAAATAAAACAAAAAAAAAAAGACACATGATTAAACGCTTGACAACATCTGGTAATCCACCCCAAACATGAGCATGGTGAAACATCATTTCCAGTCTGTGTTGTGGTTTCTATTGAGAAACTCCAGGTGTTTGTTTTTAAGCATGTCAGTCATGCAGATGAATAAAAAATGTCCCTGACTTTTGTCAATAAAGGCATTTCTTTGCTGCTTTTTAAAAATGTTATTTATAACCCTGACTCATTGATCAACATAAAGATAAAAATGTGCAGCTGAGACATGCGAACCATGCTCACCACGCACAGGTCGACTGTGAGCAGCTCCGTCATCTGTGAGGACAGAGAAATTGAAAGGCGGGTCAGAACTTACAGATTGGATGCAGACAGAAAAAAAAAAAAAAAAAAACTCTTCGTGTTCATGTTGCTGCCTGAGTTTCAACACTCGACTCTTTCCTCACTGTCTGCACAACAGGACAAGACTTGCGGCTTCACAATACCAGATGTAATTAATGAATGAAGCTGTGAACAGTGAACAGCGAATAACAGTTTAATTTAATGAGATTTCAGTTTAAGAAGGCCATTTTTACTGGACAAACCTGTAATATTCCTACATGATGTGAGTTTAAAGTTAGGGCAATGAAAAATTACAACAAAAAATTGTCATCAGGCATAGGATTTTATTGCTTGGTCTTCCATTTTGTGCACTTTGTCTTTTTTAAGCGAATTCTAGATAATATTAATGGTACTTATGGTAACTAAAGTAACTACAGATGTTTTTTTTTAAATATCAGCAGATGTGTCCAAGGCTTAAAAGGGCTTTTAAAGCAAAACTTTTGTCTGCTGTATGGCTTTTTAAGTACTGGCTCATAGATTTGTCACAAGTCTGCAGCTGGAGCTCATCTGCTTTGGTTTGAATTCTTTAGGACTGGCTTCATGGGTTTTCTGAGTCAAAGATCTGTGATCTGTGAAAGATCAGGTGAACATTGTTACTCCTCTCGAGTTGACTTATTAAAGCGCAGATCGTTCCTTCATTTTAACAGACATTTATTCGGACACGAACTTGTAGCATGTCTTGTACATACTAGTCTTGCATTGTCTTTATGTCCCAACAATGCCGTCAGAACTCATTGGCCTCTCTAACTCAAAAGGAATAAAGTGCAGGTTTTCAGCTTCTTCTTTTCCTTAAACAACAGTTCAACTTGTTAAGTCTTTCTTGTGGCGTAACTCTCACAAGCTAGCCACTGAACACCTCGTGCGGCTGTCCGGCTTGTAACAAACCCAGAAGTGCTACCTTGATAGCACCAATTAAATGTTTCCCACATAAACGAAAGACAAATAGGTTCCCCCCTTTTTATGGATTTTACGTGAATAATATTAAATGAAATGACATTTATTAAACCCAAATATATTACTTATTTATTCTAATAATTACTCTGAACATTTTACTTATTTATTAACCCTTTAATTGTGAGGTGAATATCAGATGGCAGTTACAAACATCCTAGCAAGTCGAAAATGTGATGACGGGGATGATCTCTGTTTAGTTAGGCCTTAAATTTGATTACTGGTAGCAACAATTATGATTCAATGGGGTGTCTTGCTCTGAATACCAACGACCCCTATTTCATAAGAAAGAAATTCTTTGGTTGATGTTGTGTAGATTTGCCATCTATCGTCAAGTTTATTCTCTGATCAAACTCCTGCGTTTAATCCTAAAGGTCTATAATCCCAGTAATGGCTGTAAAATGGTCAAGTTCATGCTTGCAGGTAGGACATGTGAAAACATGCAATGCTACAGATCCTGTCTGTTGTTAATGTCTTTTTCATTCTTTTTTTTTTTAGTACATTCACTAACAGATGATTCACATCAACCTCTAGATAAAATGTCTTTTTTCATTTCTTGATTTCTGACTCACCGTCATCATGTGACGCCAATCCTAAAAGAAAAAGAAGAAAAAATAAATGTTAGTGATTATCATGGACTTGTATTGCAAAAAGAAAAATACATTTATGTATAATATCAACGGACTGACCCTGGAAATCACGTGGATGCAGCATTAAATGGGACACAGTTACCCTGCCGCATCAGAATGGTTGTCACAGTTTTTTAGATCTCAACTTCATCAGGGTGACTGCAGCACTTTGTTCATTTTTAGCAGATACTACATAACTATTACATAACTTATAAATACAAACTGACTTAATAAAATGCCGCTATCAAGCAACACATTACATCAAAAATCAATAATGATCATTAAAAAAAATCACGACACATCTCCAGATAAATCCTAATAAAATTTGTCTGCTCTAAACCGTTGCCCTTTAAACAAAAACAAGTAACAAATCGTGCACCAACGGAACAGGTTACCTTTTACTGTGACGGTACCAGTCAGCAGGAGAAGGAACATGAGTGTCAGAGCAAACTTCATGTTGCCACTAAAGCCAGTGACGCTGCGGAGAGATGAAGAGTCCTGCAGCCGTGCTGCAGCCAACGTTTTAAAGAGGAGACAGGGTGTGGCTGCCGGTTGCAAAAGGTACACGGATACTCATTACACAATCCACCACTAATTAGAGTTGTTATCATAACAGTTTATCTGATGACTAATACAGGTGGTTCCTTATAATTTCATAATAATGAAAAATAATGAGATAATACACATACCAGGACTAAACATACCACCAGCTGCTGGTCCACCCCCGCCTCCTCCATCTTCCTCCTGAGCAGCAAAGGCTTGATGGTGTTGAAGGCACTGGAGAAATAAAAGAACATGACTCTTACAGCACCTCCAGAGGCCTCCAGGAGACACAGGGCCCAGTGCAGCAGGTAGATGACCGCGTCGTCCACGCCGATGCCAGGTTGATACGTGAACTGCAGTGGGTCCAGTGCTGAGTGCACCTGGTTGCGGAAGTAGCCAAGGACAATCCTCTCCATAGTCTTCATCAAGTGAGAGGTCAGGCCCACAGGTCTGTAGTGGCTCAGTTCCCAGGGGTGGGTTGTTGTAGGAACTGGAATCACACACAATGTCTTCCACAATGTTGAAACCTCCAGGCGAAGGCTCAGGTTGAACTGGTTGAACAGGTTAAAAATTTAAAATGTACTATAGTGTCAAATTTCTTATTATGGAAATAAGCCTATATAAAAATGTAAAAACAAAAACTGGGCTCATAACGCTGCAATATAGACACAATACGTCATTGTCAGAAAGAAGTATTTATTTGTCACCACACGATGGCGCTATATTCTAAAATTCAAATAATTTAACACATAAACCTGAATTGAGTGCGTTCTCTCATTTAAAACCATCATCACCTAACAAAGAAAATATTATTACATACATATATTAGTGTCTGCTTGGCAAATATTATCAGTCAAATATTCATTATTTTTAATCCATCATTGAAGTGTGAAGAAAAAGAAAGATTAAATCACGTTTTGGTCCCTCACCTTTCTTGGGATTTTTTGTCATTTAGAAAAAAAGGAAAAAAAAAATCTGGTTTCAGGTGACAACAAAATCGATATTTGAGTGGAGGTGTTTTTTAAGTGATAAAATATGTGACAAATGTGCCTCATACACATTAGCTCATTCAGCTCTAGCTTTTGCTAGATGGGTGATGGGTGGGTTTACCTGGGTTACCTGGGTTTACCTATCAATTTGGAAGAGAATCTTCCAAATTAAAGCCATTGTCTTCTAAATAGAACATTAAAATGTTATAAATATTCGCAACATAAAGAAGCAACAACTGTGTATCGCTGTGGTAATTGCCACTGCCTTTAGATTTTGGTTGTGGTGTCTAAAATGGTAATCTGGTAATCCAATAAACATGGTGAAACATCAGATCTAATCTGAGTTGTGGTTTCTACTGGGGAAAATCCGGGTGGGTGTGAAGATGAGTAAAAAATTTCCCACACTTTTGTGATTAATTATGTTTCCTCGCTGCTAGTCGACTGTGAGCAGCTCCGTCATCTGTGAGGGAAGAGAAATTGAAAGGTGGGTCAATTACAGACTGGATGCAGACAGGGAAAACTGTGCCTGTGCCAGGGGCGTTGTTAGGCATAAAGCTCCCATTCCGCATATCCCCCTCCTGTACACACACACACACACACACACACACACAAACACACACACACACACTGCCCCACTCCACTGCCACACTATACTAAAACTACTCAAAGCAAGTCAGAACTTTTTTTTATTCATTCCAAAGCAATGGTTTCTACTTAGTTTATTTTTTGAGCATTAAAACGTTAAAACTACTTTTCATTTTTGCATAGTGATCAGTCATTTGCTTTTAAGGTTCTTCTGTCTCAGCAGCAAAGGCAAACAGATGATAAAGCATGTCTTGTCTGATTGTGCACCTCAGCCAGGGGTGAAGCCGTCTCAACAAATTGAATGACCTTTCACAACGCCTGGGACTGTTTGATTTGGGAAAGGGAGGGTCATACTCCATGCATGGTTGTAGTAGTCCAGAATAGGGATGCAGAATACATACAAAACTATTTTAAACAATTTATAGAACAAAAACATACATATCACCAGATTTGACTTGAATATAATTCTATATATAATTAAAACATGTGGTAAATTTATAAAATTAGCATGAGTTGATACTTAAATACGAGAATGCATGGAACACATAAAGTAGCTGGCTTTAAAAATAAACACAATAAAACCATTTGTGTGTCACGTGTCATTGCAATATTCAACAGTATTGCTCTATACTGGAAAGAGTTGCTCCATGGACTGGGTAGAATGGAATAGTCTACACTCTTTTCTTAATAACAAATTCTATCCCAAATTGACTTTTTTTCTCGGGACGAGTATCTTGAAAACAGATGATTTTGGGACAAAAAAAAGAGGTTATCTGAATTTTGTCATAACAAACCCTTTCTCATTCTAATATGTGTGTCTGGAATGCCACAATGTAAGAAATCGTCATGACATTGTATTTTGACAGTGTTATCCCAGATTGGCAAAAATTCCCCATAAGAAAAGGGTTATTTGTGTCGGTGCATAATGGGGAAAAACATTCAGAATGATTCCTCAGGGAACAATAAAAGTGTTTGATGACACCCTCTCCCTAACATATTGGGGAAAACACAGCGGTTTGTTTATCAAACTCAAAATCTGACTTCTTTTCACTAATGTTCATGTCCTTTTGCATGACGTACTTTGGTGGGCGGAACCAAGGAATTTCCGCTGCGCAGGCTCCGACACGGACCTATTAATGGGACGCACGAACTCGCTGAGAGTAGTCGGAAGCTGCTCTGTCGGAATCGGAAGCGGAGGAATGTGGCTACAAGCAGTGTTGCTGCCTCTTCTCAGGCTGTATCTTTGCGGAATCAAAGTGCTGATCTATCAGATGTTTAACAGGTCCTTCACGCTACCAGGTCTGTTCATTTTGTTTATTTTATTGTCCTGTAAATGTTTGTTTCAGAAAGAAAACCTGACACCTTTGTTTTTGTACATAATTAGAGAAGCACATCTGGCTTAGTAGCGAATCAATCATCAGTACACTTGAAACTTTTTATATTTATTTGAACATGTCTGACATCGCTGTTCAGCATGTTAGCAAGATCTAAATCCTTTGAATTTTGCGCTAAAAATATTTAATTTTCTTTTGGAATATATATCTTTACTATTACTGGTCAAATGTTTGTAGAATGTATCACAATAAATCTAAAACCGTGTCTCTGTTTCCAGGTGCAATTTTTTTTTTTGCGTACAGGAATTTGACAAGGTCACTACTAGTAATTTATACGTGTGTATGTGCCAGAAATAACACTAATGTAAATAACTTGCCAAAAAAGTACAAAAAGACAAGAAACAAGAAAACAACAACGCAATTACATTCAAAACAAACTGAACAAAAACAAACCATGCATACTGTACGTCATGCAGTATGTTATAGCATTATATTATAGTGATTATAGTACTGTTTGGCTGTTTTCAGATCACTTACATTGGAAATGCCACATTTTCATTGCCCAATAGTAGGACAAAGAGGCAGTTGTGTTTGCTAGTGAACCTTGAGTTTTACATGTTTGTAATCTCAAAAAGAATGCAGGCTTATTATAATGCAAAGCACATGATTAGGAAGCCATAAAATAGTGATTCAGTAAAGGGAATTTACATGGAATTTTCCAAATGACAATTGACAAAAGGAAATTGATTAGGTAGCACAAAAATGGGATGTGAAAAGATTATGTGAGTACAAAAAAATAAAAGCCTTCTTGTTTGCATGTCAGCAATGACAGAATTCACTGTCCCATTTAAGCATAATTTCAGCAAATTGTTTAAATGTTTTTGTCACCATCCTCAAGTGTTTATTTCACTATTCCTGTTAGGTTCTCAATAAGTGATGACATCCTGAAGGAACCCATGGAGGGTAAAGGTTCTGGACCTTCATGCTCTGGCCTTAATCTGGTCGCACATCCGCGAGCAAAAAGTAAAGTGTGGAAATACTTTGGATTTGACACAGATGCAGATGGCTGCATATTGCACTGGAAACGGATCTATTGTCGCATATGCATGAATCAGATAGACTACTCTGGTAACACCTCTAACCTTTCGTACCACCTTGAAAAGAACCACCCTATCGAGTTCAGTGAGTTTGTGAAGAGCAATACTGATCAGATGCGTGAGGTGTTTGCCACCGTATTCCCTTGAACAAAGACCGAGCCTTCGGTTCCGCATGTTCAACACTTGAACCAAGAAACTAATCTAAGGCAAAGCTTGGACTATGAAAACCGACGTCACAGTAAACTGACAGCTGCCGTCGTCACCTTCATTTGTGAGGGGTTGTACCCTGTATCTCTTGTTGAAGAACCTGCCTTCAAGACCTTAATGAGTACAGTTGATCCAGGCTATTCTCCACCATGTAAAAATGACCTGTTGCTTAAAATGCTACCTCAGATGTACAGCCACACCCGGGATACGGTCCTGGGTGAAGTTGCCAGTGTGGTGTACTGCGGCGTTACAACAGATCTTTGGCAAAGCCAAATGCATAATAGAACATACATTTCCCTTTATCTGCATGCATTTAATTGCAACAGCCCAAGTGGCTTCTCCATGATCAACAGGTGTCTTAAAACCTTTGAAGTTCAGGAAGATAATGCAGCTGAGAACATCACTCGAGCGATGTATGAAACCTTTGTCCAATGGGGAATAACTCATAAAGTGAGCGGTGCCACCACAAATGGCTTGGTAGACATCGTAAAAGCTTGTTCGCTCCTGGAGCTTTCGGTGGAAATGCCTTGCCTTGGGCACACCATCAATCGTGCAATGAATGAAGCCTTTCAACTGCCGAGAGTCGACAGCGTTCTTGGATGTTGCCGCAAGCTCGTTGATTATTTCAAAGAATCAACGACGTACGTTCTGAAAGAAAAACAGAGGCAGCACAGCCTTGCTCGGTTTGTCACAGACTGCGGGGGGTCGTGGTTAGCCACGTTAGCAATGCTACAACGACTCAAAGAGCAACAAAATGCGGTGGCCGCATTATTGAGAGAAACTAGCAGCCAACATTTTAGCTGCGATGGGCCTGACTGGGTGCTGTTGGAAGGCTTAATTGAAGTCCTTCAGCCTTTTAGAGCTGTGGCGAACATGATAATGTCTTGTAGGTATCCAACTATTAGCATGATAAGACCCGTGCTTCATATGCTGCTAACACAACCCTCAAGGTCAAGGAGGTTGACTCGATAGAAATAAGCATGACCAAATGGGTTATTTCAAAAGTACTGTCAGGCGCATATTCGCAGTCATCGCATGAAATTTCAGCATTTCTTGACATCGCCACCTTCCTGGATCCTCGCTACAAGAAGCTGCCCTTTATGTCTATCCAGGACCGTTCCAAAGTTGAGAGTGACATTGAAAAGGCGAAAGCAATTCTGGAGAGGCAAATTGCAGAGCGACCTTGCCTTGATGATTTTGACTTGGTGTCCGATGAGCCACCCATCAAAAAGCAGACACCTCTGAGAGACGACGTGCCCGCCAGCATCGGCCAAGAAAACCCTCTGGCTGCGATATTTTGCCAGTCCGGTTCTGATCAAAGTCAGGAGGAGCTACACGCCCAGGTGGTTGAAGAACTGAGCAAATACAAATTGCAGCGTGTCCTTGGTTTGAACGAAGACCCTTTACTGTGGTGGTCAAGTCACGCACACCTATTCCCCACTCTCCCCAAGGTGCTGCAGAAGTACTGGTGCATTCCTGCTATGAGCGTGCCTTGTCACAGGCTCTTCAGCTCCTCGGGAGCCATCCTGTGTGGGAAGAGAAACCGCATCGCTCCAGCTTTAGTCGATCAGCAGGTCTTCATGTACAAGAACTCGCGAAGCTACTACGAGCCGGAACTCTGCGAGGATGATTCGGACATTGTTTGCCGAGGGAACTTGTCCGGGATGGCTACTTAAATGATTTTGTCTTTGAGCTGGAAGTATTTAAAACTATAGAATAGAATAGAATAGACTTTATTCATCCCACAGTGGGGAAATTCTTTTGTCTACAGCAGCAAAGGGGGGGGTACGACAAAAACAGAACAGCGGTATGGGAGTAAAAAACAAGTTGAATAAAAAGAAAAAATATATATATTAATGTAAGAAAATATTGCACAAGTAAAATAAAATTGCACAACAATTATATACAATTATATACAAAGACCAGTGAATACCAGTGAATAGTGAACAACACAACAACAAGTGAACAAAGAAAGCCCTGTGTGGGTACATAAATACGTGTCACTATAGTGTTGTGTTGTACAGTCTGATGGCTGTGGGGAGAAATGACCTGCGGTAGCGCTCCTTCCTGCACTGGGGGTGTAACAGTCTAGTGCTGAAGGAGCTGGGCAGGGCCTCTACCGTGTGGTGCAAGGGGTGGTGGGGGTTCTCCATAATGAATGTTAATTTGGACAACATCCTTCTGTCCGCCACCTCCTCGATGGACTCCAGGGTGCAGCCCAGGACAGAGCCAGCTTTTCTAACCAGTTTGTTTAGTCTCTTCCTATCTCTGCCTGTACTGCCCCCCGCCCAGCACACAACTCCATAAAGGACTACTGAGGCCACCACAGTGTCATAGAAAGTCCTTAGTAGTTGTTTACACACACCAAAAGACCTCAGTCTCCTCAATAGGTGAAGTCGGCTCTGGCCCTTCTTGTACAGAGCGTCTGTGTTGTCCGACCAGTCCAGTTTATTGTTTATGTGAACACCCAGGTATTTGAATGAGTCCACAAACTCAATGTCTGAACCCTGGATGTTCACCGGTGTATGTGGTGAAGGTGACTTCCTGAAGTCCAGAACTAGCTCCTTTGTTTTGCCAGTGTTTAGGATCAGGTGGTTGTTCTCGCACCAGCTCACAAAGTCAGAGATGACCCCCCTGTACTCCTGCTCATCTCGCCCCGATACACATCCAACAATGGCACTGTCATCTGAGAACTTCTGCAGATGACAGTGTTGGGAGTTGTATTTAAAATCCGATGTGTACAGCGTGAACAGAAAAGGGGAGAGCACCGTCCCCTGAGGAGCCCCCGTGCTGCAAACTACCACGTCAGACACACAGTCACGCAGCCTCACAAACTGTGGCCTGTCTGTAAGGTAGTTGATGATCCAAGCAGTCAAATGTTGGTCCACGCCTGCCACCTCCAGCTTCCTTCTCAGCAGTGACGGCTGGATGGTGTTAAAAGCACTTGAGAAATCAAAAAACATGACTCTCACAGTGCTTCCAGGAGACTCCAGGTGAGACAAGGACCGATGCTGCAGGTAGATGATGGCATCATCCACCCCGATGCCTGATCGATATGCAAATTGCAGCGGGTCTAGTGCTGAGCTCACCTGGGTGCTGAGGTGAGTGAGGACGATCCTCTCCATGGCCTTCATTAGGTGGGAAGTTAAGGCGACGGGTCTGAAGTGGTTTGGCTCCCTAGGACGAGCTACTTTAGGAACCAGAACCAGGCAGGAAGTCCTCCAGAGTACTGGTACTCTCTCCAGGCTGAGGCTCAGGTTGAATATGAAGAGGACCACCTCGCACAGCTGGTCTGCACATTCCCTGAGGACCCTGGAGCTGATGTTATCAGGTCCTGTTGCCTTCCTGGCCTTTGTCCTCCTTAACTCCCTCCTAACCTGGTTCAGAGTGAGACAGAGGGTGGTGGGGTGGGTAGTGGCTGGTCTGGGGCCGTGGGTTGTTGGGGGGGTCCCATTGTTGTGTTCGGAGGAGGGGTAGAGTGGACTGAGTGGTGCTGAGGTGTGAACAGCTGCAGCTGGGAGGAGACTGGACTGGACTGGACTGGAGAGGTGTGAAGAGGGAGCCTTGGAGACTGGGGGCTGGGCAGAGTCAAATCTATTGAAGAATATGTTCAACTCATTTGCCCAGGCTTGGTCACCAGTGGCCTGACGACCGTTTCCAGCCTCACCGTGGCCTGAGATGTGTTTCAGCCCTCTCCATACATCCCGAGCGTTGTTCTTCTCCAGGCGATGTTCCAACTTCTTCCTGTAGCTATCCTTGCAGCTCCTGATTTTGAATTTTAAGTCCCTCTGCACTCTACGCAGCTCCTTCTTGTCCCCTGAGAGAAAAGCCCTCTTCTTCTGGTTTAGAAGGGCCTTCAGCTCAGGGGTCACCCAGGGCTTGTTATTGGAAAAACACTGTATTCTTTTGGTTGGCACAGTGTTTTCCACACAGAAATGAATGTAATCTGTAATGCAGTGTGTGATGCCGTCAATGTCCTCCCCATGTGGGCTGTAGAGAACGTCCCAGTCTGTGGTGTTGAAACAGTCCTTTAGTTGCTCCGTTGCCTCCTCAGTCCACATCTTCACTGTTTTTACCTGTGGTGACTGCTGTTTCACCACTGGAATGTAAACAGGGGAGACATGAACCAGGTTGTGGTCAGAGCGTCCTAAAGGGGGGAGGGGGGCGGATTTATATGCGTCCTTCACGTTAGCATATAGAAGGTCCAGAGTTTTATTGTCCCTTGTGTGGCAATTCACATACTGGATGAAGTTGGAGAGGGTGGCGGAGAGGGGGGTGCAGGCATGGTTAAAGTCCCCAGAGACGAGAATAAGGGCGTTCGGGTGCTGCGTCTGTAGCCGGGACACGGTGCCGTGCACGCGCTCACACACGACAGCAGCGTCGGCCGACGGAGGGATGTAAGCAGTGACTACCAGCACATGGGAGAATTCCCGTGGAAGGTAGTACGGCCGAACGCTGACTGCCACCAGCTCAACGTCCCTACTACAGTGCTGTTCTTTAACGGTGATGTGGTCCGGGTTACACCATCTGTCGTTCACAAACACCGCCAGTCCCCCACCTTTCCTCTTCCCGCTCTGCGCCGCGCTCAGGTCCGCCCGCACCAGCGTGAATCCGTTGATGGACACCACGGTGTCCGGTGTGTCCTGATTTAGCCACGTTTCCGTGAAACACAGCAGGCTGCTCTCACGGTACAATCAAGGGAGGTTTCAAATATTTATATCAAAATGCACTAATTAGAGGTACAAACCAGGTTTTTTTTTTTATCAGTTCAGTTCCTTAGTTTTAATGTAATTATCTTCATACCATACATACCTTACATACAAACAGAGGGACAGCTCCAGAAAATGTAAAAATTATTTGCTGAAAATGTTCCCTCAAAACCAAGGGCAGGCAACCTGGGCTGCCTAGTTAAATCCTTTGAATTTTGATATGTCTAAAGGCAGTACAATTCTGTCTAGATTGTACCTGAAGTGAAGACATTTTTTTCACATTAGCTTTATATCCTGAGTATGACCCGTATTAGAGATTCTGTTGCGTTTGAAAGGCTAATAAGCATGTCATCTGCAAACAGGGCAAAAAATTGATCTGTAGTTTGCACACTCTAATTTGTCTTTACTTCCCTTTGCGATAACTGATTTAATTGTTTCTTTCCATGACCCAGGGGTTCCCCTTGAGTCAGGGCCCAGTTAAATTTATATATATATATTTTTTTTTAAATAAAATAGGATTCAAAACCTTTAATTTCTTATACCACGCTGAACTGAATGCATCTGAACCTGGGGATTTATTAGATTTGAGCCTTTGGATAGCTGAGTAAATTCCTTCTTCTAAAATTTGTGAAACGAATATTTTATTTTCTTCTGTGATTTTCAGTAGTTTAAGGATTCAAGCAGTGACTCCATTTTCTAGTCAGTATTGACTTGAGCTTGTGAATATAATTTTTCATAATAAGCTATAAAACAGTCTTTAATTTTCTGAATTTGTTGGTAAAAGAGCTTGGTTTTTGATTCCCTTATCTTATATTTTGCGTTGTCTGTCTGTTGTTTTTTTTAGCTTGTATGCTAATAGTTTTGAATATTTGTTTCAGTTTAGTCTGGATAGTTAAGTCTGTTTACTTGGTTTTGAAGAAAAGATGTCACTGCAACCACCCTCATTACTGCCTTCTCATCCCAGAGCCTGAGCGGAGAAACCTCTCCAATGTCATTAAACTCAAAGCATTAGACATAAAACTTACAGTATTCTTGAATTTCTCTTGCAAACTTTCCTTTTGTTCAATACACCAGGATTTAGTTTCCAGGTCCAAAGGTCCATTGCTCCAGTCTGGCAGTCTTGTACTTTGCTACTGTGTGTTCCAAATATTTAAAAAAAATAATACATTCTAGGATATGTTGAGAATATATATAGAAGGTATCATTTTCTTTTGAAAGAGAACCTGGTTGATGCTGTTGTGTGACTATAAGAAGAAAGTCTGTGCTGGGAAACAGTGTGTGACTGTAAATCAAACCGTTCTACAAAGAGGAGCAATGTGAGAGACTTGGTGATATGGATTTACTAAGTCAGTGATAAAACAGGTCCATCCTTAGTCAATGTATAGTCGAAAAAACTCTGGGTGTCTTTTCTGCTAATCGGAAGCATTTAAAAGCTCAATATTACACTCTAGGCTTTGACCCCAGACTGATCTGAACTTCTTATCTGAATGATTCAGTCTCTACCTGTGATCAAATTACAAAAAAGATTGAGAATGTTCTCATGTGGTCCTTTTTTCCTCTTACACAGTCTTGCCCAAGCAAAATGGAAGGGTTGCCATTGTGACGGGGGGTACCAGAGGAATGGGGTTTGAGACAGCAAGACACCTGGCAAGCCTGGGCATGCATGTTATCATAGGTAGGCTTCAGTCCAGGACTATAGGACTTCTGCTCCACATGTTATGCACATCATCCTTGAATCATTTTTGTCAGCGGAGCGGCCAACTGAGCAGTTTGAAATGTGTGATTTATATGTTGTGATTTAACTCATGGAGCCCTGGTGACCATTTTCAGGGGGCAAGAACAATAATTACTTATGCAAAAGGTTGAAAAGAGCTATGATTTAGCTTATGATCAGCCTTATTATCGAGTCATGGAGATCTACCAACCCTCTCTGATCTTCATCAACTCCAGCTGGAAATGAGAAAGAAGAGGGAAGAGCAGCCGTTAGAACCATCCAAGGAGACGGGAGCACAGGCAGAGGTAATGGAACACATCTCTGTCATTTGTACAAATCTTAGCTGTTAGCATTTTGCTACACCTGCATTACTCACAGTCATGCTGTGCATTGTTATTACTGAGGCATTTGGAGCCACTTTAACAATTTAAATCTTGTCAATAACACTATTGTTTATGCATAATAGCAGATTTACCTTAAAATGCAGTGATGTCATGATGCAAGATTTTTTATTATTGGAAAGGTGAAAAAATATTTGTTTTCAGACAGAAAATTGATCAAAACGTGTGAACAATAAAAGCTGCACTAGTTGAGTTATAATCAGTTGATTTTCCTTATTTATTTAATAAAAATGCTGCAAAAACAGGCAGCCTCATTTAAAAAAAAATAGCTCTACAAATCAAAATGTGTGTGGAATGTAACTAATTACATCAATTATACTTATAATTTGAAACTGTTTTCACCTCAGTTCTGCCTAATCCTTAAACTGTGTTATACACAGTTTTAAAAGCTAGTCAGACTGGCTTTACAGGATTATCTCTGTCAGGAATTTGTTCTAACAGCAGGAGGCATAATTCGAAAAATATGTTTCCTTCCATGAAAATGAAAAAGCGAGAAATGTCAGATGATCAGGGTATCGTGGCTGCTTTAAGATCAGTTAATAAAAATTCAAAAACACAGGTTTTCACAGAGTTCTTTTAACACAGTCATTCTCCTATTTGTACAAACAGTGTATTTTTCTGTCGACAGCTGAGTTTATCTACGTGGACCTGACTTCCCTGAAATCAGTGCGGCAGTTTGTCCAGACATTCAGAAGCAGAGGTCTCCCCCTTCATGTTCTGGTCAACAATGGTACGCTACCTTCAAGATTCATGTTTGTCTTGTATTTATTCCCCACATTTATTCAGTCCTCTGTGTTCTGTCACGCAGCTGGAACCATGCTGGTTCCTGAGAGACAGACGGAGGACGGGTTCGAGTTTCACTTCGCCCTCAACTACCTGGGCCACTTCCTTTTGACCAACCTACTGCTGGACGTCCTGAAGAAGTCGGGCAAACACGGCCAGTGCTCCAGGATAGTCAACATGTCCTCCGCTACGCACTACTCAGGAATCATGCTTATGGACGACTTAAACAGGAGGTACAACCTGCAGAGGCCGGTGACCCGAGTTGTTGGCTGACCACCAGTGAAGCCACTCTGCGGATCGAATTCGTTGACGTTCGTCAAGCGCGTTGATTTGCTGTCCCTCGTCTGCAGGAAATGTTACAGTTCCCATGGCGCTTACGCTCAGAGCAAATTGGCGCTGGTTCTCTTCACCTACTTCCTGCAGGAGCAGCTGACTGCCGGTGGGTTCCCAGTGACCGTCAACGCCGTAGACCCAGGCATGGTGGACACGGCACTGTACGACAACCTGTGGAGCCTCGCACAGGCAGCAAAGAAGCCCGTGGCTAAGATACTGTTCAGGGTAACTTTTTCCACCTAAAATATTTGTTTTTACTTTTTATTTTAAATCAGTTTATCACTCACATCCACTTGTTTGCAAATTTCTTTTCTGCTATCATTAACCATTTCTTCCCTGTGATATCGCAGAAACATTTTCATGGAAATTCTGTAAATGAAGCACCAATATTTACTTGATTTCAAAGAGAAACCAGAGGCCAGATGTAAAACATGGTGGCGTGTTATTTAACGCAAAGTATCATGAGGCTAGAAATTTAATTGCGCCTTCCTAAAGGATCATAGAATAGAATAGAATTTGTTTTATTATCCCACAGTGGGGAAATTTCAGTGATCCAGCAGCAGTCTATAAAAGACTTGAAAAAAATTAAAATCCTATAGACATATATACACTGCTCAAAAAAATGAAGGGAACACTAAAATAACACATCCTAGATCTGAATGAATGAAGTATTCTTATTTAATACTTTGTTCTTTACATAGTTGAATGAGCTGACAACAAAATCACACAAAATTATCAATGTAAATCAAATTTATTAACCCATGGAGGTCTAGATTTGGAGTCACACTCAAAATTAAAGTGGAAAACCACCCTACAGGCTGATCCAAGTTTGATGTAATGTCCTTAAAACAAGTCAAAATGGCCTCCACGTGCCTGTATGACTTCCCTACAAAGCCTTGGAGTTACATTGTGTTGTTTAAGTGTTCCCTTTCCCATTTTTTTTGAGCAGTATATATATACATATATATTTATATATAAATATATACTGCTATATATAATATATATATATATATATATATATATATATATATATATATATATATACACACCATGACCATATTGCACATGAGGTAGATCTGAGGGCTTTTGCTATTTGTTTATTTTTGATCTTCTGAATGTTGTTGACACATGCGACTAAAGCTCTAATACAGTCTGGTGTTCCTTACGTAAGAATCTGTTTTGAATGAGCCAGTAAAGTCGCCATGGAGCTGAATTCATTTGTGGCTCCATCCTCAGACTCCGGAAGAAGGCGCTGCTGTAGCCATCTATGCTGCAGCTGCCGCTGAGCTGGAGGGCGTGGGCAGCTGTTACCTTTACAACGGCGAGAAGAGACGCTCGGCAGACGTTTCCTATGACTCGGAACTACAAGCGGAGCTGTGGAAAAAGAGCTGCCAACTGACGGGCCTGCAGTAGTCCGAAGATGGATCCTGCTGAGCTCTCCATCGTAATGAAAGATCATATAATATGTCTTAGAATTTCAGAAGTGCATCTTAAATGAACATTCAATGAATCAGCTCTTAAAAAAAAATAAAACAATATCCGGTATAATTTTCAGTGTACATAACCAAATGTAGAAATGCCAAATGCCAGCTTGGGTTGTCATAAGGATTGGCTCTTCAGTCTGCACCCAGTGGCAGTCATATTGGATCTTTTCATTTAACAGATTTTTTTTTAAATGTTAATTTAATATTTAAAAAAAAAAAAAAAACGGCCAAAAGACCAAATGGTCAAACTTTCACAGCCTGTGGGCCAGAGCCTACCCACCTTAGGGTGCTTTCCCGCCCACAGGACGAATAACCAATATGAAAAGGTTTTAAACGTACAAAAAAAAATAGATTTGTAGTTTTTATAGTTAATGGATTGTTATGTTATTTTAGTGGTGCAGCCAACTTGAGATCAAATTGTTCTGAATGTGAACTTTGACACCCCAGCTCACTGTAAATTCTGTCCAGTAAATGTGCCTTCTGCTCTAAAATGAGCCAAATTAATTTAGCGAGAGCAGAAAATGTGAGCATTCCGAAGTTAGGCGTGTTCAGTCCTCAGAAAGTGGCTTCTTGAGAAACCTAAATGCTTAATGGTACCTTTTATTATTCTATCAAAAAAAAAAACAAAATGCTATTTGTTTCTAACATTTTATGTGCACATATATGTATTATGTGGAATTTTGCAATTGTTTGATGTAATTTTGTGTATATTCGAAAAAGCCTTATGATTTATTTATGAATTTATGAATGTAAATCAGACAATTGCCTACATGCTAAAACTTTAACTTTTGCTGATAATCAAAAATAACATCATTCAGTGGTTTTCCATGTGATGCACTACCGATAATGTAATTTCTGAGCCTTTTTTAATTTTTAAATTGTTAGTCATGATTCCATTTTGAATCTACATCTACATCATGTTTAATTGCACTAGATCTGTTAAGTCAACTGCAATAATCAGTGTAATTTATATGTTAAATTATGTCATTCATGTATTAGTGATGGTAGAATTTGTGTCATTGCCTCCATCATGCAGTATTTGGGGGTTTTAGTGTGACCAAGTGCAATTATGCCTTCTGTCACCTTATGCTGTTTACATCGCTTCTATAGGAAAATACTGAATATGTTCAGCACTAATAAATTACATTTGATTACTTTATTCCATTTATTGTTTGGTCTGTTATAGTTTGTATTTTATTAACATGCATTTTGGTTTTTGTACCAAATTACTATATCACGATATAGTAAGAACAGAGAATTTTGCAAGGTATACTCAGACATAAACACACTTTTTCAAAGTTCAAAACAAAAAACATTGACCCAAAAGTGACAGAATCCTTTTTATCTGATCTGAAAATTCCAAGCAGCTTTTTCTTATAGAAACAAAGAACGTTTTGTTCACACCAGTTATGCAAAATTGGCTGCTAACATAGTGGAATTCCTGACGGATGAGATTGCCATTTGGGTGATCCATAGAAATAATCCAAGCTTTAATTAAAAAGACGTACTCAATGTCATTCTGGAGAATCTAACAGATCTGATGTCGTCAGATCATGAGTTATCGTGACTAAATGGAATTATTCAGTTATTCAAAAAAGACTTTGTACTTTTGCCAAATCAATGCCAGAGGCTAAACCTAATAAAAAAAGAACATATGCCAGATCTCAGTATAAAAATAAATGGGTCGAAAATGGAAAAACAATTGTAATGTCATTTTCTGAGCCTCTTAAAATTGGTGAGGCATCAGTGTTCGTCATTAAATTCATCTTTAAATGCCCTCAGATTTAAAGTTGAAGTCTTGAAGGTGCAGGAAGTCTTGAAGGTGCAGGAAGAACCCCTAAAAACAAAACTAAAACAAGCTATTAATAATTCATCCACATTTTTGTTTCTTTATATTTGCAGCCTGCAGGACTCTGCATCAGAGGTGGTGGTCTGCAGCACAGGGGCTCCACAGGTGACCATGCTCTCACCATTCCTGTTTTCAGTGTACACATCGGACTTCAGACACAACTCTGAACAGTGCCAACTGTAGAAGTTATCTTAACTGGTCCAGATGGCCTCAGTCGAAACTGTGAATCGATGTACAGGAACAAATGTTTTAAAAAAGTACATGTTATCATTATCGTGTGCTCTACAAGGCTTGACCTTCACAGACCTTCTGCTTAAATTCCTTAATCCAGCTCAACAGGGACTCTCATTCAGCAGGTCTGGAATGAAGCAGCTTGTGGTGGATTAAATGAGCGTGTGATTAAACACTGATTACTTGACTTCAATAACAAGGTGTTTGTGTGTTCTCGAAACATTCCCTATGTGCTGCTCTGACTGGATCATTTACTGGTCTGGTTTGTTCATTGTCTCATGAAATTAAGCCACTTGTCCAGTATTTTCTTAATTAAAGAGTGCAGTCTCTGGACAGTTTCTTGGGTTAAATCTTCCTAACCAAAGATTAGAATGCTGGAAACTCAAAACTGTTTTTAAGAGTCTGCCTGATGTCAAGAATTTGGCCTTAATCTCCCAGATCCCAATTTTTTTTTTTAAATACTTTTTCAGTGCATTAAATGTCTGCATCTGCAGATAAAGAGTCTTTACATTTGTAGAAGAAGACAGCTAAACTCAACGAGTGAGGCTGAAATTTATATGAACAATTACAGCCTCACATGTATGATTTGAAAAATCTTGTAAATACTTAAGTATCCATCCAGCTGTTTCAATATTTGTGCAAATTATTGTTGCAGTTGAAAACAGTAACATGTTCACATCGGTGACGCTTATGCATGTTTCAACACAACTGCACCACTCCCTGAGGCTTGCTTCTCCATTCAAAATTCTAAGGGCTCTATTTTATATATAGATGTAGCGTATGTAAACAGTGAAGTCATAATCATAAGTCAGTGCTATGTATTTATATTAGGGGTTAACATAAAATGGTGTGTGTGTGTTACTTTTGTAATCTGATTACATCATTTACCCAGCAAGCAAAATGGGTATATACTTTGGTATTCTGAAGAAGTGAAACATTTCAGAAAAGCTGTTTCAGCATTCGTAGTAAATATAAATCTTTCAGCAGTAATTGAAGAGTCCATAAAAGTCAAAGGCTGCAGTTTGTTCTTTTTTTGGCTCCTTGAAAGTCCTGGTCTCACCCAAACTCATGCGTCTTGGGTCTTATGTGAAAGAAACTTTGTGCAGGACCCTCCTCCATCTCCTCAATCTCCTCTTCATGAAATCTGGTGCTGTGCATGATCTGTGAAGCCCTCCTGCGTAACTTCTCCAGTTGTGGCCTTATCTTGGTGAATGACGACTTCCTCCGGAGAGGTTTCTCCCATGGCCGGACCTCCACATCCACGTGGTTGCCAAGGATCCTCAGGTTAGAATGGAAAACCTTGGAGAAACTGGGCCTGCTTCTCTCTATATGGTGTGTGTTATCTGGACGCGCTCCCAGGATCTCCCTTAGGTCCATGCTCACACCATCGGCGAGGTACTGGCAGGCCTTCCTGCCGCTGTAGTCCCTGATCTCTACGTTGGCGTTGTAGGCACCCACCAGCAGCTTCACCACCTCCAGTTGGTTTTGCATGGCAGCCACATGCAGAGGCGTGTATCCGGAATTGGAGCGGACGTCGAGGCTCAAGGGAATGTTGTTCTGCTTTGCAAAGTTGATGATGAGTGCCAGGAGCTCAGGTTGTCCTTGCTTGGCAGCCCAGTGGAGGCAAGTAAAGCCAGTGATGAAATCCTTCCTCAAAATCAGGCTGGGCTCAGCACTCAGCAGCCGCTGGAGACTGGACCACTCGCCGTCTGAAGCACAAAGCATCCACTCGTGTTCCAGCGGATCCAGGGTAACAGTGGATCTGTCATCATCCACCGACGTGGAGTCGCCATCGCTGCGGAGCACCAGGCTGCGCCTCACCTGCGGCGAGCTACTCATCATTAATTGCAGGAAGTGACGACGGCTGCTCTTTGGAGAGACACCTCCCTCACTGCCGGACAAGCTCTGACCATCACCATCCACTTCATCTGGCTGTTTAATTTTCTCCTGCAAGAACCCAGAAGTCACGCATGAAGAACTTGAAATACATCAAATTGCTCTCTTGCACTGTTTTGAAACGGTGCAGTTCATGTAGAACACCACCGAGCTAAAAAAAAAAATAAATAAAGCTGAGACATGTCACTCACCCTTTATACATGAAAAAAAAAACAAGACATTTTTTTTGAGCAAAAATAAATCAATAAGTACAAAAATACTTAAAATTGCACTTAAGCAAATACAAGTTTTTCCATTACTGCACCTGGGATCTATTTGGTGCAATCTGTTGTGTTTCCGCTGGTGAAAGACAATCCTGCCCGGGCTGAGCTGTGTGTACCGGAGCGGTTAGGGTGAACACGGCACCCTCCGCTGGAAGCGGCGACGCTTCACTCACGGTGATTTTCGGTAAGGTCGGTGCTTGTCGTACCTTCTTCTCTTCTTTTCGTAAACTTAATCTGTTACCCATGTTGTCTTCGGGTAGACAGCACAAAATCACTCTCAACTGTCCTCGCCTTAATTAGGTGTTGGTGAAAAATGCGGAAATCTTACCTGGTTGTTACTTCCGTAACCCGAGCCAGGTGCGCCTCCGTCCGCAGCGCCACTGGTGCAAACCCCCGCGGAATAGCGGGACAGGGCCGCTTCCATTTCACTGCTGTTGGGGCTGTTTTCTCGCTCCTTCGCACAATTTTTCCGGAGGCAGACATATTTTACTCCGTCTTCAGGTCTGACAAAAGCGACGCTATTTACGCAGGTTTTAAACTGGACACGGGCGGCCGCCTTCCTCTCCAGTTCGTCTGGCAGCGCCGTTTTAAAATGCTCAATTAAGTCCATATTGGTCACCTTGCCTCCGTTTTCCTTCAGAAAGTTCACAATTTGCTCCACAGTGACAAAGTTGCTATTGGCAGCCATGCCGACCTGATGGACTGCGTTACAGAAGCAAAGCGTTTGTTAAGCATAGACATACGTAAAGTTGAAGCGGTACCTCATTTCACATAGCATTACACCCTGATCGCGTCGCACTTATGGAGTTACGGCGTTCTCCGCTTCCTAGCAACCAGATAGCTGTCAGGCCATACCATTTAGTCTGGGGGGGGGGGATTACCTAATGATCAATTGTATGTACTTGCGTTTTTAACTGTGCGCAAGTTAGGTTATTTACCTCAGTGTGTTATTTTTATTTTACCGTATATATATATATATATTTTTTTTTAAAAAAGTGACTAACAATTGCAGCGTGTTATCCCTCTGCCCATAACGTCCTTTCACTCACGTTAACATTTTTAGCATAAAGCTCAGTCAGCCCCAGCTAATAAACCCTAATAAATGCTTTAAAAGGTACAAAGTATCAGTTAGTCAACAAAGTACTTCATTATGACACAGATGTGATATAATTGTAACAGTAATATTTTTTCTCCAATTTTGAAAACAAAAAATCTCTTACGTGTTTTGTAGTAACATTAGACCTAAATTAGCATATTTACCGACCGAAAACTAGTGAAAAACGTTGTTTGATAATTGATCGAGGATTTGTGCTTGCACGGTACAGAGTCTGAGACGCTGACCTAGATTACAAACCTTTATCAACAGTATTATCTGAGAAATAAACGCAAAACTCGCTGAGTTGAGTAATCAAGTAAACATGATGCAAACAGTACTGATTTCTCTTAATCATGTGACGCATTTAAGCTATGGTTCAGACCGTTGTAAAGGAGCTGAAATGAGTTCCTCATCTTGCTTCCCACCTCTTGTAACAATGATAACTGTACACAGATTAAATTCTCCATTTTATTAACAAAAACATTTCACAATCACTAAATGAAACAAGACGTTCAGCTCAAGCGATATACGAGTTTGCAGTCTGTTTCAAACACCTCAGAGTTGGGAGTATATCGTCCAAGCGCCCCACTCCTGAAACACAGTAACATTTTTAGACTATTAAAAGTGCATTATTTGTAGATTACACATGTGCAATTATGTTCAGAGATAGTACCCGCTCTTTTTATTCTATATTTATATGTGCAAATCCAACCTCAGACTAACGCCACAAGCTTCTGATATTATATACGGCAAACCCTTTCAGGAGTAAATGTTTTAGAAACTTCATAGCAAAATCCAACTGTGCAATGCTCAGAAATACAAAAATAAAGAGCTGCATCACAGAGCACACAGGCCTCGCTTAAAATGTCATGACAAAATGATTAGAGGTATGGTTTATTTGGATGGGTTGCAGGGACAAAGCCCATTCTTTCTGAAAAGGTGTGGGGAAACATGACTGTTGCGGAAGTAGTTTTCTCAGATGCAGATCTGTGAACCTCAATGTAGTATGGACAGATGAGTCTAATGTAGAATGTTGTTTGGTTTTAATAATAACTGAAAACCAAACAACATTTCAGCAGGAAGGCGCGCACAGGACTGTTGGAGGACGGGCAATTATTTAGGACTGAATTCAAGCAAAAGGACTTGGGCACCCTGCAATAACTGAGTTGACCACAAACTCCTCTAGATTATATTCTACAGACAATGTCAACAATTCAAAGTACACCAGGCAGCAAGTATAGATAAGAATGGTGAAAACATGAAACCCTCCAGGATTTTGAATGGCTAAGTTAAAGTCCAGACCCCAACCCAGACAGATTAAAAGGAGTAATAACTTTTAAAATAACGGTCAATATAGCAATATTAAAATATCCAGTACATTTAGACAATTAAGGCTGTCACTATGTTCTAGCGGTTTACCTAGAGTCTGTAAAATGTCCACAGTGAGGGCATGAAATGCAGGGAAGAACTCCTCATGTAGCTTCAGTTTGACAATAATGCTGTGAAGACAAAACATACGGAATTTAGGAATTGGAAAAGCACACAGAGCGCAGACCTTCATTTCCCATTTCCACATATTGTGACTTAAACCTAAAACAGTAATCCGGAACATCACCAAAATGTAATCATGTGTTCCTTGACCCATTATCAACATTTCCTGACAATTTCATTAAAACTCACTCATGACTTTTAGTGTTATTTTGCTAAAAGCAAACAAACAGATAACAGCATCAAAAATATGCCCTCTTTGGAGGAGATAATGTGCTGAATTTTCTGAACCCCTGCTCATTTGTGTGGCCTGACAAATGAATATCTTATTAGCATTTCAAATGGTAGAATTACTTTAATGAACATGACATAGCGTCAACCTGTCAATATCATCATCTCTCAGGAGGGTCTGGAACGCAGCGGTGTGTTCTGTGAAAGACACCAGTCTGGCCACATGGTTGACCAACTCCAGAGGAGAAACCTTGCTGTCTGAAATCACAAATATATTTTCATTTACATTTACTTTCTGCCACACAAAATCACAAAGGTAATCCCAGCAGAAGGTCACCTAGCTCCAGTACATCTTGGAGATTTCTCATCATGTTGGTCATCTCTCCAAGTCTGGTGTAGACCTCATTCATACGTGGGTACACCCCACTGAGCGAAGTCACGTCAAACAGTTTCTGAAAGTGCGACACCATGGAACTCAGAGTGTATTTAGTGGGGCTCCTGAACACCTGCAATTAAGACAACACATTTTTCAACAAGAGATGGCCCATCATGCCCACTCAGTGGACCGCTGACTGTTTTTATTGAACAAAAACGACAATAAAAATGGTACTCGAGTAGCTAAGAATAATGCAAAGTTCTACCGTCTCATCATCTGTTGCAGTGTTTTCCAGCATGGTGTCCAGCAGTAACATCATGTCCTCCACCTTTACTGCTTCTGCGGGAATGTGGCCATCATCAGTTATCAGACAGGGCATCAGCCTGCTGCTCAGTTTGTTTAAGCCCTTCTGTAGGTCCTGCCAAACACATCAGGTGAAGGAAAAGTCCAATCATAACTACCCATGTGGGTGATTTGTTTATTTTTATTTTTTCACCTTCAGCAGGTGGAGTTGCTGAGCCCATGCCTCAAGAGTGGGAAGAAGGGTCTGAAACTCTTCAAGCTTCGAATCAGCTGAAGAAGGTTTTTGTCTGTATAGTTGAAAAGGAGCTTTGGGATCAGACACGATAGAGCTGATCTCCTTTAACAGCTGGGAGACACCAGAGTTGTAACTTTAGAAAGCGGTGGCAACTGGTTGAAAGAACACAGAACATATTGAGCTACAAGACCCGGGCATAAAGAAAAGAAAAAAGCTCACATTACGATAATGGTCACACAGCTCAGCCTTCACAGAGTGATCATTCACATTCTCGGTCATGTTGACATCTTGCGGCAATCTGTAAAACCAGATGGAACTGTGTAAATCAACAAGACTGGACTGTTGATTGTTCATAAGATCCAGTGTGTTCTTTTGTCCCTGTTAATGTTGTGAAATGTAAAATTTGACCAGTATTTTCATTTAAAAAGTTGCATAAAATGTAAGAATATCTGGGTCTAACATGAATGCAGTCTTATTTTTGAATTGTAGTGCATGATGTCTATAACACTTTACACTGAGTAATTTAAAACTACTGTGTCCAAATTCAAGTCCCAAAAAATTAAAACTAAGAAAGATATGTTGAATTGTGTCAGTATAATCTGATGTCTGCCGTTTCTTACTGTAATATAACTGTACTTGTATATAAACTGTATGTAACATCTAAGGGTAGTGTTTTTAGGGACTTTGAGGCAAACAGCACTGATGATTTCCTACCTTATGTTATTGTTTTTGTTTAGAGCCTCTAATCGACGGAGCTTGTACTTGTAGAACTTCACTTCCTTGAGTGTTGGCCTACACAGAGGAAAGAAATATCATACCTGCAATGTTGTACACACACAAATGCAAACACACACCTTGCTTCCATCTCCTGCTTCAGCTGATTAACCTCCTTGTTCAGCTTCTCTATTTGAACTTTGCTTTCCTGTTGCTGCTCCTGGTATGCCTGATTTAAAAAAAAAAGAAAATTATTGCTTAGGGAAAAAAAACAGTTTTAGAAAAATCTATTATTTATCTACCTACCCTGAGGAGTGTCTTCAAAGCTGGAGTCACATTTCTGGTTTCTTTCTTGGTCTTTGTCTGATTAGCCATTTCTGGTGGTCCTTTGACTGATCTGGGAATACACATTAATAGATTAGTACAAAAGGCAACAGACTGCGATTTAAACACTCTTTGTAAGGACTTTATATTTTGGCTATTGTATAAAGAACCAAATTATATTTTCTTGAGATTGTTAAGTACTTCCTGCCCATAGAGAAAATTATTAAATTGTTGCATGTGTATGGTAAAACTCTGCATACTCAAATTTGAAATCCTTAATTGAAATGCATTATAATTAGTTCCTTGATCTGTTATCCATATTATGGATTAATCTAAAATATCTATACTATAACAAAATTTGACTTTATCCTCTGGTGATGACAACCCTGCGATAGAGATCAAATTTATGGTCTCAAGCCTCCATATACAAAAGCTGGTGAACGTTACACTACATGAACATATATGTGATTAAAATATGAATTCGGTCGGTGTAATTGCCTGTTGTACATTAAGATTTTTGGTACACTTTGAGAAGAGAGAGATTTACTACCTGACTTCATCCAGCAGCTGGGACATTTTAGTTTCATAGAAGTCAATCACGTCCAACGCCCTGCAGAGTCATGAGACATCAAACAATCAACTCTGCACATAGCCCTTCCTGTTCAAGAAAGGTTACAACATGTAACAGAAAGCTCTGCAACACGCAAACAAGTAGACCAGTGTTATCTTTGAAATGCATGCACCTCATGTGCAAGCCCTGGAACCAGTCAAAATAAAAAAAACATGAGATATTTTAACTTCACCCATGTCCCAAGGACATAAAAAAGGCAAGACAAAGTTATGTGCTGGACTACAACGAAACTGAAAGGCATTATCAATGATAAACCTACTTTGGTAGGAGAGGAGTGTTTATTTTCGAAAACAAATGGAGGCTTACTGCTGGTCTGCGGGGGAATTCTGCTGCCAGACTTTGTTGCAGATGTCTTGGAAAGTCCGTCTTTGCCGAGATACCCTTAGCTCTTCTTCTTTAATGGAGAAATACAGTTTCTTCTGAAGCTGTGCCATTTCCTCCCTCTGTTTGGACAGCTTCTGCTCCAGAGCCTGACACTGTTTCTTTTGAAATAGCTCGCAATGATTTTGACCGACCGATGTTGAAAAATAGCACTACAGATAATTCTGAGTTTCCCTACCTGTACTTCTAGATTTTCCTGCTGCAGTTGGTGACTGTGGCTGAGCTGTTGGACAGCCTTGCCGAGACAGCGGTCCTCCAGGTCCTGTACTCTGGTCTTCACTGTGGCGAGAAGGTGCTCGAGCTCTGCAGCCCTCTGAGAGTGCTGAGTAGCTCGATTCATGTGCTCACAAACCTCCTCTCTACAGACCAGGACAGGCAGAAATAATGCTTACTGGTGTGTGTGTGTGTGTGTGTATATATACGGCAAATGAATTTCAGGCAGTCTTAAGCAGTCCAGGTCATAGTTATCCAAAATTAGATCTCTTTGTGTCAACTGGACCGAAAGGTTTCCTTGAAAATGTTTCGCCCTCTCTCCAGAGAGCTTCTTCAGTTCAAATCTGCACCATGCTGGATCTCTGTTTGAACACCACCTACTTTCAATACAGAGAGGGCTTCTACAAGCAGAAACATGGTTGTGCCATGGGTTCACCAGTGTCTCCCATAGTTGCCAGTCTCTACATGGAGGAGGTTGAAAACAGAGCCCTGTCGTCTTTCACAGGAACCGTCCCAAGCCACTGGTTCAGATATGTTGATGACACCTGGGTCAAGATTCAAACAAAAGAATTGGAAGCGTTCTCAACCCACCTGAATAACACAGATGATTACGTCAAATTCACCAGAGAGGACGTAAAAGAACACAGTCTGGCCTTCTTGGACTGTGCAGTCAAGATCAAGGAGGACAGAAACCTTAGTATTGAGATCTACAGAAAACCTACCCACACAGATGAGTACCTTCTTTTTGACTCACACCACCCACTGGAACATAAACTTGGTGTTATCAAAACCCTACAACATAGGGCCAAAGAAGTACCCACCACAACCCAAGGGAAGAAGAAAGAACAGGACCCCAGCAAAGAAGAGGAAAGAAATAAACGTCACAGCATTTCTATCCCCTACCTGTCTGGAGTTTCAGAAAAATTCAGGAGAATCCTCTAAAAACATGACATTCCAGTACAGTTCAAACCCTCCAACACACTCAGACAGAAACTGGTCCACCCAAAGGACAAGACACCAAGACACAAACAAAGCAATGTTGTCTATGCTGTACAGTGCCAGGAGGGATGCAAGGAACTGTACATTGGGGAAACCAAACAGCCCCTCCATAAACGAATGGCCCAACACAGACGTGCCACTGAGTCAGGACAGGACTCAGCAGTACACCTACACCTAAAAGAAAGCGGACACTCCTTTGAAGACAGTCAAGTACGTGTACTGGCCAGAGAAGATCGCTGGTTTGAGAGGGGTGTCAAGGAAGCCGTTTACGTCAAGTTGGAAAAACCATCTTTAAACAGAGGTGGTGGACTAAGGCACGTTTTATCACCCACGTACAATACAGCCCTCCACTCTTTTCGTCAGCAATCCAAAAGTTCACACCATTTGACGAGACCTGGTGACTCATTATCATGTGACCCAACAGACAAAGGGGAAGCACCCCAACCGAAACTAGGTGAACGACCCTGCCAACGACTCTCAGGTGACCATCCGGGCCATTAACATGCCGACGGTCCACATTTTCAAGCTCTGCCCCCAGCAAGCTTAGAACTGAAGAAGCTTTCTGGAGAGAGGGCGAAACGTTTTCAAGGAAACCTTTCAGTCCAGTTGACACAAAGAGATCTAATTTTGAATTCAGTTCTGCTTGTTGCTGCATGGGCACAGCCAAAACTTGAATAAAGATCATGTTTTTTCCCCCACAGTGGCTTCTTTGCACGGTTTTCTGTTGAACCTGACATTTGCTGATGAAGTTATGGTTTAAACATAACTGAGATGTGAACTAACACTTTCTACTTACTAACAATTCTTCTACAAGACCTAGAGGATGCAGGGGGTGCGTCTGATAGTAATCTGATACTAAAATGGCAGGTGGTCAACACATAGCACATAAATAATTGAACAGATACAATTAGAAACGTGTACCCACTGCAGGTACATATGCAATAAAAAAAGAAACCCAAAACAAAAACAAAACAAACACCTAACTCTAACGGCTGACTGAAGGAGTCCCTGAGTCTATTACACACTAAGGTGTGATTTTCTGGGTTTCTCTGATTTATTTCAATAATAATTTTATAGTGACACGTATTTATGTATTTATGTACCCACACAGGGCTTTCTTTGTTCACTTGTTGTTGTTGTTGTTATTCACTACTCACTGGTATTCACTGGTCTTTGTATATAATTGTTGTGTAATTTTATTTTACTTGTGCAATATTTTCTTACATTAATATTAATATATATTTTTCTTATTCAACTTGTTTTCTTACTTTCATACTGCTGTTCTGTTTCTGTCGTACCCCCTTTGCTGCTGTAGACAAAAGAATTTCCCCACTGTGGGATGAATAAAGTCTATCTTATCTTATCTTTCCCCAAACATGACAGTGTTCCTGCAAAAAGTTGTGCTGTTTAAATTGCATTAAACTAATTCATTAAAAATTCTCTGGTAGTTTAAATTGTGTTGAAAATGGCCGGTGACACCGTTTGTTATCCGTTAAAGTTTATAAGATAAGAAAATAAAACAAAGATGAACTGAATTTTGTTCCCACTCAGAGTAAACCACATTCTCCTGAATACTGTGATGAATAAAGTAACCTGACATTTGCACATTATTTTAGAAAGAAAAGTGACTTTTAAATACATAAAAAAGGTCAAAACAATAGTGTGTCAAAAATATGTGGTTTTGAAAATAAAAAAAATAAATAAATGCAGTGGGAATGACTATGAATGAATGCTTCACTGTGTAGCTCACTTGAGGTGGTTGTTAGTCTTGATAAGCTCCTGGATGAGAGCCTGTCTCCTTTCCGAGTCCATAAGCATTGTCTTGAGGGTCATCCGTATCTCAGCGGCTGATTTCTTGTCCAGCAGAACCAAATCTAAAAACATGTACATGATTTCAGCTGCAGTTATTATCTACCCATTTGAAACATTTTTTTTAAATATTGTAGCTTAATAATAAATTTAAAACTTGAGAACTGAGAAGCAAATTCAGTGATTAGCAAATGCTACTTAAAACTGATGTTAAACTTAAATTTTCCTTAATTAGTACCACATACCTGAAAGGTTTTTATTCTCTACTGGGTCTGCAAACGTTACTGGTTTAAAGCCATGATGTTGCAGTAGTTTGTTCACGTTGTCCCATTCTACCTGTTCTTCCTGCAACGCAGATACAAGTCAAATAAATCGCAAACCAAATATCTTTGGGTGACATGAACCAGGCCGAGATATCCAAGCTGCACCTGGAATTGCTTGTAAGTCCACAAATAAAAATAGGTATCATTTCTGGAAGGGAGATTAATTCCTGGCCTGCTGTTGGGGTCCATTCCTAAACCCAGCGGCGCAGGAAGATCGCTATAATGGCTTCAGGATGGGAATGCCCGAGCTTTTTAACAGTCAAATAGGGCAGTCAAAAAAGTGATCAGGTTTCCACAGCTACCACTTAGCACAAGACTGAAAGATGACACTGAAGTCACTTTCTGATTATGCTACAAAGGGGAAAGTTAAGGGAAATATGACTTTAAAAATACTAACCAACAGTCTTAGTTTGCTGCAAACCAGAGTACTTTAATGAACATGTATTTGTAAAATCATTTGGGGAAAAAATACATTAAGGGTCAGTTTAGTTCCCATTTTGATCATGATAGAATCGAACTACAAAACTACACTAAAAACTGTTTGAACTACACTTTTCCTAAACTGTACAAAAAAAGAAAATTGTGTGTTTATTGAGTCTCTAGTTCAGCTTTGTCAAAAGTGTGTTCTTGTATGTTTAATAACTTTCACTCACACTTTTAGTAATTATTCTGGGTTTGATTCGCCATAATAACTTACCTGTTCCATTGTGTCACCGACTGAAATACATAAATATTTACACCGTCAGGGTTGATGGAGCCCTAAATAAAATCCACCTGCTGATCACAACACACAAGTGAAAAGTGTAACTTACTTATAGGCAAGTGGAGCTTAGAAGCGATACCTACTATTAATGTTCACAAGTTTTTGTCCAAATTTACAGAAATGACAAATCCAGACAGCATTAGCATTCCCATATGTCGCTGATTTAACAATTAGATCATATAAAACGAGACATTCATGCTTTTTAAGTTCTTTAGTTTGTCGCCGTTTTCGCTATAATTTCAGCTACAAACAACAGCCGGAAACGTTCGTCTCCTCTTCCGGTATTTCAAACCAGTGCGCCGTGACGTAATCATGGTAAACCAATAGGGTCGGTTTTTGTGTTTATTTATTCCTAAATTTATATTAAATTGTTCAATGTCCGTATATTCCTTTATGGAATTTGAATATATGTCTGTTCGCTACAGGAAATATCCGTATAAAACATTGAACATGAATTGTATTTGCTGATCTCTATGGAACTGACTATAATTAGAATTGATCCCATTAAAAATCGCATTACACAGCTTTGACCACAAGATGGCAAAAACGTATAGACGATTCGGTGATCCAGTGTCCCTGCCACAAACTTATATATAGAAACCCACAGTGCTCACTCAATATTCGTTTTGTCTCCATTAATGTCTTTCTGTTTGCAGAGATGGATTATGGATTATGTCTTGAGGTTAAACCAAATTTAACGTGAACCACTTTTTATGTGCCAAGCTAAATTATTAAAAAAAACTAACAAACAAAAAAAAAATAAATTGTGCAGACTAACCTATCCTCTTTTTAAGTAGGATAAATTTTCCATTTTCACAATTCACAATAATTTTGAGCAAGCGATGGTGTGTGAAGCTGATGTTCTATGCAATTAACAACCAAAAAGAATAATCACGGGGTTATTCTGCTTATAAGAGGACAGAACTAAACACGAGGCAGTTGTCAACAAGGTTCAGATGGCAGCAAAGAAACAAGACTCATTTTAGGGTATCATATTTGCCCTATTGCTCATTTGTTAATTTCCTGTGGATCTGCTCATACAGTATAACGTTGACATCTAACTTGACTTATCAGTTACCTGAAACAAAATACAGAAAATTTATTTTCAAATATCATAGTAGGCCACAGCAGCTGACTTATTGTACACAACAACATTTGATTATTTTATTAGAGTTTTAGACTTTAAGCTATTTGTGTTTCTTTTTTTTTTGTGTTTCTTTGAGGTAAACACTTCCCTCAGAACTCACATATAATGTTTTTAAAGAAAACAGTTGTCTCATTAAGCTGAGAGATGCATAATATAGCACAAATATGTACCGCATCACTGCTTTGGCATCAACACCAAGTGAACTGAGCCACTGCAAACATTGAATTAATTTTCCTCATGCATGTGGAGATGAGAGGGAACTCAGTCGGAGAAAAGAGACCATGCAGCAAACATGATTATGTCTCGAGAGCGTAGACTTAGACTCTTACACTGGTGTAGAAAGCAGCAAAGTATGAAAATGTCCTTAAAACAGGTGCCAGGCTCGCAATTTCTGCATAATGTCTCACTGTCACAGCTCCCCAGTACATCAGCTCCAGCAGGCTGCTGCATGCTACAGTAAGTATTCCATTAGCATCTGACTTTGTCATGGAGCTCTAATACAAAGGTCAAAACTGCACTTAAGTAGATTTTTAATTTGATTTTTTTTATGAGTATTTGTTTTCAACATTTCAAATTCTGTTGGAGTTTGCGTGGAATTAAGTAGCTGTTGTTTTTTTTCTTTTTTAATACTATTTTTATTTATTTTATTAATTTAGTTAGTAATTTAATTTATCAAATTATTTAAAATGTGGAGTAGATCTACTGTAGAAAACTAAAGCTGAGAATGCAAATGAGAGTAAAATCCAAGCCATTAGGTCAAAGCCCAGAGTTCAGCGTTCTACAAGACTGAGTAAAAGGTAAATGTCATGAACACATTCTTGCACAGGCTTGTGTTTCTTGCTGTCTGGTTTGTATTACACTAACCTATCTTCCCCACCGTCCTGTACAATCGTAAGGTCTTCATAGGTTGAGAAAGCAAAGGTCAGCATTTATTAAGAGGAAGGAGCAGAAGATTAAAATGGAAATTCAAGCCTTGAACACAGTCCATCATCCCATTGACCTGTGATGTGTGATTTACTTCACCTCAGTAATACCTGAACCGCTGAGCTCTGACTCATAATATTGAATATCACTCCTGCACATTTGCTGATTAGTAATTGACTAAATGGGACTGAAAGTGTTCTAACCTTTTTCTTTTTTGTGTGCTTTTACTTTATCACACACAATCTGAAACTAAATGCAGGAGCTTTTAATTTGTAACAATATTGCAACAATTAATGGAAAGTAGTGCAAAGAAAACAACAAAAAAATTTGCTCACTCTCTTCTCCCTGAGCTCCTTAAATGTGAAAATGCTAATGATTTTATTTTTTTACGATCTAAAATTTGGCCAAAAGGTGTTGTTCCCCTCTCCAAATTACCCTTACGGATTCAGTCAAAGAGGCACTGGTTCCTCATCTATTGAAATAAAGGCAAGTTTCTATATTATTTGCAATGAGATATAAGAAAACAACTGGCCAATTCAACCTTTTTTGGTCCACAGGTAAGTACGGTATCACTACATCATGTCAAATCGGATCAATACCATGTTATCTTTTGAACATAAGTTTGCTTTTCCAACTTGAAAATGGGCCAGGTCTTTAGCACTGCTTTCATTATTATTTTTGCAGTTCATGAAGAAGCACAGAACCGGCAGCCAGCGCGACACACTCCTCGAGATAAAGTAAAAAATGGCTGAGAAATTGCTATCCTTGAGAGATTTAGGGGAAGACTTTGCAGAGGCCTGCCTCACATAACTTGTCGCAGCCTCAACCGAGCAGAATAATTTGCAGATAAATTGGGGGAGGTTAAGAGCTGTTTTCACTAATCCCACCTCACCTTGGCAACGTCAGACTTTCCTCCCTTTTCCTGCCACTATCAGCTTCAATCCCCTTCCCAAAATTCTGCTTCCTTAAGAGCTGCGGCTATCCCTCTGCCGAGAGGACGGGTAAATTATCGGGCTGTCTCATGTTTTGCAGGTGCTGCCTGCTGATATGACACACAGTGATAGGCGACATGTGGTCGACGGCAGACGGGGAGGCTTTAGATGGAGACTGATAAACGGCAGCTGCCAAGTGAGATGTCAGCAACAACAAAAGTAATTCAGCCACTTTCGATGAAGGCATATATTTTAACATCAATCCTTCCCTGCCGAAAGTCACAGTAAGAAACTGAAGTTTTGAAGTGACCACACTCATAAGTTAATGTTTGGTAAAGAAATTGTGTTGACAGGACTGTTAGTATGCTGTCATCACCAAATGCAAAATAATGTATTACAGCGACACAAAATTTTATTATTTTATTAAGTAGGGATTTATTTGTTATTTGTTGGGTATGGTGGATGGTGTCAAACCAGAAATAAACCCACACTTTTGGACGTAACGTGGAAATATTAATGGACATTTGCCACCATAGCAGCATCGCCATAAATCATGAGAAATCTTCATGAAAAGGGGAAAATGGAAACGTATATAAAAAATGTCTTATTTTTGATAGATTGTGGCAGGGTGTCACAGTTATTTGCACTGTCGCCTCACAACAAGAACAGGAAAACCTTGGATTTTGGTTTTCATGTCCGTAACATCCACTCAGTGTCTATGCAAAGGTGAATATTAGGAGCAAAGACAACCAAATCTTCAACATGTAATATCGCTTTATTAAATCTCTAAGTCAGTGACATGACAACATATTTTATAGTTTTCATGCTTTACAGATAGAGCTCATGCAATACAAGCTCCAGGTTTGCTATCTTTCATGGGTGCAAATCAAATTTGTAGTGCGTGGACCCATCATAACTGCAGAGACTGCCGCCACCCCCCGCCCCTCCCGCCCTGTGGAAAAGGGCTCCTGGGAAACATAATTAGCTGTGGTTGCTAAAATCAAATAAATAAATAATTAAAAAATAACCCTGAGGGTCTGAGCCTGGAGAGACTTTCAAACACATACACACACACCATCTGACCAGTTAAATAGAAGGATACATTCAAATATATAAACATGTCCTGTCCTGTAGGACACAGAGTAAAAACATATCTGAAGAATAAAAAATAATATATACTTGCTGTTGAGGATAGTGGAAATTTCATATTGTGTTAACTAATGAAAAAAATAAAAGAAAACAACACAAACACAAAGGTTTGACTGATGTTATCTTTGGTGAGCTTATAATGCTCTGGGTTTATTGTCTGTGATGCAAATGACGTGTGAGACTCGCAGCGTTTGAACAGATTCATTGCATAAGACATAGTGCAAACAGACTCGTCCGGTCTTTGTTTGATTAAATGTGAACAGTGGGTACTCAAATCAAGCTGACAGACCTGAATGAATTAATGAGTGTGGGGGATTTTAAAATCTCTGACATTTTACTGAGCGATTCAGGAAAATGTCCTATTCAAAGCTAAGAAAAAAAAAAAAAGTCTAACTTTTTCCACAGTGTAGTCCGAATTCTACACTTTTTGCCCAGGCTTTTACTCAGATTTGTTTCCTTTGACTTTTCCTCCATGATTTCATTTTCAAAATTTAGAAACTTTTCTCAAATAAGAACGATAAATGAATTGATATCTGAACTGTACAAGTTGAATTCAGATAAAAAGTCAGTTATTTATAATGTTTTGCATTTTTGTCTGTAATTAAAAAAAACAAGTAAAACCCAAACTGAGATTCAAACAGCACCATGCTAGAAGGTTGGAACGCTCATGAATTTTCCTTTCAGTCTTTTTAAATTAATCTTAAAAATCTGTCTTGCTGCCAAAAGTACATCACCAATAGCTTTGAAATGCAAAATGTCAAGATGATATCCAGACAAAGTGAAGTATTTATTTACCATTTAAAAAAATATTCTTATGGCCTTAAATCAGAGCAGAGATTGGACAGTTTGACCAAAGGCAAATGGACATTCTCGAGTTTTTACACACAGATAATCCGAGATCACAATACTCAACATGAAATACTGTGGACTTCTACAAATTTGGTTTAGTCGCACATGCAAAAAGAACATCTCACTACTATGATATAAACAAGTGCTATGTTTCATTTTGCTCTTTACAGTGTCTGGCTTTACGTTAGACCTATAAAGTTGCATAACTAACTCAATGCTTTTATTGTCTCATGCCTGCTGGAGGGGACAAGCATGAGGCTGTAAGATAAAGAAGGAATGTTAAATCCATGATTCCTGACATCCTTTTTCCAACCACTCAAACTAAAGGTGGAGGCGATCACTGGCACAGCGCTGACTCAGGTGGTGACAGAAAACTGGTCCTGCTCTATAGGTTTCTTCACCCAGGCACCCAGTCCGGCTTTCTGGAAGGCCTTGAAAAGCGTCTGCTTGGCACCGTGGTACTCCACCGCTGCCTGCTTTGCCTCGTGGTAACTGCTGGGCCTTACGGTGCGGATGCGCAGGGACGACGACAACTGTAGGAGACAAAAGACAGTGTCGTCTTCAAAAGCCCGAAAAAGAAAATGTACTGCAATAAAACTTGAAAAGCATCCTGAAAAGCTACAGAAACTGCAATATATCGTTAGATAGTCGACACAGTACCGCAAATGATACTCTGTTGTACAAGTTGGAGTCATTTCCAAGATGTCTTAACGGGATTTGTTTTCACTTTTCTTAAATCGTGTCTCCATATATGTTTCCTATGACCACTTTTGAAAGGACTTTACTCTTCCTCTGTACATAATAATAATTTAGAGAGATGGGATGGAAACTCATTTGACTCTTTATGTGACCCAGGCCACATCTGCATTCTCGCTATCACAGTAAAAGTCAGATGTGGTCCAACCCACAGTAGAATGTTTTTTTTTTTTTTTTTTAACTAATCCTTTGATATGATTTCATTATATTAGTCCTATTTGTCTGTGTTTTTATTACCTTTATTCTTAGATCTAAATCTAGCATAATTTGCTGAGTTTCTGCAGGTTGTAAAAAAGATTATTATACCTGACATTTCTAATTGACATTACCTTGCCGTGCAGGCGCATCCACCGGCTGTACAGAGCGTGCTTACACAGCCTCGATGGCCGGCCGAGGTCGTCTTTCCCCGTAGTGGCATTGATCACTTCCAGGCCTTGGTCTCCTACAGCCCAGTTCACACTAAAGTTTGGTGCTTTTCCTGGCTGTCGAGCTTCAGCATTACTTATTCCTGTTGAAAAAAAAAAAAGTTTGTTTAAAGCCACTATATAACCAGGAGCTAATTTTCAGAATTTTAATGATTTATGAACTCCTACAGACCCAAAAATATACTGGGAACCATCACATCTGCAGCATAAATGCAGCAAATGTGACGGATGAGAGGAAACCTTTCAAGAGCCCTCAAATTCTCACCACTGAGCAATGGTCGGTTCAAACTGAAGGACTGTGGCAGGTCGTCGATGTCGGCGATTCTCTGGTACATGGCTCTGGAGAGGTGGTCGGCGTGGTACAGGCTACCCAGGATGATGCTGGAGAAGTAGATAGGCTCTGTGAAATAGCTCATCAGGGAGCCCTGAAATCCAACCACATTCCACCTGAGGGGGGCGGGGGGCGGGGGGTGGGGGGGGAACAAATTGGTTTAGCTCAGTAACAGAACCGTCACATTTGTCTGCATATCTACAGACAATGGGTACAATTCTAAAGAGTTTTCCGAGCCAAGGCAGCCTGTAAAGATGTCAAACTTGGTGATAAAAGAGGAAATTCAACACTGTTGATAACGCTAATTTTCTTGACTCTGATTCAGCCTCAGCAGACTCCAGAGTCACCTCCTGGGGATTCGTCAAGAAGCCTAATCAAAGTGGCACGGACAGACTGCTGAGTTGGAGTGATTGCAGCATGACACCCAGATACTATAATTCAGCCTCTTTACATATGCACATAATCATCAAGATTCCTGCTGATGCTGGGATCAAGAAAACAGTCTTCCACACTTTCAAAGGCTTTGCAGATGGATTAATATTGCAAAAGGGACGGAAATCATAATAAGGGCTGTTTCATTAACTCGTCGTGTCATGATTGTGTACAGAGGTTTGGTTGGAGAAAGTGTCAAAGAAATAATATATAACATCACAGCTCAATACTGACAAATAAATGAACAGTAAGTTTACTTTATGCTATATCCATACTCTCTTCCTCGATGATAATGGTATAAAATATGCTTTGCAGCGGGTAGTAGGGGGTGCTGCAGCACCCCCTGCTGGTGGTAGTGCAGCGCTAAAAAAATGTTTTTACCCAAAAAATAAATACATGAAGTAAAGTGGAAAAACATGCTAAAAGTAAACTGGAAACAACTGTAAGCAACACCGTACAAGACATAGCTGCAAAGATGTCTAAGTTCCCTCCACAAACAAAGGCTCTTTTCAAAGAAGTTGAAAACCTCATCAAACTATCATGTCTCCCCATCTCAGTTGCATCATTGGAGAGAACATTGTCCACTCTTTGCCGCCTAAAGACATGGTTACGCACAACTATGACAGAAAAAAGACTGATGCACCTTGCTCTCATGCATGTTCATGGAGATGTTTTGGACAGTCTGGACATTGGCAGCCTAATGAGGAGCTTCATCAGCGCCAACCCAGAGAGGAAGGCCACATTTGGAGTTGTGTGACAGCCGTAAGCCATTTCCTTTACTAATGCTGCGCAGCATGTGGCGATGTCTGCACCACTATTATGTGGAGAGCAGCTGTTACAAATAGTTTACCGTTGGCAAGGTGATCAGCATCATATAAAGTTTTACAGACACAAGTTTGTTGTAGTCCATTATGCATGTGCCTTTGTTGGTAAGTAAAGATTTTTGCATTCTTAATGAATGTGCAAATATTTTTTTTTAACCATTATTATCAATGCAACGAGTTATGAGTGCAATGCAGGTTTTTTTCTCAGCCCTCCCTGGGGAGAATATGTTCCCGGGGGTATGGAAATATGTAGTAAAAAGAGTTGTACCTGGCAATTTTGTCACTGCAGGACATGGTGAGCAGCCTTTCACCCTGAAGAACCCCGTCCCAAGTCTGGATGGTGTTACTGGAGCGAACTGGGATGGTGCCTTCCCCTGACTCGATTTTAGTGCGGAGCTGTCCCCGAGCCTTTCTGTTTGGGTGTCTGTCTCCCTGATCTGAGAGGTCAGGAAATGAGCAAGGAGTTTCTCTGAAGACTGTGTACATCGTGTCATCAAGTCTTCATCGCTGATCAGCTCACCTTCCACTCCGGCCTCGTGAGGAGAGAAGATGCGGGCGTCTCCGCAGGGTGAGGTGCTAATGTACAGGTGGAACTGGACGTTCTCCTTCAGTCTGAAGCCTTGTTTGTTTTCACACCTGGCAAAGATGGATTTATGGTGCTCCTCCGCATGGTTGCTGCAGACACAAACTTAGCCTTAATGCTTTTACTTTGCTGACATGCAGGATCAAGAAAACTGTTTCAGAACATAAGAGATGATTAGTTAGCAAATATGATTCTCAGTATACAGATGACACAACTCACTTCTACCACAGTGATGTTGGTGGAAGCCCGGCAAGAAAGGATAGAATAGTAGATTTGCCCCAAATACAATGGCTGCACTATAATAATGCTCTTGTTTAATGATGTGTCCTGAAAGGTCATCTACAATTCATTACAAAAACAGTGGCATTTGTTCCAACAATTTATAATCTGTTTGAAATGTTTCCTATTCTCAAAGTACAGGTATGTTTGAAATCCTGCAGTAGTTATCCAGAAATCTCTGGAATTTTCCATGAATGTCCTGATTTATGATTTAAGTGTTTTTAAGAATTAACAAAACAGTCCTCAAGAGAGCATAGACCTGCCAAGGCTCAACATGGCTCTCAAATTTCTGTTTCCCTCATCAAAATGCAGCGTTGTCATGGGACTCACCTGAGAAAGTGCTCCAGCTGGGAGTAGAGGTACCTGATGAGTGAGCGACGAGCTACAATTTCTGCATGGCAGTCATTGAGGGCCAAACCTCGATCGCTCATGTATTCACCATTAATGCACTTTGTCCCCGAGGAGACGCAGATGACTTCAGCCTCCTTCACATCAGTGCCTGCGCAAAAATGATTAATAAAGAGTCAGTGTCTACTGTTTATTTTTTCCAAACAGAGAAAAGAAAAAAATAGATGTGTCACTAACAAATAAACTGATATATGTGAGAAGTAAGCGCTAACCAATGTTATATATAGAAGATGTTTGCATCTGGTATCCAAAGTAGATCTCTCTGTGTCAACTGGACTGAAAGGTTTCTTTGAAAACCTTTAACATGCCCCTTAAGACCTATAAATAAGCTGTGTTTCCAAAATCAACAAGCTTACAATGTAAACAGACTGGCACCAATTCAAATGTTGATGTCTTATCTTGACCTTCTATTTAATGTAGCAATTATTTTATACTAACATAAAAATAAGACAGGGAAAATATTACAAAAGAACAAGAAAAATAACACTTTTACTTCAAATAGAATGCTTAAATGAGTAATCACGGTGCGATTTACAATAAAAACTGGCATTGCTGAATGAAAAATAAAAACATAATTTCAGTAATTTTATGTCTGATGTTGTTGCTTTGCTTTCATTCAACATGCGGCGAGAATCTACTAATCCATGTATTTTCACTAAAGCTGAACACCAAACCAACAAATCACCTGTCGTCATGACGACGCCAGCTAACACTTTCCTCCGAGCGTGCGGAGACGTAAAGTTGTCCGTCAGTTCACTGAATTTGTCAACGACCAGATGAGACACAGCATCTGCCAGGACCTACAGTGGAAACCAAAGCAAACACAATTCTTCCCTAATGAGACAGACAGAGAACAAAGGCCAGTGTGACGGTGCCATCAGATCTTGACAGACAGACAGAGAACAAAGGCCAGTGTGACGGTGTCATCAGATCTTGCTCAGAAAGGAAATTCTCTCCGTTAGGGCTGACACAATAATTCCAAAGTATGATGAAAAGCAAACTTCTCTTATCTTTTAAGGAATATTTCAATTGCGTGGGTGTAAATGACAGAAATCTTCGTGGCTTAAACAGTCAGATCATTTGCTTCAGTGACTGCTCAGTGAGTAAAAGAGTGACTGGAAAGGTTGCTGTAATGAGCAGCGGTGCTTGAATAGCACTCAGAGAGCAATGCTAATTAAGATAACAGCTTTGTTATCGGTGTGCGGGGATTACAGACAGGGATTAGTTTATGTGTAAACAAATTCCTAATCTATTGAACTCGCCTGAAGGCATCTCCACCTTCAATCAGACTTTGTCAGACTAGTGACGAGCAGTGACATTTGTGGACGAGTCTTTTCATTACTCAACGGAGCTCTAACAATCCGTGTTTACTACAGTGTCTTTTCCATCTGAGGATTGATAATTTGATGGACCCTGCACTGAATAACAGAGGTCTGATGCCCCTTTAACATTCTGTGTATCGTTCTGTGCAGGAATTTAATCTCATTCATGATGCTTTAATGTCACCAAATGTCACTGTTCGGTTTGAGAATAGTCGCCTGCATAACGTTGTTGATTTGGAATTCCCTTCCCTTAAGCAGAATGTCTAAACTGAATTTGCACTAAGCGGGGCTGTTCTAGTAAATACACTATGTTGATAATGGTACACCCTAATGGACCTGGTTTGCATTTTTATTGTGGGGTGCAAACAGAACTAAAACACAGCTACATGCAAACTGAACCTTACCTGTGGCAGGTGAAGCTGCAGTCCCTCTCTGGGTATGGGCTGTCTCGATGGAGCCTGATCCAGCTGCATGTTAAAAAGGGCTGACAGAGCCGCCTGGGCAGCCCGGGCCTTGGCCAGTTTCTTGTTCCGTCCGGAACCCTGGAAATTCTGAGCATCTACCATCACTGACATGACAAAGTTCTTGGCGTGGCTCTCCCCACTTTCTGACACAAAGTCGTACTTCAGTCCCGGCCGTAACTCATTGAGAATCATGACTGGATTCTTTCCGCTTGTAGGGGAGATGTAGGTGGAGGGGGCTGGAGGTAATGGGGCCTGGACAAGGTTTGGCACAGGGGAGGGGAGCAATGGATACTCGATCCCCAGCGAGGTAAAGGAACCATTGCTGTTGGATGCAAGGTAAAATGATTCATCTACAGGAGTAGAAGTTTCAAAGGCGTTAAAGAGCATGTCTGGAAAATCGGCCTGGTCTGAGGTGAAGTCCGTGTGAACAGACAGTGTCCGACCCATCGCCATGTGGGCCTCAGATGCATTGGGAAACTGGACAAAGGACCGCAAGGCCTTCTCTGCTGCATTCAGTTTGGCCTTCTTCTTTGTAGGACCCGAACCCTCGAAGAGCTGCCCGTTGACCTCTACGCTCATAACAAACACTGGCGCATGCACAGGCCCGGTCTGAGAGAGAAGCTTGTACTGCAGGCCAGGCTTGATTTCGTTCAGCTGCATTAGAGCGTTCTTGGGTAAAATGGGCCCAGGAACTTTCTTCCGCTTCTTGGGCCTGTACTTGGAATGTGCGTGCCCATTATTGCCCTCCTCTAAGGGACGTTTCCTCCCACCCCCAGCACTCCCATTGGGGAGTTGAGCAGCCTCGGCTGCGATCCCCTCTTTGGAGAAGAGGTTGTCGAAGTTCCGATTTTCCTTAACATCTGTGCTGCATGAACCTGCGGTGCCCAGAAAGAGTAACTTACAATGCCTTCGTTGCAGGATCTTGTAAATGCAAAATTTAGAGATTCCTTTATCTCACTTTGCCACTGAACAAGTGATGTGTGTTCCTCAATAATTTAGCGGCGATAATGTGTAAAAATATTGTACTGTGTACAATAATGTACAGTAAATTACATTGCAGCTACTGTATTTTTCACACATACATTGTGTTATGAGTGCAAACTATTAGAGGTGACCATAATCAAAGAAAATTTTGTATTTTACAACCAAAACTGAATTAATGCAAAATACAGATATTTGTCTTTGGTCTTTTTAGTCTCCCAGTTTGGGAACACAAACCACCATGCCCTGTTAACAAAGCTGACAGAACTTAAAGTAAATTTTCATTTATAACATCCTCCAGCAAAAGCTCGATAGGTTACTCCTTTCGGTGCTCAGGACAGAAATCAATCCAATAATATGCAGGTTGAGAGAGAGAGAGTGAGAGAGATAAAAGATGAGTGCAAAAAAGGGGGATCGATTTATCCTGAGCAGTTTTTAGCCTGAAGAAAAATACCAGGAGAAAAAAAAATACAGCATTTATACTTTTAGACACAAATGTGCAAAAATGAAAGTACAGAACCAGAAGCTTGTGTACTGATAAACCATGAAGCCACATTTCAGAAAAAGATGAGTTACATTTGTAATTACACTGGGATTAGTGCAGGAATCATCATGATGACTGGTTTCGCTTTGGACCTGTTTAGTAAATAGCTGCTAATTAAATCCTCTCTTCAGATTCAACTTCAGAACATTTGCATTAGCCAGATCCTGTGACCAAACCTTAAACTGTTCACATGTTGCTGGGACAGAACTCCAATTATTAAAAGAATGAGAAGCATAGACAAAATAGTGAGCTTATGTGTTATTTGCAGTAAACATTTATGTGTAACATTTAAAAACAAAAAAAAAAGGTTGGTGGTTGGTGATATCCTTATACTTCATAAGATAATGTTAACTAAACCTTGATGAATGGTTGCTGCAGAGGATTACCCAGGATAATAAATGATTACATTACATTTATTGTCAGAGAAGTACAGTATATTTGAGTCATTCCAAACTTCATTTGAATCTGACGCCTAACTGTCTTTGTGCTGCAAAAATGAGACAATTTAAACCGATCTAAAGCGGATTAACATCAATAACATAAAATGAAGACCTAGAAATGAACGAATACTTAAATAAATTAAATACTTAAATGAAATAACTGACTGTGATGCTTCTGAGACAAATTCTGCATCATATGCTCCTTTATTTGCGTGCTCAGTTCATGCCAGTTGACTATAGCAAGCATACTGTAAATGAGCATACCGAAGCAAACACAGAGAAGCCAATGGCAGCTAATGCCCTGAGCAACAAGACAGTGTTGTGATTATAGGTCTTCTGGGGAGGAAGCAAAGTGTTGGGATTGTTACAGTGCTTTGCCTCAGCAAGGACAGAAATAGTCACCATTCACATTTTTAGGAAAGTGAACGCATCGGTTGAAACATTCCGGAAGGTCACTAATCTAAAGGTGGAAAAGCTTATCGCCGTATTGCAAGTGTATGGACACTATTTAATATGTTTCTTAGCCTTTTGTTGTAATCTTCACAAAAAAGCCCTTGAACAACCTTCACCACCTCAATCACCGGCTTGCAGCCAGCTCTCTCTACACTGTCTGGCATAATCCACATGTTCTCCCCAATGGTTTTTCTTTGGCTGGCTCGGAACAGGGACAGGATTACTGGTGTCTGAACACAAATGAAAAAAGTGTTTAAAGAGGCCACATCAGTTAGGATTGAGGCACAGCGTCAGTGGGCATATTCACGGGGTAAAATCGAGAACCTAGTCCACCTCTTTGAGCACTCTGTCTTTATTGGCAGACAGATTTGCTAACTCTTGAAAATGGAATGTCACACTAGCCTGAAGGTTGATGGTTTATATAAAGTATATATTTTCTGATAAATTGCCTTCTTTGAACCAAACACCTTTCCTTAAGTATAAACCATCAACATTTTAGAAGCACAATGACAGTAAAGCTTGTCCAATTTCACTTTATATTAAATTCACTCTAAACTTACTATATTCTTTTCTCATGAATCATCCACGGGCTTATTGTGAGCTGTAGCATTGGAGTGGACCTAACTTCCAAATCCATCTGCCTCTCTGAAGCTTTTTTGTTCCAAGCTGAGAATATACCTTCAGAATGGACTGAAATCTTTCTCTCAATATAAGATGACCCTGGAATTAAACTCTGATCCTACCTCTTGAGCAGCTGATAAGGAATTGTGCCCTTTCAAGGGCGATCTGGGAAGAATTAAAAGTCATACCTGCATTGAGGTATGAATTCAAATGAACACTGATTTGTTACCTTTATGATTGAATATCATATAAAACCTGAACATAATTTGGGCCTAGATCACTGATACGTTTCTATATTTTTTATTTAAGGGTTGGGATTATGTGTGATTTCAATTTTACCCAGTGAGAGCAGTAGTGTGTCATATCTACCGTGTGGGCTGCCAGAGAGGAAAATAAAAGAAGTAGTTGTTGACTAGTTAAATCAGATAGTAACTGGAAGTTATTAGTTTATTTTCTCTGTGCATATATTTAGATATATGCCCATCAACACTCCTGCTATATCATTTTAGACAAGTAAACCCAATTCAAGCATTTATACGTGTCTCAATTCTGAGCTTGCATAGCACATTAATCCCAGTTACAATAGCAGTAAGATAGTTGAATACCTTGTTGATTGATTTAGGTGTTTCGTCACTTTCTGTGATTATTTTAAAGCTTAATTTGCTTCTTAACACTGTGGTCTTACATTGTTAATAACTTGACATATGCATGAAAGGCACCAGAAAAACACATATTTATTTGGACTCACTCATGCTTCCCACTTCGTCCACCTCTGTCATAAACTGCCTCTGTTGCTGGTTCCAAAGTAGTCGAGCTCCAATACGACCTGGTGGGAAGACAAAATGTGGTGGAGAATAAAGGTGTTTATTTAATGTCTTAAGTTGTGGGCACATTTGTTAAAAAGAATGGAAAATACTGAAACATCTGGAGGGAAATGCATTCAAGCAGCAGTTGAAAGGTTTGCTTCTCAAGAATTTGTATCCTTTCTATCCGCTCTGTAATGCATGCAAAAAATGCACATTTTAATGTATTTGTTTTCTACTTGTTGACCAGAAAGTTTTCATGCGCGAACGTCAATGTTAATTTTGTTGTTATTTTCGCCCTTTTTTTGTTTCTACAAAAATGGCATCCCATTTGTTCTTTTCTGTTCACAGGTTGTTCTTTGTCTCACTAGGAAATCCATTAACAGCATTTGTTGCTTTATAATGGTTGCTATCCTCAGCTACAAGTGTGAAGACCTTAATTAGACCCGTCAAAATGGCTAATCAGCTTTTCTCTGGAAGGAGAACAGGCCAAAACTCAAAGCCGACGGGATTGACAGGAAAGGCTCCACACTCGGTCGTGTCTAATCGCTTGTCTGTCGGCTGATATGGCCTCACGGCCTGCTGCCACTGAGCTGTGTGGCTCCAAACATTATAAATGACAATGTTATCAGGCCTTTTGTGTGTGTGTGTGTGTGTGTGTGTGTGTGTGTGTGTGTGTGAGATGTGGGTGGAAGGACAACAGGTTTAAGTTGCTTTTCTTAAGATAACGTGAATAGAAAATTAACTAAAAAATGTCAACAGCTTTCAGCTTCAGCTATCAGAGAGGATTTTCATGGAAACAGAAACTTCTCAGCTTTGAAAACTGTATTATGTTAAGAGAAAAGCCTTGCTTACCTCATTCATAAAAGTTATAATGATTGATTGTTACAGGACTCAATTCATCTGCTGCTGAGTGCCTTTCAGATTCACAGTTTTACACATACACATACATACACTAGGATGTATTTCCTGTAATAAAAAAATTCCATTTACAAATTGGAAAGAAAATATGATTGTGGAGGAGAACAACCAGCAAGAATTGAAAGTGGCATGTATATTATAGAAACCCATGGCCTCCCATACATGTCGTGCAGAGAATATTTGTATCAGACAAGCAGGGGAAAATAAAAAAATTCTATTCATGTTTCATATTATGCATATTTTTTCAGATTCTGCATTGCTGCACAATAACCACAGTGGCTGAACAGAGAAGGCGGACGCTGTGCTCATATAAATAAGGAAAAAGCAGAAAAATCAGAGAATACGCTGAATTATCGAACCTTTACGTAAAAACAGATTGTTTCCGGTGAACCTAATCTGAATATAGTTCTCCTTCCTAATAATCGCTTGATGTCTCACTATGGGATGCACGCCCTCTAGTGCCAGCCCTCAGAAGCATTAATCTCATTACGCCTATATTAATTGGCTAGTGATCGTATTCGTCCGCGGTGGGTGGGGACCACCTGCTATAAATGCCACCCGCAGATGTCACCACTTTATTCAGACACCTCTTCCGAAGCTCTCCTGGCGTCCATTACGGTGTGGCTTAACTGTCCACACAAAAAGCTTGGTCGACGGGCGCTCGCTCCCCAGTCTCAACTGTTACGCTTGCTAGATGTTCCACATTCCGTGCTACCACGTTAGCTCATCGAGCGCCGTGCCCGGCACCTCACCACGGCCCGTGCACGTGAACGGCAACGTGACTACCCCGCCCTGTCTGTCTCACTGCTTCGTCGCCATTTCATCGCACTCCATGCATGATGGCTGAGAAGGACTCCCACACCAAGGGACCTGGAGACTCCGAGCTGCATCTATGTACCTGTGGAAACCTCATTTCTAGCAGGGACCCATACGAGGTTTGCTCCAACTGTCTCGGGCTGGAACATGCCCGCCAGACTGTGGACAATCCCAGCTCATGTCGACTGTGCCTGGTCTTCACATTAAAAAGTCTCCGCAGGCAGCCAGACAGGCTAGCCTGTCTGGGGTTGATCCCTGTCTCCCGTCCACCACTCCAGGCGCCGAAGAGGAGAATGGATTGGGGGACGCAGCTGCAACAGATCCGTCAGCCACTGCCAGTTGGGGTTCCCAGTTCGACCTGGCCTTGGAACCCCCGACAGAGGAGGATATCCTCAACCTCGAGGTGGGCGAAGATGTCGACTTCCTCATCTCGGAAGACGATGATGACGTCGACATCTTCATCACCCCGACCAGGGCTGTACAGCCCGCGGCCTCCGCTGCACCACCGTCAGAGGAGAGTGGCACTCCCACTCACTCAGCCCCTCCCTCGTCTACTGTGTTTATGCTAGATGTGTGAAACGTGCGGCTCCTCGGCTAGATGTTCCTTGGCCCGATACCGTAGCTGAGTCCTCCAAACCTTGCTATGAGGGGAAGACGTTCACGCTGGTCAGAGTCACAGCGAAGCAACCTATCACGGTATTTCAGGAGATGTTGGAGGAGCTGGAGCACTCCTGGAAGGACCACCCTTATATCGGCAGGAACGCCATTCCCGGTACCACGTCCCTTAACTGCGAGGTGATGGAAAGCCTGGGCCTCTTGTGAATGCCTCCGATGGAGCCCTACGTGGCTGCCCACCTGCAACCCAAGCAGTTTGCGCTGTCTTCCCGCAGCCCGGCTCTCCCCTCTAAAGCAGGCCCGCCAGCCAGTCCCTGCATATACCATCCCTCCCTCGCCAGCAGAGGGCTCCATCCCCCACAGATGGGACCTCTCATGGCGGGAGGATGCCCAGAGCAAAGCTGCACAGAGGCGCTCAAGTGCTGTCCTACTCTATCACTGGCAGAGTGCTCCCTCGTACCAGAGTCGGGACCGTCTGCGGAAGGGGAGTCAGCGACGATGGCCCCGCTGTCCCTCAGAGGTGAGCGCTGGGCTGCGATCGCGGCGTCACCGTGGGTAGCACGGACGGTCACGAGAGGCTACCATTTGCAGTTTGCCTCCGCGCCGCCCTGCTTCACCGGCGTTGTACACTCCCTGGCTCGGCGAGAGTCGGGCCGTGTTTTACAGGAGGAGAGCTCCTCTCTGATAAACAAAGGAGCGGTGTGTGTCGTCCCTCCCGCACTCTGTCAGAGTGGCTTCTATTCCAGATATTTTTTTGGTTCCCAAATGGGGTGAACTGGAATCTGCCCGATTCTGGATTTACGTGTTTTGAACAGATTTCTCAGAAAATACAGGTTCAGGAAGCTCATGCATGCCTCCCTGCTGCGTCTCCTGCAACGGAACGTCTAGTTCACATCTGTCCATCAGAAACACGCTTATTTCCGCATTTCTATTTATCCCCCCCACAGAAAGTATCTCAGATTTGCTTTCAGAGGGGTTTGTTACGAATACCGTGTTCTTCCCTTCAGTCTATCTCTAAACCCGAGGGTGTTTGCGAGGTGTTCAGAGGTTGCGATTGTCCTGTTACGAAGCCGAAGCGCACAAGCACGTTTTATTACAACACCTGCAGGCTCTGGGGTTATAAACCGAGAAAAGAGCATGCTGTCTCCTGCACAGGAGGTGGTGTTTCTGGGGGCTGTCTCTGAACTCTGTCTCGTTCAGAGCGCGTCTCTACACAGAACGAGTCGCGAGCGTCAACTCATGTCTCGCGCTCTTCCGCATGGGCAGAACTGTCCGCTTCAGCCTGTATCTTCGGGTTCTGAGGTTGATGGCGTCCTCCATTCTGGTGGTTCGTCTGGGCCGCCTTCACATGAGGGAGTTCCAGTTCTGGGCAGCTGCCTGTGGACTGGACCCCTTGTAACTGGTTACGTGACGCACTCGTCATTGCGGAACCCCGTCATTCCTCACGTGGGGGGTGCTAATGTCCAGAAAAGTGAACACCATGGACGCCAGCCTGTCAGGCTGGGGGGGGGTCCACGACGGATGGTCTGTGAGGGGCAGCTGGAGCCCGGCTCTCCAGCGCTTTCACATAAATTTCGTGGAACTCTTGGCAGTGTTCCTGTCCCTGCAGCGCTTTCTTCCATTTCTCAGGGGCCACTATGTCCTGGTATGGACGGACAACACCATGACAGTGGCGTATATCAACCGTCAGGAGGGCTTACGCTCCCGTCAGTTGTACGTGCTGGTGCGCAGACTGATCCTGTGGAGCTGCCGCCATCTGCTTTCTCTCAGAGCAACGTATGTTCCTGGGAATCTGAATGCAGGGGCGGACCTGCTCTCCAGGGGCACGCTGATGTACGGGGAGTGGTCCCTGCATCCAGCAATTGTGGAACACATTTGGGCCCGTTACGGGTGGGCTGAGGTGGATCTGTTCGCGTCAAGAGAGAACGCGTGAGTTTTTTCTCTATGCAGAACGAATGCTCCTCTGGACGTAGACGCGTTAGCGCATGAAACCTCTGGCCTTGATCCCCCCTACTCTCTCCAGAGTGAGGGAACACGGTCACATGCTAATTCTGGTGGCTCTGCATTGGTTGGCGGAGATCTTCCAGCTGATGCGAGCCGAGCCGTGGCCCCTCCTGCCATGGTGGGATCTGCAGGCGGCGTGATCTGTCTTCCACCCACACCCGAAGCATCTATTACTGTGGGTTTGGCCCCTGAGAGGCCGGTATTGTCCGGTTTTATATGCTGGACGGTGTGTGGCATGGGCAGTTCTGTTACCCTAAACGACTGGGGGGTTTGCACCTGGTGGTTGGTGGACGCATGGTAAGCTTGTCTAGCAATACGGGAGCTATAATTTCCCATAGTGAGACATCAAGCGAGTATTTGAAAAGAGAACTTGAGGTAATATTTCATAACCCCGGTTCTCTGAGTAATATGAGTGAGATGTCTCACCAGACAACCCTTCTTGCCTGGGCAGGTGCTTATTGTGAATAAAGTGGTGACGTCCGCGGGTGGCATTTATAGCAGGTGGTCCCCACCCGCCACGGACAAATACGTTCACCAGCCAATTAATATTGGCGTAATGAGATTAATGCTTCTGAGGGCTGGCACTAGAAGGCGTGCATCCCATATTGAGAAATCTCACTCATATTACTCAGAGAACCGGGGTTATGAAATATAACTTCAAGTTATTTGTGTAGTTCGAGTACATCCCAGTATAATTCCTCTGTATTGCATTAAAAATTTGTAACACTTAACTAAACTAGAAAAGCATCTGGTGAGCGTAGACCTCCGCCATGCAATGATAAATTACCTTTCAAAAAAATTCATGGATCCAGAAATGATATATTCAGATTGAGAGACTTCCCCAGGGGGCAATTAAGGAAGCAGAGAAAGGAAGGTACACACCGTACATTATGTGAGGAAGGTGAGGTAGAAGTGATGTAAACATGCCAGAGAAACAGTGGTTTCTATATCTGTAAAGTGTGAAATAATAGAAATGTAATATATAAAAAGAAATTACACCTTGGTAGTACTCTTACATGTATGTAGGATACACAGAATATATTTACATTATTGCACTGTGAAGTACTAAGTGTCTTAGTGCCCAAAAGCCAGATTTTAGTTTATCAGTGAGATCATTAAGAAGTCCACTTAACCCTGCTGCCTGTGTAGTCATTAGGGAGTAGGGAAAGAGTGTGTGCTTTCAGAAATAGCTTAGGTAGGATAAGATAAAGATAAAACAAGATCAGATTAGATAGATAGATAGATAGATAGATAGATAGATAGATAGATAGATAGATAGATAGATAGATTTTGCCTTATTGCACTGAATATGTGCTCGCCCTTACATCATGGCGTGATCCCAGGCATTAATGATATACCATACATACAGACAGACATGTCAGACACATGGCGTCTGGGATCATCACCCTACATCAGCCCTCAGGAAACCCCATCAGCAAAAAGCAGCCATCATCAGGAACCGACAACTGAGCTGACAGTGATAAATGGCTTCTGGACTCTTTTTCTGCTGCTTGGGGCAATCTACAATCAAGGCCCCGGAGAGAAAACAACAACAAACAGCCTCCACAGAACTCTTTCAGTGGCCTAATGCACATGGATCGAGGCTGACGAGAAGCAAAGAGAGGAACCACATGTGACACAAACAAGAAAAAAAAAAAAAAACTTCCTTCGACATTGCCAGCAGCAGTGTGATGTTCTAACACACAAACTCCATTTTCTCCTGGTGAAATAACATTTTGAGACGTGGAGAAATTGGATGCTGACGAGTCTGGGTATGACACATTGATAGGTTTGGCAGAAGTAATGGAAACATTTCATCTGGTGCAGAAAACGTGCTAAATTTAATCTAATTAAGTTTAAAACACCACTCTACGTCTCAGGTTATTCAAACTATGTAACAGTGTCTGCATTAAGCATAACTTGTATTCATTTAAAAGTATCCGTGAATGAGACAAAAAAATAATAAATAAATAAAAATAATTAAAGACAATTTAATACACTTTGTACCATAAATCGAGATAAATGCCTGACCTTTTCAGCTTAACGGGAAGCTTATTAACTCACACCACTGTGAAGTTTCTGTTTTAAATTCACTTAACTTTTCACAGACTTCTGGATCTGGATGGAAATGTGACATTTGCGGCAGATTGCTGTCGAGAGGGGAGGGGGGAACAACAGAATCTGTCTAATGTGAGAAGAGGGCTGTCATGTTCATTCACGCATGCGCGCACGTGCAAAATGAATAAGGTAGAAGCAAACAATGGTCTGAAAAATGTCAGGGAGAGATGTGCGAGGACCAGCACATGGAAATAATAATTGAGTTTTTTTCATTTCAGGCACAAATCTAAGGTTTGCAGTCTTTGGGAGGAACATCCTAATGGGGAATTTGAGAACCATCAGACTATCGGCCATGGCAGAAGTAATATAAATTGCCAATTTACACTACTTCTTTGCCAATTTGTCATCATTTATGGCTAAAAAAAAAACACTTCGCTGGGCCATTACCAGAGGAGGAGAGATTATAGAACATAACTTGAATCCAGATTTTAAGTAAGGGAAGGACATGCAAACTCCACAACAAGGTGTTGTGGAGATAATCCACAAAACAGATAATCCACAAAATATAATCCCCCTAAACTATGTTTATTAAAATCATCTGAATATTAAAGGTTACACTAATCTTCTACAAAAAGGGTTTTAGATCATTTGCTGTTTAGTTTTTTTCAGAAGTACAAAAACAGTCCTCAGGGACACCAACAAGCCATCCGCCATCCTTCTACCACTTTCACAGAGACTCTGTGAAATCTTCACGGTGCTTTTAATTTGTTGTGCAGTCCCGGCAGTAGCCAGCGGGCCTGCAGTGAAGGCTGTATCAATTCCACACGCTAATGTGACCGACAGGGGTTTCACAAGGGTCCTGCAATTCCCCCCCTCCCCGGCACACACACACACACACACACACCTTCATCCTCGACACAATTGTGTTGCTGACAGCGGACTCTTCAGTTTCTCTGCTGTGGCCTCTCCACAAGAGGCCACGGGCAAGTGCCATTCTTCCTAAAGATAAGGCAATTAAGTGGGCCAAATGAACCACTGGTGTGTTCAGCTCAAGTTCACCTGAGGTAAACACAAAATGTCCCCCACATACAAAACATCCAGATCCATATCTGCGGGCGTGGGTACAGATGGCCTCCTGTCAAAAGAGCATCCCCTCTTAATTAGACTTGCACTAATTAAGGACCACAGCTTCATGAATTGAGCAAATTGTAAAAAAATAAAAAAAAAAACAATCATTTGTCCCCAGGCACTCTGATTGATTACAAGCAACAACCTCACCCACAGTAGCATAGCGTCGCCCACTTCAATGGACAAAGATACCATTTCTTCCCTAAAATGTGATTTCGCGGTGTTGCTTATGAAAAACGATCAACATTCCCATTCTCTTTTCTGCTCAGTTGTAGAGAAATATTGAAACCTCATCTGCGAAGTCACATTTGTTGATAAATTGGTCTAATTTCTTTTGTCAGTTGTGTAAATGCATGAAAATAATGAAAACCTCAAAAACACAACAGAGCCTTACTCATGACCCAAACCTCCCTCATGTTAAAAAAAACAAGTTTAGGATAAAATCAATAAACACTGTCCCAGTAGATTTACACTCTGCGTTATGCTTTAAACGTTTACACGCTATGGTCAGTACATTTTATATTGCAGCTGTGAATAAACTGGGAATCCGTATTGTCTATATTTGTCAGATTATTCCCCCCAAGCCAACAGTGCCACCCACACAGGTAGCTCCGGATTGCTGCTGACTTGGTGCTTGTGAAACCTGTTTGTGGTGCCAAGCTGGGAGCTGAAATATTCATGTTGGGGGAACCAACAGCTTGAGAATGTTTCCCCGAAAAAATACGTCCTCCCGACGTCGGTAAGTTTTACAACCGTGGTTTGGAGTGTGGAAAATAAAAAAAAGTTTTTGTCCTTGGGTGTTCTTCTGCAGTTGGGAATATAGCTAAGATCTTTGTTAACTGCACCAAATCCATTCAAACATTTATGTTTTTTATTGATGTTTTTTTAATCGTTAAACTATTTCCTTTATTCTGGAGATTATGTGACACTTGCACAATACTTATTGCTCCAATAACACATTAAAGAGTTTTTGAAGTTGAGAAATCCATTTAATAATGTGGTGTTAATATTAAACTTTGTGTTTTTGCATTATCAAAAAAATATTAGCCTAAAAAAAATCAAAATCAACCTGGATTGTAGGGTTTTTTTGGTGAAGCCCTACTGCACTTCTTACTTTACCACCAAAGTAAACTTCTACCACACCCATCCTTTCTGCATCACTGGTCCCGCCCAGCACAACAGATGGCTATCGCTGTTCTCCTCCTTGCCCCAGTCTAGACCGGGAAGCTTCTCCGCTGTCTTCCACAAGAAAGGGTGACAGAAAGAAGGAGGCAGAGATAGGATGAGGATGGGCAGAAGGATAGGCAGCTCAGGCTGATGTTAAATTTCACAGCCCATGGCCTTAGGATTAGCGAGCCCTGGAGCTGATGGACAGCAGGTGGATGGGCGAGGCTGTCTACTGATGCCTAACAAGCAGGAAATGGCTCCGTATGTTTACCATCCAGGCTTTCAGCCCAGTCCAGCTTTGACAGCGTGTTGAATGAACTCCTTTCGTGACTCCAGCCACTCTTCAAGCTGCTGTTTTTTTTTTTTTTTTTTTTTTTTTTTTTGCCTGATTTGTAATCACTGAACATTCGACACATTCAAATTCAGAAACAGGCCTCGGAATTCTTTGTGCAGTTGAAATTCTTTTTTGGCACTTTCTGTGTGACTGAGCAACAGGGTGCTGGCAAATCCACGTCATGTCTGAAGACAAACTCGACCCAAAAGACTAGCGTCACATGCTTGACAGTTATAACACATCTCACTTGATGGATGACAGTCTCCTTTCTTGCACTTTTCCTGCTCGCTACACCGATGCTGCCCTTTTTTTTTTTTAAATAATCAGCTTACTTATTAAACACTGTATTAACATCTCAGTAGCTTTTAGTAGCTTCCTCAAAAATAAAGTTTAGGTGCTGTTTATCATTATAAAGGTTAAAATGGGAGTATTTATTTGTACAATAGAGCAGTAGCAAAAATGCTTAATTATGTTTTCAGGATATTATGAAATTGTGGATTAGTCTATAATTGCCCTTTCACAAAATGATATGCCCCAGGAAGGGTTTCTAGTCAGAAATGTCCCCATGAATCAAATTAACTAAAGAAGCGAGGGCACTGATCATGCTGCCAGAAAGCCAGTTTAGACCAGTCATGTATAACGGTGAGGAAGGTTAGCGTAATTAATTTAAGGTCATTTCAGTGATAGGTCACATTTTAATAATGTCACATAGGTAAAGCAAATACTGATTGGTGAACAGCACTGCATTATCACAAATAGCAGCAGTTGACTAATGGATTTTAAAGCTGTGACCTTTTTTTTTAAGAATACACAATTCATTCAGGTTGTCTCCCATAGCCGACAGCAGATGTATCATCACATCCTGCATGAACCAGTCTTGAACGCTTGATCTAAGCAGGAACCACAACTGCTTTATTCACCTGGAGCCCCTAATTTCCATCCATTATTTTCACCTGATCTGGGACGTGACAGCTGGCAGAAGGATCGACGTTGGGTAAACAGGGCTCGTCTCTATTAGTGGTATATTAGTTACAACAGGTCAAAAAAGAGGAGTGTATCTTAAATGCAAATCCTGTCTTAAATCTGGATTAAATTAAAAGCCAATATTGGTACACCTGAGACCAGGGGCCAGCCTTCATGGAATGATGCTGTCTCCTGCTCTATCTGTCTGATGTTAGCTTTTGATGGACAGTTGGGGCAGAGGGGGTGGTCGCAGAGGAGAGTCGAGGTTATCAGCGGTGCTTCAGGCAAAGCTCCAGCTGCAGGCGGAGCGAAGGGGGGTGTTTCGGGCTGTTTTGGGGGGGGCGGAGGCAAAGGGAATGTGTATCAACGCCTCCACATCACAGAGCTATGGCTGGTTGCCAGACAGAGATCTGCGGCTGCGGGCCGACTGGCACATCCCTTAGCGGCAGCGTGGCGTATACGACTCACAGAGCACAACGGCTTATACCTCGTCTGAAATTCACTTTTGCTCCCAGTAGATTAAACTCACACTTCAGTTCATCTCACAACACCCCACTAAGCAGAGACACGGAAATGATGGGCTCCTCACGCGCCTTGCATGCAAAGTAATGTACAATTGCTCTGCTTTTTTGGGCGTGCACATTAATACTGTTTACCAGACTCTTCATGAATAACTGTTAGGCTAAAGTGATGATTCCTGAGTGGGACAAAAAGATGAAAAATCACAGCGCATCTGCTGCTCGGGCCCGTCGAGGCAGTAGCTTAGAATCTGAATTAATGCGAGGTCTGAGTGCACTCGAGGTTTGCAGCGGTGAAAATATTAGCAGGCATTTGCAATCATGAACGGAGTCAGTGAAGCAGGATTGAACAGAAAATGAGACGCCCTCGAGCACGGCCGTGTCCGACGTTTACTACAAAACGCGACTGATGGTCCCGTAACCTCATAAATTTCACAATTACTGACAGACTGAACAGAAAACAATCTGGGTAACAGCAGCCGAGGCAGCCAACTGAAAGATCTACACTTAATAAGGCTGACCCAGTTTCCTTCTACTAGTAGAGTACAATAATGAAAGCGTGCCTGAGAGAAAAGGCTAGTTATCATGGACACAAATCCACATATGGTGGCATGTGTCAACACGTCATACAGTAATAAGCACAATGATAACGGAGAAAATGCCAGATCAGGGTTTCTGGGCTATGCCATTAAAACTAACAGCCCAACTTGGTGGAAATACAACTCATTACTATTCAAATGCTTAGTGGAACCCATTTTTAGAACAGTCCTTGCACACAGACGTGAGCACACACACACACATACAAAATAAATATATTTTTTTGCTTTTCTTGAAATTCCTAAATTGTGATTTATTCTTTATAGTTGAATTGTTTGTCTTCTCCAGACTTTATTGATCCACTTGGTTGATATGAATAAAAATGAATAAAGAGAGAAATTTAATTTAGTCAAAGTTGATTCTTTTTAAAGATTTTAGACCACAACTGCGCAGACAGTATCAGCTGACTTCGTATTAACCTACGTTGGACATGGTGCTCGCATAGAGTACATTTGAACCATTTGTAGATTAAAAAAAAAAAAAAACATGATTATTTATTTTAGTTTGATTGGATTAGTTTATTGTATTTAGCATGCTCTTACTTTTTACAAGGATTCAGAGTAATGCATTGACTTTATAACAAGGCAATTTCTCACTTCCGTATGTCCCATACATGCTGCAGAATAGATAATAAACTACACTTTGACATCTTAAATCTGCTGTCAGTGACAATCACTATCAGGCAAAACGACACTGGTGTTTATACACCAAACAGAATAGCCCCATCTACCTATGAGGAGGGTTTATGAGCGACTGCAGCCCACCACCAGAGGGTGTTGGAGAAATGTTGACTCCCACTTATTGCTGGGATAGTGACTGAAGCTTATCCTGCAGAGGATGCACAGAACCTTAAACTTCATTTTAATGTGTGACATTAAATGCTACATCACTCTTTCAATTCAACACAACTGATGATAATTTAAATAATTCTAATAAAAAGTTCAAAATGTTGTTTAATTTTACAGTAAACCTGAAAACTTGAAAAAGCAAAGAAGCAAACCTGTTGCTAACAGACTACTAACTCAAAGCACAAAGAGAGTAAAAATATTCTAAACTAATTTGTATCTCTCCCACTCAGGCTTGTATTTACCCTTCTTTAATTAAAAAAATAAATAAATTTAGGTGGAACATACATTTACAATTTTTCTTGTTTCTGTTTTTATTTGTTTTTTATTCAGTTAAAGACAAAACAAATCAACAAATCAAACCTGCCATCACTCTGCTTTAAAGTGGAGGCAAATCCCTGCGTCTCAGACAAAACAGAACCAACGAAACATCCCAATTCCATTTGAGGACCATCTATCACTTACATCTCAGGCCAGCATCTCACAAAACAACAGCACATTTCGCAGCTAAATTTTGATTAAAGTTCACAAAAAAAGCAAATGCAGACTACACAAATCACACTAACTACTGCAGAGCTGCTTCTCCAACCTGTTACAGAGTCAAAACAAGCAGCTCAGGAAACAGACCAATCAGTTCAGCAATCAGACAAGAGCAGCTGGAAAACCATCCTCTTCCAACACAGTTCAGGATTCACCTTTGCGCTCGGAGCGTTTCTTCCTCCTCCTCCTGACCCGGCGGCGGACCAGGCAGTAGTAGGCTCCCGCATCATTCCAGCTGCCCAGCAACAGAGCCATGGCCCGGGCTCAGTGACACCGATCTTTCCGCCCCCCCCCCCTCAGTTATCCTGCAGGCTCCGCTGTGTTCCCAAAGCTGAGGACAGACGCTGAGAGAGTCTGCACAACTTTGGGCTGGAGAGGAGGGAGAGGCAGGAGGAGGAGGGGCAGTCGGTCGACCACGAGGAGCTGTTGGCACACTGACGCTGTGGTGACTGGCTGTCACGTATGCCAAAGATCTCCAATCTACACTCTGAGTGCTCATTTGTGACAAATGACGTGAAGAACCTTTAGATTTAGAGTTCCAATCACCTCCATTTTCCGGCCCATTTTCAGCAGAATCCTACCAACAACTGAATACTGACAAAATCATCATCATCATCATCATCATCAGATCCACAACTGATTCTAGCTCGATGAGACTTTTTGGTCTTCAGTAGATGATTGTTTAATTCCATTAACTTTAAAGTTGTCTCTATTTTTAGCGTTTTGTTGCCCCCACGTGGACAGACAATCCCAAAGTGCAGCTTTGATTTTAGGTTTTTAAATTGATATTAAGTTTTAAATATCGGGGGGGGGGGGGGGGGGGAGATATCTGAAAAAATGCAGAGCAAGCCTAAAATCTAGTATAGTTAGTTCAATTAATAACTAATTCCCAAAAGAAAATATTTTGCAGTTAATCAACCATAAATGTTTAAAATGTAATTTAATCATTTATTAAAATTAAATAACACAATGCTCAACAAAGAACGCTAACAGAAATATAATCAGAACATTTTAATGCATGTATCAAGCGTTTTATACAGTAAGTACGCCACAAAAGCAGATATCACTCGACCACAGAACATCATTCCAAAGAAGCCACACGTTACAGTTAGAGTCAAAACTCAATGCTGCCTCCTACTGCCCCAAGCTGAAACTACACATCACTCGTCAACGCTTCTTCCAGCCTCTAGTTAAGATAATAATTATGACTCTAGAACTTCAAATTAAACTATGATGATCCTCTTAAGGAAACAGAACATCCCCAGAGCACACGTTCGGAACCACAGCAAGTGGAACTAATGACAATAATAACTGGCTGCATTTACTTAAGCTGTGTATCCTGCACAACACACATAATTAATGTCATTAGTCACACCTGAGCTTTCATGGCATGGGAAAAGATCTGCAGTCAGGGAGATAATTAAAAAAAAAAAGTAATTACATTTTTGGCAGTAATTTCAATCCACATCCAAAATTTTTATGATTGTCTCTTTTTATTGATTTGTATATAGTGGTGGTATGAAACTGTCACTGTTACAGTTAAGATAAAAAAATCGAGCTCTGGTAAAATTGTAAAAGGGTACATATGTGCTATTTATGTTTTCCTGAAAAAGTATTAATTTGTGCATGATGCTATATAATCACAGCATCATAAAATTACAATTAAAACAATAATAATAATAATTAATTATAAATTGTATATATAGGTGAGACTCTGGACACCGTGCAAAACAAACAATATAACCATAGTTACAATTTAAAAATTTGGCAGTCAAAAAGTAAAAGTGGTTTTGTGGAAGGGAATCAATATTTCTGAGGTCGAGTTGAAAAATAGGAAGACTAAACCAACCCGGTTTGTGTGTTCTTCACAGTCTGGAAGGACGTCACCAACTCCAAGCCCTAAACAAAGAAAAAACACATGCACATACTCAGTATTATGGCATTTGTGCAGGTGTACAGAGGATATAATACAATGAGATTATTTCTAATTACTATTAGAATAGCAATTATTCTAATTACTATTTCTAAACTTTGTTCCAATCATGCAGATGTTTCAACCACAGGAGATGGAACAGCCTCAAATATTCAGAACAGATTTGACGAGTTGAATTTGCGTCAGCCAGCCTGTAGATGGGGCAGCTGAGCTTTACATTCTCAGGCTGAAAACAACAGCTTGAGCTGGATGTGAAAAACTCCCATTCTGTTCCCTGCCCTCCCACTCCTCTCTGCACGTTCACTATGACAGAAGCTTCAGATATCTCAATATAGGAACACAAAAAAGTAAAAAAAAACAGTGGACAAAAAAAAAAAAAAAACCCTCAAAGATACTGTAATTGCTGCATACAACATCATCCAACAGTCAAAGTATTACCCAAAATAATAAAATTTGTCATGGTTTCTGACCTAACCCTAACCCTATAACCAGTGAACAAAACAAATTTGCAACGGACACCAAAAACAAAATTATTAAAAATATCAATAGTAGCAATTCATAGCCAAATTGTAATACTGTAATACTGTAATACTGCATTCAATGATGAGCTGCACATATTATGTGTACAAATTCTCTGTTGGATAATTAAAAAAGAAAATCTATTTTTATGTTTTTTTTTTCTGTTTTTTCTCTCGAAGGGCCTACATTAAACCATCTTGAGCTGCCCTGATAGTGGACCATGATCATAAACCCACACAACAGGGTTTAAAAAAGAAAACGCACTGCTTTGGACTACTGGACGGCCTTGCTGTACTCAACCTGCAACAACACATCCCCATCTGGTCTCAAGTCTGAAACCAGCCGAGCAGCACTCGGCACTTCCACGGCAGTTTCATCGGGGCTACTTAAATTAAAGATAACAATCACAGTCGGGGCTTGTGATTAAAGCAGGACTCCGATTTTAATCAGAGAAAACATCTCCAGTGAGCAGATATCTGTTTGAACAAGAACATGGAGGACAGCGGCAGGAGCCAAGGTCGCACTTCACTTCAATAAAAAGGAAGACTCTGTCTCTGCTTCAATCAGAATGCTCATCCGGCACTCTTGTCTTATATATCAAACAGCGTAATTAAATTTCAGTACCAGGAGCTGTCCACACTGTACTGACCATGAAAAGCATGAAAAACATCTTTCCTCCACTTCACAACATTTATTTATTCAACATTTTGATATGAGCAATTAAAGGTCAACAACTAGTTCAGTATACAACTGTAAATATAATCCACATATCAGGAGGAAAAATTTGCCCTTGGCCGGACGAGGGTCACTGGGGCCTTCTCCTGGAGCCAGGCCTGGGGGCAGGGCACGATGATGGCCGGACCTTTGCCCATGGGGTCCGGTCGGGCACAGCCCGAAGAGGCAACATGGGAACCCCCTTCCCGTGGGCTCACCACCTGCAGGAGGGGCCAAAGGGGTCGGGTGCAGTGTGAGTTGGGTGGCAGCCGAAGGCAGGGACCTGGGTGGTCCGATCCCCGGCTGCAGAAGCTAGCTCTAAGGATGTGGAATGTCACCTCTGTGATGGGGAAGGAGCCGGAGCTGGTGTGCGAGGTTGAGAAGTTCCGATTAGATATAGTCGGCCTCACCTCGACGCATAGCAGGGGCTCCGGAACCAGCCTCCTCGAGAGGGGTTGGACTCTCTTACACTCTGGAGTGACCAATGGTGAGAGGCGGCGGGCAGGGGTGGCGATTCTTGTTGCCCCCCAACTCGGTGCCTGTACATTGGAGTTACCCTGGTGAACGAGAGGGTAGCCTCCCTCCGCCTTCGGGTGGGGGGGACGGATCCTGACTGTTGTTTGTGCCTATGGCCCAAACAGCAGTTCGGCGTATCCACCCTTTCTGGAGTCCTTAGAAGGAGTACTAGAGAGTGCTCCTTCTGGGGGTTCCCTCATCCTCCTGGGTGACTTCAATGATCATATTGGCAGCAACAGTGAGACCTGGAGGGGCGTGATTGGGAAGAACGCCCCCCCGATCTGAACCTGAGCGGTGTTCTGTTGTTCGACTTTTGTGCGCGTCACAAATTGTCCGTAACGAACACCATTTTCAGGCATAAAGGTGTCCAGATGTGCACTTGGCACCAGGACACCTTAGGCCGCAGTTTGATGATCGACTTTGCGGCCGCATGTCCTGGACACTCAGGTGAAGAGATAGACGGAGCTGTCAACCCGATCACCACCTGGTGGTGAGTTGGCTCCAATGGTGGGGGAGGATCCCGGTCAGGCCCAAACGTATTTTGAGGGTCTGCTGGGAACGCCTGGCAGAGTCTCCTGTCCAAAGGAGCTTCAACTCCCACCTCCGGGAGAGCTTCAACCATGTCTCGGGGGAGGCGGGGGACATTGAGTCCGAGTGGACCATGTTCCGTGCCTCCATTGTTGAGGCGGCTGGCCGGTGCTGTGGCCGCAAGATGGTCAGTGCCTGTCGTGGCGGCAATACCCGAACCCGCTGGTGGACACCGGCAATAAGGGATGCCGTCAAGCTGAAGAAGGAGTCGTACCGAGCCTTTTTGGCCTGTGGGACTCCTGAGGCAGCAGACGGGTACCGGCAAGCCAAGTGGAGTGCAGCTACGGTGGTCGCTGAGGCAAAGATATGGGCATGGGAGGAGTTCAGTGAAGCCATGGAGAATGGCTTCCGGGCGGCTTTGAAAAGATTCCGGACCACCATCTGGCATCTGAGGAGGGGGAAGCAGTGCACTGTCAACACTGTGTACAGTGGAGATGGTGTGCTGCTGACCTCGACTCGGGACGTTGTGGATCGGTGGAAGGAATACTTCAAAGACCTCCTCAATCCCATCAACGCACCTTGTAGTGAGGAAGCAGGGCCTGGGGACTCGGGGGCAGGTTCTCTTATCTCCGGGGCTGAGGTTGCGAAGGTGGTCAAAAAACTCCTCGGTGGCAGGGCCCCGGGAGTGGATGAGATCCGCCCAGAGTTCCTTAGGGCTCTGGATGTTGTGGGGCTGTCGTGGCTGACAAATCGCGTGGACATCGGGGGCAGTGCCATTGGATTGGTAGACTGGGTAGGTGGTCCCTCTTTTTAAAAAGGGGGACTGGAAGGTGTGTTCCAACTATAGGGGGATCACACTCCTCAGCCTCCCTAGTAAGGTCTATTTGGGTGTACTGGAGAGGAGGGTCCAACAGATAGTCGAACCTCAGATTCAGGAGGAGCAGTGCGGTTTTCGTCCTGGACGTGGAACCGTGGACCAGCTCTATACCCTCAGCATGCTTCTTGAGGGTGCGTGGGAGTTTGCCCAACCAGTCCACATGTGTTTCCGGGCGGCCGGGATGAGAATCGATGAGAATCAGCACCTCCAAATCTGAGGCCATGATTCTCGGTCGGAAAAAGGTGGAGTGCCTTCTCCGGGTCGGGGAGGAGATCCTGCCCCAAGTGGAGGAGTTCAAGTACCTCAGGGTCTTGTTCACGAGTGAGGGAAGAATGGAGCGGGAGATCGACAGGCGGATCGGTGTGGCGTCTGCAGTAATGCGGACTCTGCACCAGTCCGTTGTGGTGAAGAGAGAGCTGAGCCAAAAGGCAAAGCTCTCAATTTACCGGTCGGTCTTCGTTCCTACCCTCACCTATGGTCATGAGTTTTGGGTAGTGACCGAAAGAACAAGATTGCGGGTACAAGCGGCCGAAATGAGTCTCCTCCGCAGGGTGGCTGGGCTCTCCCTTAGAGATAGGGTGAGAAGCTCTGCCATCTGGGAGGAGCTCGGAGTAGAACCACTGCTCCTCCGAGTTGAGAGGAGCCAAATGAGGTGGATCAGGCATCTAGTTAGGATGCTTCCCGGACACCTCCCTCACCAGGTGTTCAGGGTACGTCCCTCCGGCAGGAGGCCCCCGGGAAGACCCAGGACACACTGGAGAGACTATGTCTCTCGGCTGGCCTGGGAACGCCTCGGGATCCCCCTGGAAGAACTGGATGAATTGGCTGGGGAGAGGGAAGTCTGGGCTTCCCTGCTTAGGCTGCAGCCCCCGTGACCCGACCACGGATAAGCGGGGTTACAAACTAGGGTAACTGGTATATTAAAAAAAAAAAAAAACAGCCTCTTTGTGGTGTGTTATTCTTTAATTTCATTTTTCCAACATATTGTGGTACTGAGTTAAATGTCCAAGTAGTCATATTTACATTTTTTTAAACTTAAAATATACATTCTATAGTTTGGATTTAAAATGACAGTGAGTCATCTTTAAAACAAATTTGTCATTTGATTCTTATATTTCCCAGCCGTATATATTTCCCAGTCCTTGTGTTTATCCATGAAGCAGTGTCTGCAGACCAAACAGGCATCCAACATTCCTCCAAACTGTGTCCTTAATTGGAAACTGCTTCGAAATGCAGAAACAGAATATTTGTCAAAGTGAAGTTGTTGTTTATTGAAGCCGACCAGCAGATGGCCTGTAAAAAATACAACCTCCTCGGCTTAGGGAACCATATATTACCCACCATGCAAATGACGTGGGGGAATGTGTTCCTTTCTTGGTGCATATTTTTGTTTCTCTGCATCCAAAGAGAAACGTTTGGAAAAAAGGCAGCAGCGCCCCCTGTCGTCTTTTGGAGGACTTGCTATTTAATGTCTCAAAATAAACACCACAGTGGCAAATTATTTTACGGTTTTTGCAACGATTGTTGATATCAAAGTTGATTTATAAACCATGAAAAAAACATTACACAAAGCAATTTATCCTTCAAGTATGGATAAATCACTTGTGATATTATTTTGCTTTATAGCTGAATTGAGCACATCGAGCACAGGCACTGATTCATCCATCAAACCCGAGTTGACTGTATCTTCCATCATAATGACAGATCTGGGCAGAGTAATGAGGAGCTTGTAACCTTCTGAAATGAGGTACTACGCTTCCGTCATTTTTCCTGCACGTTTGACTGAAGCGATCTCGCTGGTTTCACCTTGCAAGTGTCCTCTCAAGCAGCCATTACAACAGTGCTAACTAGAGAATTGGCACTTTTGTAGTGTCAAATGAGGTGCAAATGTCATGCATCCCAGCATCACCTCCAATGCCGGTGACTGGAGCTGTCCTCAATGAGCACTGAAAGACACCGCAATGCACGTCTGGTGCGAACGGAGTCAAGGGCCTGGAGAGGGATGCATCCTGCTTCCTTTTCCTCCCCAAATCCTGCAGCACAGAAGACTAAAAAGCGAGCACAGGGGTTGGCTGTAGCCTACTTTCACACATTTGCATATTTTCAGAGAGGGAAAGAAGCCGTTTCAGAGAGGGTGATGGGATAGAGTGGGGGTGGGGCCTGGCGCGAACATGACAGCGGTGCTAAAGTCAGCATTTTGACACTGACAGCATCATAATTGTTATTACTATTTTTCCATATCAGTTGTAGTAGTAATAGTTGTAAAGGTAAAACTACTTTGCCTTGAAAAAATTGCTTAATTTTCACAGTGGTTATCCATTGATCAGGAGGACAACGAAGCCCATCCATCATTCGCAGTAGGAGCTGTGAGGGGAGGGGCCTGAAGAAGATTTGTGCTGCTTCTGCATCTAATTTGATGTTTAAAGTCATGTCAAGATATGTCTTCACAAAACATACACACACACACACACACACACACACCCGCATTGTTGAAATCCTGAAGGTCTCAGCCCTCATTGTTATTCAGACCTTGCAGGAGTGTGTGTTTCTGCTTCTGTAACCTCTGTAACTTTTTAACCTTTTCCAGTACAATGCAAAGTCGCTGTCTAAGTTTAGTTATAGGGGACACTCCATGTTTTTAACGCAAAGATGGGATGTGCAGAGCGGATGGAAACTGAAAACGATGGGACTGCAAATAATGTTCTGCTTCTAAGCGCTTGACATTGTAAGTCTAAATTCCCACAAAATGACAGCTCCCATCATGTCTCAGCTCGTTTTGAAAGACAATTAAGATGGCTGCAAATTCAAATGTTCGCTCTGAAACTCAACGCGAGATTTGTCCTTGAAGTTAGCAACAGCTAGCTAAAACGATCACTTCCACCCTGAGTCATCTCTTTCCCTTGCGTAGCCTCAGAGATTCCCCCAGCCCCCCACCCCCGGCTGAGGCAAAGCTGTCAGCCGTGCTATTTTTACACCAGAAAGAGCTGATTTTGATCTCGTCCCAGTAGCGCTGTTGTCTGTTTTGACAGCGATCAAGTGTTTAGATTGCTAGGGTTTTTTGGGGTTTTTTTTGGCAGCACCTTGCCCTAGATGCAAGCAAAATTTGGATCCCACCTACTGTTACGGGTTTCCTTTCTAATGCAGCATCTTTCTGCCCCAGTTAGACATGGAGCAATGCACCTTGATCTTATCAGAACTTGTAGGTGCTGGTAAAATAATCAGACCTAAACGGAAACACATTTACGTTACTATATAACTACAGCACCCAGCTGTGACTGGCAGTCATCATTTACCGTAGTTTTGGAAAACACCGGGATCAAGGTATGCGACGAATCCCCTTTCCTGGCTTATCTTTTCTTCGTGTAGGGAGCTTTTATCTATTCAGCCACTCTGCTCAATGAGTCCCCTGAGTGTTGTTGAATTACAGAGGCCGTTCGATTGGCTGTCTCTTGCTGTAGGGTAAAATGTCTATCTTGATGGAAGCAATGGAAACACACACACACACACACACACACACACATACACACAGACACAAACTGCATGTCCAGTTACTGTTCACTGACATGAAAAGATATACACGTGGAGTCTCGGGGTACACAGCACAGGGTCACACACCTATGAACTTTACCTCCACAGCAAAATATAAAAGCTTGTAGAGCCATTTCCTCGCCCGCCTTACTTACATGTGTAACACAGTATGTGAATCCAGTATGTGAACAAAGCTGCTCTTATTGCAGATAAGAGCAAGCAAGAGGGCTCTTATTGCAGCTTTGTTCATCTAATTACCAGCACATCAGGAATGGGTACAACATTAGAATTAAAACCAGTAAGGAACCACTTCACTGGGAGGAATACTGGGATGCAAACTCTTCCTGCGGCCGCCCTTGAACCCTATTAATCCCTTTTACAAATGGGATTTGAGGATGCTGCCACAAAAAATCAAGTTCTGGAGGGCTGAAGTGTGTAATTCTCTGTTGTTTTCATATTAAACCCTGAATGGATGGATGCAACATTTCCAAGAATGTCCAGCTGGGTTTTTCCAAGACACTGTATCTGCCTATCAGCGTCTGGAAATCGATATCTGAAAATATCGGCAATTTTCTTGTAAATTTTTATGACACTTTTCTCGTAACAGAAATAAACAGCCTGCACGCATAGCTTCAATACCAATTCATGCACCCTTCACATGCTGCCCTTCTGCTCCTGGCTGTAGACAGAATAGATGTGGTAGCTGGCTTGTCTGCTCCGTGTCTGAATGATCATGTCATCTGCGTACGGAGGAGGAGGAGTGTGTCAGCCAAGCATGTTGCTCGGTGACAGCCACGCACAGTGTTAAGGCTTTAAGACATGTACTAAGTTTGACGTCCAGCACGTCCTGGCTCACAAAGCAATAATGTTCCATATTTTCTTTAGTTTTGGGTGCGCATTAGGTTATTTAAGCATTTCTTTTATTGGGCTTAAAAGTGAAGAAGTGAGTTCCAAAAGAGCCATTATGTTTCACTGCATTGTAGAGATAAAGTCACCTTGCCCGCTGCAGCAGCAGGACCCGCAGGGGGGCCTATACCCTTCCTCCTCTCCACAGCGTGGCCCCTGCTGGCCCCCTATCTGATGTCCTGAAACAGAACATGCCACCCTTTCACCCTGTCCCCCTCCGAGAGCGAGCAAAAGCACAGCGTCAGCTGCTCTGACATGATCCTGTCTGACATGGTTCCGTAGAAATAGGACACATAATGAGATTTTAGATTCCTTGTTGTCAGTCCAAATTCAATTTATTAAAACTTCTTGTCACTGAGGTTACATTGACGCAGTGGAGCGCCTCTGTTGTGGGGCTAGGTCAGAATACGACAATCCGGTAAACCAACTCTTTTCCGTCTGTCAAATACAGTTAAAAATACCTCTGAAATCTGCCTTCTAAATGGATAAAAGGCACCACAACAATGAATCAATGCGTGTTTTGGAAAATCCTTGAGGATCTAGTTGCTCTAATCCCAAGTGGACAGACCACACTTTCAATGAGTCCCTTGAATTGAATGCATGGCATGCAAGGCTCCTAAACCATACTTTTATGTGGTCTAGTCAGTAACAAAACCTGGGCTCACACTGCAGCTGGTTGTGTAAGCGACGTGTTGTAGCGTCCCGGGTTAACCTTGCCATCGCTGTTGTTTCCGAATCCAGCGCTCGCAGCCCCAACACATCCCTCTCCAGGCTCCAACAGCCGTCACAGCGTGTTGACAAAAGTGGAGCAAGTAAGCAATCAAAGTTAAATCGGCAATGCCCCCGTTTGACGTCCAACAGCCTCAAGTGGACACGCGTTTGCGTCAAAGGCATCATCTGCAAATACATAAGCAGCCGCCTGGAGAACAAGGTCAAAACTCGCCGGGCTGTAAACGGCTTCCGAGGTTGTGAGAGATACGAATTTGATTGATACACATCGCTGTGCTGATCTGCACAGCACGTGCACAAGGAAATTTAAAATAAAACTGTCAAAGTATTGTGAAATGCCTCTTGCTTTCTATTAACAAACACAAAAAGGTGCAGTTCAAACCAGAAGTTTACATCCACTATATAAAAAGGCACATAACCTTTTTTGTCTCAATGTCTAAGATTAAATCAGATTAAACTTTCCCTGTTTTTGGTCATTTAGGGTTACCAAAATTGTTTTTATTTGCTAAATGCCAGAATAATAAAAGGGAGAATTATTTAGACATTTTTTTATTACTTTCCTGAGTCAGAAGTTTACATTTCAGTCGTATTTGGTAGCATTGCCTTTAAACTGTATGACTTGGGTCAAATGTTTTGGATGTGATTCAACAAGCTTCTTTGTGATGGCCAGTCCAAAACATTGACTTTGTTATCCTGAAGTCACTTTGTAACCATGTTGTTAGTCTGGTTAGGGTCATTGTCCATTTGGAAAACCCTTTTGCACCCATGCTTTTACTTCCTGGCTGATGTCTTGACATGTTGCTTCAGTATTTCCACATAATCATCTTTCCTCATGATGCCATCTATTTTGTGAAGTGCACCAGTTCCTCCTGCAACAAAACAACACTACAACATGATGCTGCCAACTCCATATTTCTCATTTGGGATGATGTTCTCAGGCTTGCAAGCTTCTCCCTTTATAGTCCAAATGTAACAATGGACATTATGGCCAAAAAGTTCAATTTTAATTTCATCAGACCACAGGACAAGTCTCCAAAAATAAGGTCTTTGTCCCTGTGTGCATCTGCAAACTGTAATCTGGCTTTTTTTATGTTTCTTTTGGAGTAATGGTTATTCCTGGGAAAGTGGCCTTTCAACCTATGACGGTACAGAACTCGTTTCACTGTAGATAATGACACACGCTCACCAGCTTCAGCCAGCATCTTCACAAGGTATTTTGCTTTTTTTCTTGGGCTGATATGCACATTTCGGACCAAAGCAGGTTCATCTCTGGGACACAGAACCTGTCTCCTTCATGAGTGGTTTGATGGCTGGACATTCCCATGCTGTTTATACTTGTGGATAATTGTTTGAAAAGATGAACAAATGTTGTCAATAAACCTATCAGAGGCTTCCAAGGATATTCCAAGGTGACGACATTATCACCTGGGCTTTCCCAAATTGTTTATAGGCATAGTAATCTCAGTGTATGTAAACTTCTGACTCTCAGGAAAGTAATAAAAAATGTCTAAAAAATTCTCCCTTTTATTATTCTGGGATTTACTAAATAAAATAATTTTGGTAATCCTAAATGACCAAAAACAGAGAAAGTTTAATCTGATTTAATCTTAGACATTGAGAAAAAAAAGGTTATGTGCCTTTTTATATAGTGTATGTAAAGTTCTGGTTTCAACTGTATCGCCCCTAGAAGGTAAAAAAGATACAATGTCTTCAGCGCTCAGGTGTCCCTGATGTTCAACTTCTTTGATTACCTCCTCTTAGTCTTCGGAATCAACGACGGCTTCAGAATTAATTCAATGCCAGAATGTAGCAACAAGGAACCATTTTACAACTGAGAGTCAAGATGTAGACAAGTCAGTGGGTGTAGGATGGAGGGAGAATAGGCATAAACCTAAAGTAGATCTCTATGTATTAAATAAAAAGTACATTTATTTTATTATAATTAATATAATTATAATTAATGAAATGTAGATAGATTAATACTTTGTATTTAATTGAGATTTTATCACACTGCTATCATGAGCTGTGCCTCCTGGGTTCTAAGTTCTAAATTCTATGCTTTTGTCGGCAAATGTTCCAATCTTCCATCCTGTAAGAGTCCTGGTTCTGTTTACAGTCTGTTTTTATGGTACGAATTAGGGTCTCTAAGGTTTATTCTAGAGGGGAAATACTGTTTCACAATTGACTGGTGTTTGTGATGTGTTCTCTCTCAGATACAGACACACACATTTCTTTGGAGTAAAACGCATCTGCCGAAACATATGGATTGATACATGATCCTTCCTCAGCCCGTGCAACTGGTCTCAGTACTCCTGCGGCGAGCTTTAATGCATCAAAGAGAAGGTGAGGAGGAAGAAAAAAAATCAAAATGATAAATGATTCAGCAGCTTTGGCATCTAAGCACTTGATAGCATGACTCCCATTAATGAGGGACAGTGTTCGTGCCGCTTCATCAAAGTGGCGACAGATGAAATATTCAAGTAAGGTTGATGCCATCCCAGCACGGAGCTGCGCGGGGCTGCGCGGGGCTGCGCGTGACCTGTCATAAAAACATCATTACTCCTTTTATTCATTTTACAAATTATGTAAAATCCAAAATGAGCAAGATGGTTGTTAAGCTCTTTATAATAAATAAATGATTAGTCTGATGTTGATTAAATTCCACTGTGTCCACAGCAAAAAGGTTATTTATATATAAACAGAAATGGATTTTAATTTTCCATATTTTTCTGTTTTCTAGCAGTTTCTCTGGCAGTAAAACTGAGCCTCCCCTTCGTTATCAGTTTTAGGAGGAGAGGAAGGAGAGAGGAAGACCTGCAGCCTGCTCGTTGCTTTTAGAGAAGTTTGTAACCGATCATTTGTTTCGAGAATGACGGGATCAGTATGTGAATGGCCGCAGAGCCCTGCTGTCAGTATAGATATCTATGGGCATTTTCTGGCATCGGGATTGGTCAAAAGGTAATCCACAGAAAGGAAAAAACAGGGAATTCTAGAAAAAAAAATGTAGACAACACAACTATGCCAAAAAAGGTCACGGTATTTTTATGAAACCTAAAGTTTTTATACATCCACTTAAAAGCAATCAAGGATGCTGTGTGGAGTGTTTTGGGACTCCCTGGTGAAGGATTTTGTGTGACCAATTCAATTAAATTCAATTTTATTTTAATTTCAATTCAATTCAATTTCAATTTTTATATAGCACGTTTTACAGTAAAAATTGTCTTTAGGTGCTTTACAGAGGCAGAAACCCAGAGCCTGAACCCCCAGGTAAACAGGGTGGCAAGGAAAAACTTCCTTTTAACAGGAAGTCCTTGAGCAGGACCAGGCTTACAAGGAGGAACCAGAACATATTTGTGGTTACAGTCTTTCCTTGCTTTCTTTCCACTTTCAGCCCCAGCCCCCCGAATATCCTGTGGTTGCTTTTGGAATCCTGCAGATATTTCTCTCATCCTAGACAAATGTTAGATTTGTTCGGATTCCAAGTCAAATCCGACTCTTGGATTTGGAGGAGGAGGTTGGTCAAGAGCGGGAACAGAAAATGTACGTGTTTTCTTTTCTGTGCAAACATGAAAAATGTTTTTGATTGATAAAATTTCATTAAACTTTAAGCATTATAATATATCATGTATTATTAGCAAAACCACCACCGACTTCTGGAGTAAATGCTTGACTTTCTATACTTTGAAGTACCTTTCCGTTATCGGTATCATTTCCGAGATAAAATGCATTGTGGGTGCATTGTGGGATACCTAGCTGTCCTAAGTCAACAGAAGTCACGTCTGTAGCATACTTAATCAAGTGGGCAGAGCATGGACATCTGGAGCATACGTTTGCTTGCAGTTTGCTGACTTAGAATTGGAACAGCACCTTAAGACTGATGTAAATTCACAAGTGCCCGAGCACGCGAGAACAGAGAAGAACGCATCTAGAAACGGCCTTGGTCTTTCTGGATTAACGTTTTACGTTATGGCAACTTTTGTTTAGTGATCGGAACTGAAGCTGAAGTGAAAATTCCTACACCCTGGATTAATTAAGATGGCAAAAAATGTCACATGTTTAAAAGCTGAACAGATTGTTTTTTGTTTTTGTTTTTTAAAAAAAAAACCCTGTTACCCATTCTTTCATTACAAGAGCATCTGTTAACGTGTTGGCGATGCATCACGTCACTCTGAATCAACGCTCCGCTGAGAAAGTTCCCACCTGCGATTTTTAAAGCCTGCTTTGCAAATCGACTCCCTCAGAGAGTTCCTCTGACTAACAAGCAACCATGATTAAGACTGACTCATTGTCATTTACGATTAAACAAAAAAAATTATGTCCAGACTGAGTAGGCGGAGGTTGAGAGCGACAGACACGCAAACACAACCATTATTCCTCTTTCCTTTCATCAGACAGAACACGCCCGGTGACCTCGCCATGCTTTGATCTTGAAATTCCTTCGGGATCAAAGACTCAAAGACTGATCTGATCAGCCTCTCGTATCTGCCTCTAGATAAAAAAAACACATCCTCTGTGTTTGCTCTCCATCCCTGGGCAAGCCTACAACTATAGGATGAGAGATCTCTGAGCACCTCAGCAAGTCCACAGTGTCAATTTTCAAAAGTGAGGTTGTTCCAGCGGGGAAAGAGATAGTCTGCTTCAGGATGGCAAAGCTGTTAGAGGCATTACAGGGAACAGCAATACTGCTGCCAGAGCCATCAAAGGCAGGAGGAAATAACCTCGTCCGCACACTTTATTTCAGCCTGTCACTTACTCCAAAATTGAAGATGCGATGAAATGAACAAATTCAATAAAAAAAAAAAAACACGCAAGGAATTACATAACAATGTCTTTAAAAGCCATCACTTTCACTGCAGTTAGTAGAGACCCAGCTCAATCTAATGGCATTTCTTTTTAAAAGAGAGACTGTGGATACATCAAAAAATAAAATAAAATAAATAAATAAATAAATAAAATTTTATATATATATATATATATATATATATATATATATATATATATATATATTATTACTCATTTGACAATTACACATGTTGCCTAGACATCTGCAGGCCAAGTTTATTCTGCAGGTTATCATTTGGGAACTATCAACTAACATTGCATGAATCAAAATTGGCCACATTAACAGTCTCCGTCCATAAATACAGTTACACAACTGTGGGAATGTGAACGGAGGGAAAAAAAAAAAAAAACATCAGCTAATATGACGCAAGGTTAAGCTGAAGACACATAAATTGTCCTAAAGAGGATTGAGCAGCCTACAAAACTGTCCGGCCACCCACTCTGCCACGCTAATCCCAGAGTGGAGCCTCACAGCATCCCGCCACTTCGTCTGGGAATTAGTCCAAGATACCAGAGCGACTACGACTAAGTAGGTCTCAGATATGTGAAAGTGGATGAGTAGGGAAATTTTTTTTTACACCTTTTATATCTTGAGGGGGATTTGCGGGGAGGATATTCTTGGGTGTTTTACATTCTTCTCTAAGGTCTGGATGGGTCGTTAATCAAACAAAAGTGTCAAACATGGTTTCTGTGTGACCGTTTGCTTCAGTGGTATTGCACAACACTTTCAGCATTCTGATCAGAAAGCTCCACTTTCACATATAATTAGCCAATCAGCAACCAGCACCATGGTGCACCCTGCAACCTCCCAAATGTAGTCTCCAATCTGCCTGAAACGTACAAAGGCAGCGGCGGTTATTGTGTAGCCGTGCTAATCACTGTGAATCTCTGAGTAAGTTAGTCGTAGATTGTATATAAAGTCTATAAGGCAGTTTAGACCAACCAGGAATCGGTCAGCCTATTTCCCTGTTTCCCTGTCTGGATCAGGAGACGGTGCCATTTACCGCTCACTACCGATTACGCAGTTAAATAACTTCATTGCAATATCCTTCAGTTTAAAGGGATAGGGAAGGAAAGAGCAATAAATCAAGAAAGCCAGTGTGTCATGGCTGTTATGTCTCATCAACGCAGTTAGTCCAGCCTTGAGATAGTTAGGATCATGTCGTGTTTGCCGCCGTGTCCTACCCTTAGCGGTGCACCTTGTGGCTAAGTTTACAGCACTCGTGTTTTGTCTCGTTGAGTACTTCCTGTTTTATTTTGAAAATGGATCTCTCCTCTCGTTTCAGACATATTTAGCTCCTGATCTGGTGAGGTTCCTGACCCTTGTGATTGTCTAACTCACTCCTGATTATCCCCACCCGTGAACCCCTACCTAGTGTTTAAACAGCCGTTGTCTTCCCTGCTCTTGTGCCTGCTTCATGCCACATATTAGGGTACCGGCAGTTCATAGTTTTTGTTCCAAATTCAGATTAATTTAAAAGTAATTACAGACAAGTGTAGTGTAGTTGGCGTTTATTGTCTGTCTATTGTCTGGAACATGTCTAAAAAATACATCTCACACTGCTATCAACACTCTGATGCTATAGAAGCCACAAATGTCAAATCCTGTACAGTCACGCATTTCTGCCCAAATGACGCTCAGTCAACACAACAGAATGAGTCCAGCGTTGCTAATGATTTCCACTGAGTCACACCTATGCCACGTGCATGGAAGAGAACATGCATGCTGTCATCTGCCTTCTATTTTTGTACATGTAGGGTAACTGGAAGATGGGAGCAATAAAAAAAAGAAGAAAAAAGCCTGCAGCAAGTTGAGGAAAGCCAAGCAGAGGCCGAATGTAACGCAGCACAAATGAGTCTGCCAAAAAGGCACCCTGCTACAGCCCAAGGCAGTTTTTCTCACAACATGCATATATCTGATTTACACTGCAAACTTGTATTGCTATATACTCATATGTTTCCAAAATTTAAGCCCTGTTTTTATACTTTAACCACTTTCTGGCACATACACTTACATGTATTTAACAATAGCATTCTGAAAAACATTCAGGACAGAGAAATCCAATTATTTGCGAATCTGTTGGTTCAATTTTGACGGTAGATTTGTTTTTTCTGAGGGCAAATTTTGATCGTAAGAGTCAATGTCTGCCACAGAACCGATGGTTGCAGTCTGTTTCGATTAAAAACAGGAATAAAAGAGCTTTTTTTTTATATAAAATGGGGCGGAACATAAGCAACACCGATCATGTGAAACAACACTGAGCGACTATGGAGTTAAAGCCCCAACTCACAGTAATCCCAGATAGAGTCACAGTCTAAAATTTTGATCTACATGACACATTTTATCAACAGATTGTAATATTATTGGAAAGGTGCAATTTTCACTCAGGCCCAAACTGTTGGTAAATAAATGTTTACAATGTTAAAGTAAAAGAACCAGGTTCATCACCAATATCAAAGCTGAAAATCCACAGAGCTTTTTTTTTCCCATCCAGGCTGGTAACATCTATTAATGTGTGTTTAATTTGTCATTTGACGCAAAAAAAAGCACACATTTTACTAACTGGTGCAGTTATGTTCACCTTATACTGTAAGTATCATTGTTGTTTTGCAAGTGGAAAAACAGATTTACATCAAACATCCACCTAATAATGTTAGGTGGAAAATGCAGCTTTTAATTAAGTTTTAATGTGCGTCTAACCATTATTCATGGTTTCTTCGCTCTTCGGTCGGCATCAAGTGGAAGTCAGATCAGACGTCAGTGAACAACTTTTCTAATTTAATTCATCCCAAAGTGTGGACTAGAATTGCGCCTGTCGTAGATTAACTTTAGGAGCCTTTGCAATTCATCTCGACTGGACCTTTAATTCTGCGCACATATAGAGCAGGAATCTGCGGCGGCGGGTCCGAAATCGCGGGTTGCTCCGCCTGTCGTCGATCCTCCACAACCAAAATCTACAGGACCGTGCTGGCGAGCAGCGGCGGCGTGACAGTCGTGGAAAACATCAACAGCTGCTTTCCTGCTTCCACACACACATTTCGGGCTGCGTGTTTTCGAACGGTGCGCGCTGTTCCGCGACTTTAACGACAAGCGGAGGCGAGACGCTGTCCTGCGGTTTTAAAAAGGTTTCCACGAAGAGAAAGGAGAAAGACATGTGCTGGTAATTAACGAAAGTGTGTGTGTGTGTGTCTGTGTGATCGGAAACTCACAGCGGGCTCCTCTCTGTCTCCTCTGCTCCGCCGTGATGCAGGTGATGCTGCGGCGTCCGAACTCCGCGGCGCGCAGGAGGACACGCTAAAATACAGGAGTAGCTCTGTTGGCCGAGGGAGGGGGGGAGACAGTACAACACGCGCGCGCGCGCACACACTCACTCACACACACACACACACACACACACACACACACACACACACACACACACACACACACAGCACTGCAAAATCAACCAGGCAAGGTCTTTCCTGGCTGCTCCAAAAGCAGCCTTTTCTTATTGGACAGCGGCAAAGAGGTGGGCGCAGGAAAATGAGGCCATATTGGCGTATTTACGCACCGGCAGGCACACTGATTGGATACACTGCATAATGTATATTGACAGAAAAAAATGGGTTTATTACGATGTGGGATTTTTACGGTCTGGCCGTTAAAATTATTCCGTTTGTTTTTAAGACGCTAAACATATACATATCTTGGGTTTAATATTTGTTTTCAAGTTATCAAAAAAGTTACCTTTGCTTCTAGCTGTTGTAATATTCATATTTTTTGATATTTTTTTCTATTTTTTTCATTAATGACCAAGACTATCACATAATCACTTAATTTTGTTTGGGTCAAGGCAACAAAGCTGTAGCTATGGTGTAATAAATTGCTGTATTTCTGAGGACATTTTATAAAGCATGACAGCATTTGACAGGACATCGCAGTAGTTTTTTGCACGTCTCCGTTACAGTAACATATGTAATTGGATAAATACTTCCAATTATTCTGCCTGAGAAGGTCAAAGGTCAAGGTCAAAGGCTGAGAAGGTTGTTTTCTTCACATTCACATGAATCGCTCTTTATTCCAGTAAACTCTCTCTTGGTACGCATTTATCTTCCCTGTTCCTTTCTGGAAGCAGATTAGATAATGAAAAGTTTAAGAGAATCAAATAAATGTAGTTAAAAAAGAAAAAAAAAAAGAGCCTGGAAGTAAACAGAAGAGATGGTTTGAAGTACTTTTGATCAACTGCGGTTTGTCCCAGTAGGAAAAACATGTGTAGCTAATAAAAAAAAAGATCTACTCAAGTGTGTTGAATTTCAAAGTGTTAGTTGTTGTCAGAAATAGAGAAATATTCATGATCTGAAATGGAACCAGAAAAGCTGGTTTTCTCATTGATCTCTCTGTGTTTTGCGGCACCTTTTCACATTGCCGTCATCCTGACAGCACCCACATCTCATGGTTTCTCCGCGTTAACTCAATTACTCCAGAACCACCCAGGATGGAGCAAATGAAATTGTGTGTCGAATATGGAAAACAAGAACGTAGTTGCCGAGACGTAATTTGCGTCGTTGCACTCTCTGTGAGGCGAAACAGCTCTCGACATCTGGATTTACTAGAACTTATTAACATTCCTCCCTTTTGTGGAACCATAAATTTGGACCTTGAGGAAGCTCATTACAATTTAATAGTTCAGATGTTCCATGCAAACATCATTTAGGAGCAATTGTGTTTTGTTTTTCTGTGCTGCAGGAGATTGAATAACAGACCTAACACATTTCATAACATACTTTCCTTTTGGTTTGTGCCAACAGTTAGCATTACAGCACATTAACAAAGATCTGAGTGGAGAAATAACCAATATTTGACATAAAAGGTATTTAACGACCTTATAAATTTTAATAAAGTGCAAATACTGTAACCACGGTGTGGGTCCATGATGGAAGCCACAAATACTAGAGCCTAGCTGATGTGTCTAGGTACAAATGGGCCTGGTTCCTGATGTAAAAAAAACAGCAGTCTTTTCTAATTTATCCCAATTCAGATAACACAAAAAGAAGTAAAATCTATTTTCCTCAAAACAGCTTTATTGATGTTCTGCTTGAGCATTATTTTTTTTTTTTTCAATGCTGATGTACTAATGCTGCTATTGGACACTGTTGATATTAATGGTCCTCGTCTAAAAACACATCCCAGGTGAGGAGAGAGTCTGGGTTGGAAACCCGAGGTCAGAATTCCATCTTTGCTTTTTGCCGTGGTTCCGTTGTCTTCAGCGGCTTGTGATTGTGAGCGCACGTGAGGGTGTTGATGAACATGTGCGAATTTGCTGGAATGAAGTGATGGTTCTCCGCTGTAAAAGGTTCAACTGTTGCATCAAGCAAAGGGGTGACGGTATCTCTGGGGAGGGGTGATAAGAAAACAGATGGGCTGGTGGTTTGATGCAGCCAACAGCAGCAACGCAAGTTCACCTAAAAAAGAGAGCAAAAAAATTTGCACAAGGAAACCAACTGGCATGGTGCATGTGTCATTTTTTGAAGGTCTTCTCTCCTTGTGCTGAATTTAATGGAGGAACTATGTTTTTAATCTGGTCTGGGACTGTAATTCATCGGGATCCCCTATGACAAGATGTCGCTGGAGAGAGAGAGAGAGACGTCTGGAATTCGCTGCTCAGTGTTCTGAGACTAATTATCAAAATAACTGCAGTCAAGTGGAATACTGCATCGCTAAACCATATAAAAATCAGATGACATGTTGTAAGAGGAGTGTGTATTTCTGAATTTAGAACAGTGAATCATTTATAGAGATGCATGCATGTAGGTGGGATCTGAGTGGGAGAAGCATTGCATATTAAATTCTTCTTCTTTGGTTGGCCGTTTCTTTCTGTGTTCTTTATTTACTTCTTGATTAGCTTGTTCTGCATGTGAATGAGAGACAAGACATACGGTTGTGAAAAGGTCACTGACTCATTTTAAATCGGTCAGTTTACAGTCTAATTCCGAGTTAACATGCAATTTTGCAAAAAGATACACAAGAAAAGATAATACCTTGGAGACACAGACAAGAGTTCTCGTTGTTCTTGTTATTTTTACAATGTTGCCGATAAACTTTGAATAAAATAGTTTTACCTCTTGTCATGATATGATTGTGACAATGTGATTTATTCTTGCAGCATTTTTCTCTGCAAAACTTTGTTGCTCACTCTGGTTGTAAGGTGATGTGTGTGGCACCGTGTTGTCTTGATTCCAAGAATCTTCAAAGTACAATATGTGGCCGAGCCTTTAGCCATCAGCTCGTGTGGTGTGGAACCGGCTCCCCGTCCAGGTACTGGGGGCTGAAAAACTCTCTGCTTTATTAATTAAATTACTCTGAAACCCTTCCTCTTTGAGAAAGATTAGTTTCTCATTCATCCAGGCCCTAGTCATCCATGGAGAGTCAACTGGACTGTGGAGAGCCAAAGGTTTCACCTCTCATCCGAGAGACTCCTCCAGTTCTTTTAGTCTGTAATTCTGTAGCCAAAGTCATTATTCCAACCATAAAACAGCTCACAGGTAGATCAGGGTCGTCTAACCTTGAGCATCTTGGCTATGATGCCACAGGACGAGGCTGTTGAGCTACAGAAACGTAATCTACTAAAAGGTTTCTCTCATCTGGTTTTTTCATGGTTTGCATTTTTGTGTTTCTCTCTCTGCCACTGTAACTTAATCCTCGGCAAAATCTCTGATATCAGGATGAACCCACCTTTTCTCCGATTATTTCTCACAAAACTATCTCACCTCGTCTTTGAAATGCTGCAAACTCAGAACTGATTAATCAGCAGCTCCCGCCGCTACTCACCGCCATCATTACGGCGCACGTCAGGATTTTGATTGAGCCTGAAAATGCTGCTTGGAAATTCTCAAACCAACGAGAGTGCTTTGGAATGCCTCCAGTGTGCAGGTCTGCCAGCTTTTCACAGCATATATATGAATGAGTCATGTCTGAGAAGTATATGACTGAGCGAATCACCGAGGCAGGCGGCGTGGAAACACTCAGGAGCCGCCGGATGAGTACACATCAGAGGTACAGACACAAAGGAGCTCCTTTGCTTACTGACTCCCTTTACAAAAGCTTTGAAGAGCGCGGATTTAGAATATAAACATGTTCTGTGGCGGCCCAGTGGGGCGAAACTTTATTAAGTCAAAGGGGGAAAAAAGAAATCAACAGAATAACAAGCAGTAGGAGAAACAACTCCTTCCCAGCTTAAATCAACCCACATATTTGCATTAGTGGTGCACATTTGAGTTTTTGGTTTCCCCAACATATCCTCTCGATGTCATCAAAAGGTCTTTTTCAAAGCATCATTTAATGCCATTAAATAGAGGTATTGCAGAACAATGTATGGTGTGGTTTCAGAGGAAGATGTGCATGTTTACAATGCTCAGATTACATCTGAAAACATTCATCTATTAAATTACGTGACTATGATTTATTACACTCTACTTTGTCATTTAATAATGAAGAACAGGCAGGCCCATTTGTTCAATTTTCTTATCACTTTTAGGCCAAATCTCCACTTACCAGCAACATTTTGATTGGCGCTGAGCTGACTTTTGATCCGCAGGCTCCATTGCTGTGTTTATTACCTAACTTGAGACTCTAGAGACTCAACGTTACCCACCACCAACGATCAGAACACACAGGATGCTGTGTGAAAACCTGTAGAGGGACCAACAAAAGCGCCACCTGGAATGTCTGGAACATTGATTCCAAGTCAATAAAAGGAGAATAATTATTATTTTCCTTGCGACAGACTTGAGATTTGAACTGGCTGCAGACATTTTGACATGTCCCAGCAGGAAACTCACCGGTGCATATTCATGATGGCTGCATTCCTGCCGTTGTGTTGTCATTGTTGTGATGCTGTGGTCGCAGCAATTTTTCCGTCTGTGGTGCATTCTTACTTACAGAGAAACACTCGGTAAATCTCCTAGACTGACTTGTTGAAGGTTGGTTTAATCCTTTTTCCTGCTTCGCTCTCCCGTGTTTGCATAAGCACATCCTCTGCTGTCACCAAGCATCTGATGAGACAGCGTGTCTCTGTCAAGACTCTAATACCGGGCCTGATTTGCAGTTCTGGAATGCCAAACCTTCTGTAGTAAACAGAATATATCCGCACCTACAAAAGGGACAAGTCCTTTAACGTCTCGGCTTAATGAAAATTTGTGATTATAATCGAGGACAACGAGTTTCGGTGACTTTTAATCCGACACTGCGCTCTTCCCGTTACATCCATTATTAATAGGTCCTAATGGTCTGCATCGCTGAAACTTGTATTGATTAGGCTTTTCCTACCTCTAATCTAATATAGCTCAGGCAAATGAGTCTCATTTCTCTGATCATTTCTATATCATTTTACTTTTCGAAAAGAAGCTTGGCTGATGTGATTGGCTGGAAATTTGCTTGTACCTTGGACTTTGTCCAGCTGATTCCTGTACATGTTTATTTTTTCCAACTAACGTGGCAAAGCTGCACAGATTGGTTGTCAGATCAGTGCTATTGCCTTTTATTTATCAATCCTTCTAAACAATTCATGCTTGAGTGTGAGTGCAACAGGACAGCAAGGTTTTGATGCACCAGCGTCACCAAAAGGTGCTTTTTCAAGCAGCACCTTGAGGCTCTGTGCACTATTTATAGAGAACTGTCACCTTATACATGCTAGAATTTGGGGTTAATCCTACAGCAAACAAACAGTTTTAGGTTTTTGATCACCTTTTGGTTCCTCACCAAAGTTGGCCTAAACCCAGGCTAGATAAAACAGTGCATTAAAAGCTCATCAGTTCACTTTAAATGACCCCACGGACTATCTTTTCAGATAGTCCAGGATGGAGCTTTTTTTTTTTTTTTTTTTTTTTTTTAAATCTGGTGACGACTGAACAAGTGGATTCCGCTTGAAACGGGAGCTCTGATGGCTTCCAATTGAACCGTGGAGTGACGCTTTTGTGGTATGAAAACAAAGCGGAGCAAGCTTTGAAGCAAAGATAGGAATTTGGCAAGAATCTATCAAAGCCCTTGACTTGTTTAGAAGAAGCAGTGGCTGAAAGGAAAAAGGTGAACTTTGTTTGATTTCAACAGAGGAAAATTGGCTCTCTCTCTATTCATGTCCCTTCTATCTATATCTCAGTAAGTCTCTGAAAACAAATTTAATTTTGCACTCCAGATTTTTTATTTTTTTTTTTTTAACGTGGATATAACCTTGCAGAATAAAAAGACTCTTGAACAAGTAGCTCTATTCACATTTTCACGTATGTGTTTAGATTAAGAAAGCTCTCTTTTTGTGTGGGTAAGTCCAACACAATTATAAATCAAGTCTCCTTTAAATAAAGATGAATGCTGCATCTCTGAAGCTGACAGGATTTTCACATTTTCAGTGTGGGTTCTCAGTAATTTCTTACATGTTCCTGCACGTGGATGGCAGAAGTCGCCATGGTTATTGCAGAATAGTGACTCAGTGTTGGGTGTTGATCTTCGCTAAAATGTGTCATAATGAGAAGATGCTGGGAATAAAAGCGTGGGAATGTTTGTGGAGGTGCTGATAAAAAAAAATAGGTGCATATGTTTGCAAATGCACAAATCGATGTCGATAAATGTTCTTCTGAAACTAGACCCTCAAGATGTGATCAAAGTACTGTAATTTATTATTGAAAAGGAATAAATGTGAAAATCTATTACAGTTATCACAACACATATTGTACAGATAATCTACAGATATCTGTGGCTGAGGTCCTTCCTCTTTTCAAATCCAAGTCTCTATAGAATTTAAAGAAGTGGAAGCTCTCAGTCGCACAGATAATATCCTTCAGAGTGATTAGCTGGGACCTTGCTCTTCTTCCTGCCTCATCCTCTTTTTCAGCAGCTCACCAATGTCAGCCAGGGGGTTCGTTTTGGCAGCGAGTGTCCTGACTGCGTCGCTGAAACGGCAGGTCTCCGTTTCGCTGGAACAAAGGCAAAACCAGGGTTGCGCTAAGTGAGGGATGTCGAAGGGAGGGCTAAAAACAAGACAAAGCTGCTTACAGGAGTTTGCGCTTCTGTGCTGGTTTCATCTGACTGAAGTCTGTGGGCTCCGCTCTCTTCACCGGCCTGCAGGGATAAACAGGAATAACACATTAAATATGCTCAACAGAGCAAAAACTTTGGATTATGGACACTTGTGACAAGTTCTGTCTCCAATTTAAAAAAAAAAAAAAAAAAAAAATGTTTTTAGTTACATACTTTAACCTAATTCTCTTCACAATCCACTTAGTAGACATATGGATATAGATTTTTGTAGCCACAATAATCAGTTGAGAAATCATATATTATGCATTCAAGGCTTGTTATTGCCATTTTGATTTAATCCAACCAGCTTTCTGGTTATTATCAAAACATCTCTTCATCCTGCTGGTCTATTTCACTGTTTTGACAGCAGAGAGGTACCTTTTAAATTGCAAACATATTTAATAAACCCAGAAACTTTATCCACTGCTCCGCTGACAAGGTGGTGAGGAGAAAATTAGCTTTCCTATCTGGGTCAACTATCAGGAAGTAATGGCTCTATCTTTAAGCACAATAGTTTCATTTAAATAGCTTGGTCTGAAAACGAGTCTTAAAAAAAGAGAACTGTCTGAAGAATTTCCAGTTTAATGAATTATTTGATCCTTGAAAATATGTTATTTCATCTCAGGTTCTTCATCATCTGCAGTCTTAAGGGCTCAATTTAGAGGAGCCGGACTCCTTTTAAGGTCTTGAAGACATTTCCACACTCATTTGAAAGGTTCCTGCAGCTTCAAACTGATGGGAATTATAGTTCAAAAGGACATGAGGTTGTAAAGCTTCAGCGGGCTCTGACCTTCATCATCAGAACGGCATCGAGATCAGCGATGCAGCGAGCAGCTTAGGCATCGCATGGTCTTCCTATTCTGTCTGAGGTCTCTCCATAAATCACAGAAATGGACAGAGGGAACGTGAAAAGTTTGACTACTCCTGAATTATGTTTGACACCATGATTAGTGCGGGATCTGACGAAAACAAGCCCTCGGCTCAGAGCTAAGGAGCTTTTACAGCCGCTTTTATGACAGAATGAGTAACTCAATCACATAAATGACGGAGCTCAAGTGAGCTGGGTTTTCCTGGATGCAGAGGAAGCAGAGAAAATAGAAAAAAAAAAAAACACCATCAGGCAAATCTTACCAGGACAGGATTTATGCTTCCTGTAGAATCACTGAGAGTGCTTTTCTCATACTTTTTCATTAAATGATCAGGGCTGCCTGCCAACGTTTCTTCTTTTGTTTCATGTGACGTGCTGCCACTTCACCGTGCCGTCGTTCAGAGACTGTCCTGTTAAATTCACTTGCCTCACCTTTATCAGTCAATTGTTTTTTGTTTTTTTTTTTATCATTTCTGATTGTTTGACTCTTTCCAAACAATGAAAATGAAATGTAGAGACAAATTCATGTTCGGACAAAGTGTGGACATGCGCCATTTCAAGAGTCTGAGAGTATTTTACTTTCTTCAATAAAAATTAGGACAAGTTCATTCTGTTCCTTTGGAGATCTTACATTGTTTGTTCTTTCACAGTCTGTCCGACGCAACTGGGAGCAGAACGATCATAAACAACAGCAAAAGGAATTTTAACCCACTCCCACAAGAATCGGAACTGAGCCACGTGTAAACACAACAGTTTGCTAACACGCAAAGGTCCCAGAACTCCACCTCTTCCAGAAGCCTCAGACTACCAGTTCTGCACACCTCAAAGTCCACTGCGACAGTCAAGACTGCTAGGCACAAGACTGTTTTTTGCTGCCTTTTTACAGATTACAGCATTGCAAAGACATTTACATGGAATTCAAAATCTTGGTTTTACTATGTTGTGAAGGTTTGGTTTTTATGTTTATGCATGCAACCATCACGTCCTGATTTCTGGATTGAAATCAGAGCCTAGTACATTATATCCCACCTCTGGAGCCTGTGTGGTGTTCATTGCTTAAATATGAGAGTTCTCCATTCCAAACCTGCAGAGAACATGGCTGAGGAGTCATCCTGTAGTTTACCTGCTTCAAAGTTCTGCTTTAACTACCAAATTGGCGTTTAAGGCAGGGGAAGTCTATAATTTCAATATTACTCTTTAATGCAATTTACCTCCCAATGAGTTATTTCCTACATGACGGATGGATACTGTGATTCTGCTCACACCGACGGCATAACAGCTGCCAAATCTGTTTTATTTAAAGCCGAAAAAAAAACAACAACATAAAAATACTGCAGACTCAATAGATGGATAATGGGATAATGGATAGGTATTAGTCAAACTGGGCACCTTCCACTTACACTTTGTTTTTCCTGCTTTTCCGGCGGGACGTCTGTGTGGTGGGAGGGGCGGCGGTGGCAACAAGCTCGGAAAGTTCGGGCAGGGCGCTGATCAGGGGCCTCATGTCACCCACAACCGGCGTGGCCTTCCTGCGGGCCTCGGCCGCCTGTTGCTCTTTAGCCTGTTTGATAGAGCTGATTTCTAAAAGAACAAATGTGATGAGAAGTTGGACCTACTGTGGTACACACAAAAAAAAAAACATTACGGTAAGTACACATAATGCCAAACACATGTACCTAATGCTCTTCGTGCACGTGCTACGCAAGTCCGGAAAGTTTGCAATTCCCTTCTAGCATTTATTTGAATGACCTTTTTTGACTGCAAGTTTTGAACATAGCAGATGCAGTTCTAAAATATGTCTTATTTACTTGTGAAAATAATTAATGAGTAGACACAAAAAACTACATTGGGTCCATTCTGTGAATAAAAAAAAAAAAAAAAGGAATTCCAGAAATCTGTGAGCCATGCAACTGTTCTTGGGTTTCAGCGGCACTGAGTTGCATGGCCATTAGCGCCTAATTATATGCCTGAACAGGATGTGTGTTGTGTTACCCGGGCATTGATTGGATGAAGGAGTACGGTTACTCGCCTCATCACAATTACGGGAGATGATGGCAGCAGCAGCGATGGTGGTGGTATAATTAGAGACGGATGGTCAAAAACTAAAGAAATAGCTGAGATTTTTAATCATTGTAAATGCCTGTATACAAGCATTAATTTGCAGTACCGAATAGGTCCACCAGAGGTGATTGCTGCAAGTCACATTTCTTCTCTCTCTCTCTCTCTCTCTCTCTCTCTCTCTCTCTCTCTCTCTCTCTCTC